>JAOWCC010001368.1:3202331-3543305 GCA_030867875.1 Actinernus sp. WN-2022 | reverse complement strand
CATTGCTGCCATTGAAAAAAAAATCAAATTGAAATTAAAATTGCTCGTGGCCCATCGCTGCCATAGACCATGATGCATTGCTTGTGTATATGTGTTCACGAGTAAACACAAACTTGATTCATCCAAGATGGCGGGGGCAAGAATCAGAAATACGGGCTGGATTGAAGACGAACGCTTAAAGGAACAGCTAACAAACTATGTTAGAAGTGGACTGCGTAGAAATGAAATCTTAAGTTTTATGGAGAGGGACTTTGGAGAATACGCTTGGAGTATACGAACTCTTGATCGTCGCATGCAACATTTTGACATTCGTTATACCGATACTGAAGTACCTTTGGACGATGTTCAAACGGCGGTAAAGATGGAACTTGAAGGTCCTGGACGACTTCTGGGTTACAGAGCCATGCATGCAAAATTAAGACAAGAGTATCACCTCAATGTCCCAAGAAACTTAGTACATGATGTCATGTTTGATATTGACCCAAATCTACTGGAAAATCGCCGTCCAAATACCAAGGAAAAGAAAGCCAAAGGAAATTTCATGACCAAAGGCACAAACTGGGTACATTCATTGGACGGCCATGACAAACTAATGGGCTACCAAAATAGCACGTTTCCATTGGCAATTTATGGAGCTGTCGATACAGCTAGTAGAAAAATTCTATGGTTAAAGGTGTGGGTCAGCAATTCAGATCCCAAAAGAATCGCGCTCTGGTATTTAGAGTATTTACATTCGACCAGACGCATGGCTTCAATCCTTAGAATGGACAAAGGCACAGAAACGGGTGTAATGGCCACAATGCATGCATTTCTACGAGAAAAACATGGTGATATGGATGATCCATCCGACACAGTAGTGTATGGACCATCAACATCAAATCAGGTAATTTATTATTGAGGTAGATTATTGATCAAGCCACTATTAAAGTGATATTTATACATTGTATATATATTAATATATTAAAACCTTTAATAATAGGTGATTGGCTTAATTAACATTGGAAAATATGTGAGGATGTGGTAGTGCCATAAAACTAATATATCCTTGCACACACACACATTTTATATGTGTGTATATATATATATATATATATCTCAAATTTAAAATTCCACGTGAGGAAATTGAATACATAATGAATCATGTGACTTTATTGTAGTATTGTAGTCTTTTCATCTGGACAACCTTTTTGAGAATGACTGTTATAACAATTATTATTAGACTACAAGTTCAAGTGTTCTATGAGGCAATAGTCAACAAGGCACGTAGCGGCGAGTTGACTATCCTCAGAAAACGAGAACGAGTAGTCTAATTGTTTTAGCATAAACCATCCAGTAGGTCAGTAGAAAATGACAGAAACAATAATTCATCGAGAAACTATGAGGATAGTCAACTCGCCGCTACGTGCCTTGTTGACTATTGCCTCATAGAACACTTGAACTTGTAGTCTAATAATAATTGTTATAACAGTCATTCTCAAAAAGGTTGTCCAGATGAAAAGACTACAATACTACAATAAAGTCACATGATTCATTATGTATTCAATTTCCTCACGTGGAATTTTAATTTGAGATATATATATATATATATATATATACACATATAAAATGTGTGTGTGTGCAAGGATATATTAGTTTTATGGCACTACCACATCCTCACATATTTTCCAATGTTAATTAAGCCAATCACCTATTATTAAAGGTTTTAATATATTAATATATATACAATGTATAAATATCACTTTAATAGTGGCTTGATCAATAATCTACCTCAATAATAAATTACCTGATTTGATGTTGATGGTCCATACACTACTGTGTCGGATGGATCATCCATATCACCATGTTTTTCTCGTAGAAATGCATGCATTGTGGCCATTACACCCGTTTCTGTGCCTTTGTCCATTCTAAGGATTGAAGCCATGCGTCTGGTCGAATGTAAATACTCTAAATACCAGAGCGCGATTCTTTTGGGATCTGAATTGCTGACCCACACCTTTAACCATAGAATTTTTTCTACTAGCTGTATCGACAGCTCCATAAATTGCCAATGGAAACGTGCTATTTTGGTAGCCCATTAGTTTGTCATGGCCGTCCAATGAATGTACCCAGTTTGTGCCTTTGGTCATGAAATTTCCTTTGGCTTTCTTTTTCCTTGGTATTTGGACGGCGATTTTCCAGTAGATTTGGGTCAATATCAAACATGACATCATGTACTAAGTTTCTTGGGACATTGAGGTGATACTCTTGTCTTAATTTTGCATGCATGGCTCTGTAACCCAGAAGTCGTCCAGGACCTTCAAGTTCCATCTTTACCGCCGTTTGAACATCGTCCAAAGGTACTTCAGTATCGGTATAACGAATGTCAAAATGTTGCATGCGACGATCAAGAGTTCGTATACTCCAAGCGTATTCTCCAAAGTCCCTCTCCATAAAACTTAAGATTTCATTTCTACGCAGTCCACTTCTAACATAGTTTGTTAGCTGTTCCTTTAAGCGTTCGTCTTCAATCCAGCCCGTATTTCTGATTCTTGCCCCCGCCATCTTGGATGAATCAAGTTTGTGTTTACTCGTGAACACATATACACAAGCAATGCATCATGGTCTATGGCAGCGATGGGCCACGAGCAATTTTAATTTCAATTTGATTTTTTTTTTCAATGGCAGCAATGGGCCAAGAGGTATTTTTATTTCAATTTACTTTCATTTTGAAATGCGTTTGCTTTTCAATTGATTTCGTTTTTATTTTTGATTTACTTTTAATTTGATTTTGCTTTTAATTTCGATTTGAATTCTTTTTTCAATGGCAGCAATGGGCCAAGAGGTATTTTATTTCAATTTATTTTCATTTTGAAATGCGTTTGCTTTTCAATTGATTTTGTTTTTATTTTTGATTTACTTTTAATTTGATTTTGCTTTTAATTTCGATTTGATTTTAATTTAATTTCGTTTCATTTTCCTTTCAATTTTTATTCATTTTTTTTTTTTTTTTTTTTTTTTTTTTTGTTTGTTCATTTTTGCTATGGCAGTCCTGGGCCACCATACTGATCTAATTACCGAATTAACAAGCGCCGTTAGCTCAATTGAAATAGAACAAAGCACGCGAGTCGGTAACGCTCCTTTATTCGGCAAAGTTATTTAAAAATAGATAGATGGATCGACGCGAGCATTACGGGTTATAAAAATCTTACATACCACGATAATTACGACAACTTCATTATGGTTTTCATGCATGAAAAAATCATCAGGCTATTTGGCAGTTGTTTCCAAATATGAGTTCCACTCGCTATAAGCTAAAGTAAGTTTTAAATCTTCCCGCCGTTTTAGATCTTTTATGAACTAATTAAAATTAGTTCATTACTGCTTGTTTATTCAGGAAGTTTTTACGCGGGTCGGTAACACTTCCTTTTTTCGGTAGGCGCGGATTTACGGATTTACGGGTCCACAATAATTACATCATCTACATGTTGGCTTCAGGCAAGAAATACTAACAACTAATCATTCGAAGATTGACGAAGATTGTAGGTGGATTGCAGAATCCATTGTCGAGTTTCTTGTTGCACTGCTCGCGCGAATGAAAATTGCAGTGTTTACCGTAGCGTTACGTTTACCATAACGAATTTTGTCGAAGAAAAGTGAAGCGTAAATTTTAAAATAAAATTGAATTGCATGCCTTTATACACATTACTGATAGCTTTTTGCCGTACTATTCTCCACGTCCAATACATTACAGTAATAATAAGAAGGAAAATATGTATTCATAACCTTTTAAAAGGTTGGAGGGGAGGGGGGCGAAATCACTAGAGGGGGGCGAGGAAGGGGAGGGGGGGGGGGGGGGGTGGGCGAATTCACTAGCGATTTCGCCCCCCGGGGGGGCGAATTCACGGGGGGGCGAAATCGCTGGTACACCGGAAAAAAGTATTAATTAATTAGTGACTTGAGTATATATAATAGTCGTATTTTTATTTCTTCAGACTTTACGCAACCTCTACGTTTACCGGGATCGAAGTCGTCCGAGCCAGTTGTCAGTGAAGAGTCCATAGCTATGATTATTTCTATGGGATTCCCAATGGATCAGGCTGTCAAAGCTCTCAAGGCGACGGTAATAATGAAGGGTTCATAAGTTTGGCTCTTGCATTATTTTTTTTATGGATTCAAGTACGGACACACTCTGCAACACTGCTTGCGACATTGCCGACAATTGTTTTGAAAAGAGGTCGAAACACGCTGCAACATTGTGCGCAACGTTGCCTGTAATTGTGTTGCAAAGGGGTAAACACACGCTGCAATATGTCCTGCAACATTGCCGCGCAATATCGACAGCAATGTTTTTTAAAAGCGGTTGATGCGCTGTACCATATCTAGCAACATTGCGCACAATAGTTTTGAGAGGTGGACATGTGCACTATATTATGTCGCGCACTATACTATGTCGCGCACTATACTATGTCGCGCACTATACTATGTCGCGCACTATACTATGTCGCGCACTGTACTATGTCGCGCACTGTACTATGTCGCGCGCTGTACTATGTCGCGCGCTGTACTATGTCGCGCGCGCTGTACTATGTCGCGCTATACTATGTGGCGCGCTGTACTATGTCGCGCACTGTACTATGTCGCGCACTGTACTATGTCGCGCGCTGTACTATGTCGCGCGCTATGCTATGTCGCGCGCTATGCTATGTCACGCGCTATACTATGTGGCACTATACTATGTGGCGCACTATGTTGCAGCGTGTGTCCATACCGGTTCACTTTTTTTTTTTTCAGAACAATAATCTTGAGCGGGCAGCAGACTGGATTTTTAGTCATGCGCACGAGCTGGATGCTATGGACGTTGACGTACAGGAAGCGACTGGGCCCCAATATAAGGATGGAACAGGAAGTGAGTGAATTCTTGATATCCTTATTAGGAAGGGACAGTGAGAGGATTTCGTGTAAAAGAGTTGATTGAAAGAAAACCGTAGTGGAGACCAATTGCACATTCGTAACCATGTTCGACTACTTGACAAATATATGTCATTTTTTCCGTGCGTTTGACCTCTTATACTTTCATAATTTCATACTTTCATACTTTCATACTTTATTCATCTTTCCTTAAAAAGGCTTTTCAAAGACAAAATACAAATACAATACAACTACAGTGTACATGATAATTTGAATTACATCTATTAATTTAACCTATTTTGAGTTTGATATAATTTGCTCTTCAGAAGCACAGATGACGTCACAGCGTGACGAGAACACAGAAGTGCGCCACGAGACGCAGTCGAGATCAAGTGACGTCACTGATGTTCTCTTGACGTTGTGACGTCATATGTGCATGTATAAGAGGACAGATCCTCGGCAAAATGAATTCAATTTGTTTTATTCAATAATTATCGCGCTTTCCCAACAAAATAGAGCGTGCACACAAAGTAGTGACGTCATCTCCACATCTGTACTCCAGTAGATAGATAGATAGATTGCCTTTAATTAAACACAATTATGATTAAAGCACAAGGCTTATGGGGTCATGTGTCTGCTACTAAGAATAATATAACTGTACATATATTTACAATACTAAAAAATACTTTCAAATGCAATAACTTCGTAAATAAACTTCAAATTAGTAAATTGACTATCGACCAATCAGAGCTAACGTTTTCGGTCTGTTTCTTGTATAATATCATATACCTAATTAGTAACCTGTGGCTGTTATCTATCCCAGTTGTGAATCATCTGATTTCGATTGACAAATTGCTTGATTGTAAGTATATGGATATCTTCCACGAATCTAATCCCACGATGTTGAATATGTCTGTGTTTGT
This sequence comes from Actinernus sp. WN-2022, assembly GCA_030867875.1. NCBI lineage: Eukaryota > Metazoa > Cnidaria > Anthozoa > Actiniaria > Actinernidae > Actinernus > Actinernus sp. WN-2022. The sequence continues at coordinate 3,537,495 of JAOWCC010001368.1, read as the reverse complement.
ACCTCCAATCCTAACAGAGTATCGTCTGATCGCCTTCATCAGTCATATGGGTACTTCGACCATGTGTGGTCACTACGTCTGTCATATATTCAAGGATGGAAGGTATTGTACCAAGTGGTCTCCATGGTAACTAGAGCTAGTGTCGAGAGTAACAAGTAATTGCTTTGTTTTGCGTTTGCTTTTCTATTGGCTGTGAAAAATGTGTTGTAATCATCCTACCAATCAATCAGAGACAATGCAAGTCGAAGTCCTGTTATTTCATTCCCTGCTAGCAGATATCTTTTCCTTCCCATGGCGAGAGAGAGTAAGGCAAGAAACCTCTGCCGCTGTACGGCGCTTTCTATGTCGCGCATGCGTTGGGTTACCAAACAACCCTTGCCATAATCCCCCACGTGACTTTGACGTGGGCTCGAAAAATGTAAGCGACGTGTAAAGTTTGACCACGCGCACCACGCATTTCCGGTTAAAACCGGTTTCAAAACTTGTTTGACTGTGGACGGCGATATATCAAAGAAAGAGTTGTATACTGGTAGAGGTCTCTTGCCATCTCTCTCGCCGTGGGATGGAAGATATCTCTTCTAGCAGGGAACTTATTTCAGCCAATCAAGTCCTAAACTAAAACCAAACATTGGTTTGGTTGGGTATCCACGTTTGCTGGGCCGGTTGTTCGAAGTAAGGGTGAGCGCTAGCCCCTTCCCCCCTCCCCCGGATTAAATCGCTAACCTGAGGTTAAGCTGTACAGATTACGATTACGGATTTAGCGCTATCCTGGGGATAAAGTAACCCTTCGAACATCCGAGTTCTGATTGGTTGCTTGTTCAAATAAAACCGAGCACGACTTCAGTTTATGATTGGCTCATTGGGTTTTTATTCGTTCTGTGATTGGCTCATTGAGTTTTTACTTGTTCTGTGATTGGCTCATTGTGTTTTTACTTGCTCTGTGATTGGCTCTATCATCAGTTTATGGTAATAATTTGCTTAGTAATAGTAATCTACTCAGCATCTTATTTTTCTTATTTTTCATAGATGGGTCATCTTCAACGACAGAAAAGTCGCCCTGTCAGAGACACCACCCAAAGAACTAGCCTACTTGTATCTATACAAGAGAGTTTGATGCCGTGGAGACTACTCACACCTCGCTCGCTCGCTCGTTTCTGTTGCTGTTTTCCTTGTACACAATACACGGCTCTCTCGGTGTAATAGGAACGTTTCTCTTCAGGCCTAAACAAACAATTGGCTCGGTTTTCCTTCATATCACTTCAGAGTTTTACTCTTTTCGGGAAACGACTGTCAAGCCATAGTATAGTACTTATTTGACTAGTTTGTAATCATTCCAGGAGCCAGTTTCAGGTGAAACAATTAAAGTCCGAGACTTAACGCAATCAGGCATGAGTGAGATGGTACTCTCCCCTCCCTCCCCCCCCCCCCCCCCCCCCCAACTAAGATGGTAAACAAACCACACCCACCCTCGTTTCCAGTTACCATGATGTCCGGGTTTATACTAATCGAGGGAGTTTGGGAACGACTTTAAAAGCCTGTCAAACAAAGTCAAAATTATTTGCTCAAGATGGTGTTACCTCTTTTTTTAAAGTAATCTTTTTACACATTTTAGAAACATTACGTAGTAAAAAAAGAGCAAATCGGATAAAATAAGTTTGGTCTGTAAAGTGATATCCCTACACGGAAAGGAACGTTATCATTTTCATGCACTAAAAAAAAACTAGACTGATAAGCTATGTCATGCTGGCGAGTCCAAATGAGGACGAAACAGCTGTCCATGACTGCATTCTAGTACGAGCACCTTTTTGTGCCGTAGTGCCTTTGTTAGAGTATCACACCGTATCAGCTTTTCTGTCTTCGGACTTGTTATTGTTGTCATGCACTAAAAACGTAATATTTTGAAAACGCCCATACTTTAATTTCACATATGATGATAGTCGGTGGAAAACCAGCTGATAGAAAAATCGTAAAAATGACCTTGCACTGCCTAAGACCGCGTCCATGCGCATACGTTTTCATTTGAAACCGCAAACATTCTGTTGCGTTTTCATCTCCCGTTCACTGGAAAACGATGACAAAGATGTATCGTTTTCACTGAAAACGCAATCTTTTGAAAACTATCCAGAGTGGAAATACTTGAAAACGCTGTTACCATTGCTTCGCACCCAGACCTCTACTCGGCCGTCTCATGCATTTCAAAAATGGCGGGTGGCAAACTCTTACTATTAGATAGATAGATAGATAGATAGATAGATAGATACTTTATTATGCACAGAATTCAAAAAAGCTAACACTTATTTACATCGAAGCTGTGCGTCTAAGATATAATACAAATACAAACATAACAATAAATACAGACAAGCAATCATATCTAAGATAAAAAAAAAACTAATCTAACTACTAATAAGTAACTATATATAATAATAATAATAATAATAATGTTAAACTACTGATAAAATAATAACAATAAACTATAATGATAAACTATAATGATCTGGCAGACGAGTCCAACCAGTAATTGGCGCTGAAGGTTCTGATAGAATGAGAGCTCTTAATGGTTGAACTGAGACTGTTATAAAACTTAGCTGCTGAATAGGCAAAGGATCTATAACCAGATTTAGAGGATATTTTAACCATATGGAGATTAGACCTACTGCGAGTATTGTAATTATGGACATCAGAATTACGAGAAAACATTCCTAAGATAAGGTGGACAAAGTCCATTCAAACATTTAAAGACAGTAAGACATTTATGAAAGTGCCATCGATCAAGTAAGGAGACCCAACCAAGCTCTCTGAATAACTGCTCTGTGCGTTCTTCTCGGATTTTCCTCCGGAGTATGATGCGCGCTCCTCTCTTCTGTAACCTCAGGAGTCTATCAAGGTTAATTTTATCCGCATTAGACCAGATTACATCACAGTATTCATACAGCGGCTGAATGAGAGTTCCATGCAGAAGCTTACAAGTGTCAATATTAAGATATTTCCGGATCCTCCCAAGGAGGTTAAGTCTACGAGATACTTTAGAAGCAATGACATCAATATGGTCATGCCAGTTCATTGTAGCATCGAAAGACAAACCTAGATACTTAACAGTCTCTGGTAGTTCTAATAGTGTTCCTGATAATGACAAAGAAGGCTTCTGTGATCTTGCTAAACGTTGATTAGAACCAAATAACATAACTTTAGTTTTAGTACAATTTACAATTAATTCGTTATCAGTAAACCATCTACTAAGAGCACAAAGTTCATCCTGAAGTACAGATTGTATAATCTGAACATCCTTATCGGCAAAAAAGAGAGCAGTATCATCGGCATATATTACTACCTTACAATGGTGAACATTATGTGGTAGATCATTGATGAAAATGATAAATAGTAATGGCCCCAAGACCGAGCCATAAGGTACTCCTAGTGTTATTTCTATAGTATCAGATAGAGTTCCATTAATAATGACAGACTGAGTTCTATTAGAGAGATAGTTATCGAACCAGTCCAAGGCGTGTCCTTTAACACCAATGTTGGCAAGTTTAACCTTAAGAGGGGAATGGTTAATCATGTCAAAGGCCTTGCTAAGGTCTAAGAATATTGTTCCGATGAGGTTTCCGTTATCGATGTTCTTCAGAATATAGTCTGAGACGTCTAGGAGGGCAGTACAGGTGGAATGGCCAGGCCTAAAGCCAGATTGGTATGGTGATAACAGCTTGTTGGTAGACAGATGGTCATAGAGCTGCTTATGAATGGCACGTTCAAAGATCTTACATACATATCATACATATCTTTAATAGAAGTTCCCAAAGGGGCTTTTCAACAACTATTTACAATGTAACAACGTTAACAGTAACAAAATAATGAAATAGTAAAATACAAGTACTAACTATAATCAGGTGAGTTAAAACTATTGAAGTAGAAGTGCATTAAGTAATATGGTACATAGCACTACTCTAAAAGCGCTAACTTTAGTTGTTTCTTAAATTTAGCAAAATTAGGTTCCTTTCTAAGGTCTGCTTCCAATGAGTTCCAGATCTTCATAACGACTGGGAGAACTGATATCAGTCTAAAGTTATTAGGATCTGAAAGTGACCCGGACTTATGGAGAGGAGTAATAGTAGCTGATTTCCATGACTTGGGTATTTCACTGTGCTGCAATGATAAGTTGTAGATGTGGGTAAGTGGGGCAGCTAGAACACTGGCACCGGCTTTAAGTATGCGTGAGTGAATATCCTTCAACCGAAACGTGCATTGTTTTAGTCTGTTTATATTTCTGACCTACGTTGAGTTCATACGTCAGCTTTTTGGGCTTATAAGCTTCACGGGCACAGCATATATCTCTCAAAAAGTGTAATTTATGTTAGTTGAGGTACGAAATTCACAGAAATGAATATTTTGCTGGCACGGAACAGAAGCCTGGGGAGAGTAGTGCTGAGAATTATGGGTAATGTCAGGTAATGTAGTGTGCCATAAGTAGGTGACTGTTAAGAGGTTGAATTCATTCTAGGTCAGCCTTGCTACCTTGCTTCATTTTTTTTTTTTTAAATGATTGGATCGAGAAGCCGGAGACAAAACGAACATTAAGGGAAACCATTCTGGCTAGGTTAGAATAGTCCGAGTTTAATTTAAATCGGCATAAGATTGTATTTATCATATCGGACTAAATGTATTTAGATGACCTCAGCTCCCAGAGTTGGCGGCACTGCATTGGTGGGAGTATACGTTCCCGTTTAGTCCACACAGTGGTTTTGGGTTTTCGTATCCGGCAGTGTCGCAATAATTAATAATAGTAGTAAATAGAGACCAAAAGTTGAAGAACGAATGCCTGTAAGCTATTATGAGCAATTATGTATTTAGATGACCTCAGCTCCCAGAGTTGGCGGCACTGCATCGGTGGGAGTATACGTTCCCGTTTAGTCCACACAGTGGTTTTGGGTTTTCGTATCCGGCAGTGTCGCAATAATTAATAATAGTAATAAATAGAGACCAAAAGTTGAAGAACGAATGCCTGTAAGCTATTATGAGCAATTATATGAATAAACGCTGTCGGGCTCGGCTGACCGACATCCCCAAGTATCCTATATGACTGTGTGTCTGAATTGTGTAGTGGAGGCAAAATCTACAACAGCCCTCACACGCTTTCGCTTTCAAGACTTGGCGTGTGGATCGAAAGGCTAAATTGAAGAAATGACGTCACAATATCCAGCCGCGCGTAACGAAGCCTGGAGAGGAGGTTAAGTTTCACCATACGCGTATAGCGATACTTACTGTTTGTAAACACTGACGTCATTTATATATTTGCATATATAATGTGGTTGGCAAAAAACCCCGCGTGTTTGTGTGACTTGTATGGGAACTAGCGATTTAGGCCTCACAAAATAAATCCCTCAATTCTGCTTCCAAATCTTAATTCCTTTATATAAGACTTATAAGTTAAGAGCATATTAGCTTCGATGAAAGGGCTTGCTTGCATTTTGGAAGAACAAGAAAGTAATTTGGCGATGAATAAGCACCGACCTGTGATATTTTATAAGCATCTGACTGGGTTCACGCTTCGTTTTACCCTGGATACCAGAGGCTCGAAATCGTCGGGGCGAGCGAAGCGAGACCAGCTTAAAGGCTTGATTTCAGCACGAGTCGCGAAGCGACGAGCCTCTGGCCGCCCGAGTAGAGATTTTCGTTTCTTCCAGTACAGAATCTGTACCTCGTCCCTGATTGGTTGATCGAGTTGTGGCCATGGAAACTGAGGCATTTGGATCAAAGGAACATTTTGATTGGTTTTCATCTTGAGATCGTGTTACAAACCGGTTCACGAGTCTTGACAGATTATACACAAACGTAATGTTTCACAGTGGTTAGCCATGTTCTTGAAGCGGCGTGATGTCTTCTCAGTACGGCCTACTGGCTAAGGAAAATGATTTTCCAACTCATACCTGTAACCTGGTATTTGCTTCTTCCTTCACATTCGATTATCCAAAACAAGCAATTGTACTGGGGGTTTCCCCTCTATATGCCGTGATTTACTCCCACATAACAGAGCTAGAACTACGAGGAATCAAAGCATGCTCATCGGGAGATCCAAACATCAAACCCGACGAAGTAAATCGAGGATAATTTTCCTTTATCTTCGCAAATCCCGACAACGGCATGTTTTATGTTTTGAATCACACACGACTTCACCACGTGAAAGTGACATGCAAATTACCACCGAGTAGAAACCAGTTTGACCACAGGCCGCCCAAGTTCTGACTGTGTAACAAGGTTTGTATGGGAGTTCTTCCGATAACTCAGAATAATAACATAAATCTCCTGTAATACAAGGTAAATAAAGGAAGAAGACTTACTTGAAGTTGTTTTGTCGTCCTATGTGTATTTCAGGTCGCTAGAACGGTGTTTCATGGAATTCTTGAGTCATACGCTTCACCCCCTCTACCAGAGGGGAAGGCTGAACACTCGATACAACCACGGCCTTCGCTCGAGGACGAATTTTACACAAAATATCAATCCCATCGGCGTTTACTCGGCCGCGGTACAATCCAAGGACATCAATTATCCCTCAGAAGTCCCCAGGCTTGATAACTCCTTTCCAAACCCGTTAGTTTTGAACGATTTTGAAGCAATTCGTGCGGCTTCAAACGGCCGACTAACCGTGTAGTCCATAGAATGGTGATTCTTGACAACGCGTTTTGGTAACCAGGCGTTTGGGTAACCAGGCCGTTACAAATTATTTCTTTCCTTGAGAGCGAGGGACATATCAAATTCATTTGACACTTTCTAGTCACCGGCGCTGTCCAGTGGTCTCGTTGGAGGGGAGGGAGGGATTAGAAAGTGTCAAATGAATTTGATATGTCCCTCTCAGGGAAAGAAATAATTTGTAACGGCCTGGTTACCCAAACGCCTGGTTACCAAAACGCGTTGTCAAGAATCACCATTCTATGGACTACACGGTTAGTCGGCCGTTTGAAGCCGCACGAATTGCTTCAAAATCGTTCAAATCTAACGGGTTTGGAAAGGAGTTATCAAGCCTGGGGACTTCTGAGGGATAATTGATGTCCTTGGATTGTACCGCGGCCGAGTAAACGCCGATGGGATTGATATTTTGTGTAAAATTCGTCCTCGAGCGAAGGCCGTGGTTGTATCGAGTGTTCAGCCTTCCCCTCTGGTAGAGGGGGTGAAGCGTATGACTCAAGAATTCCATGAAACACCGTTCTAGCGACCTGAAATACACATAGGACGACAAAACAACTTCAAGTAAGTCTTCTTCCTTTATTTACCTTGTATTACAGGAGATTTATGTTATTATTCTGAGTTATCGGAAGAACTCCCATACAAACCTTGTTACACAGTCAGAACTTGGGCGGCCTGTGGTTTGACTGGACTTGTAAACATAAAAGCGAGTCTATGGTCATGAGATTGAGGTTGGCTATTCGAGCGGCCAGAGGGGCTCAACGCCGGCGGTCGTCACGCAAAACAAAACTCCTTCGGGGAATCAAAACACTTTCGATCGCGGCACATTACAGTATATTCGTACCTGAGCCCCTCTGGAACCAGGGTAGCTTCGTTTCTGCCAGCCACAGAAAGCAACAAATGTGGCGTGACTGGCCTGTGTGACGTCACAGTAAGTATCGCTATACGCTGTCCGGGTGTAACGCTATTTCTAGTCCTCGACAAACCTTGTCACCAAATGAACTGATCTACTTGCATATATTGAAAAGGCAATCTGTGGCTTATTAATTGAATATTTTCACAGAAACCAATAAACAGCGAGAAAAGGAGAATATGAAAACGTCATTCCGGCCCATTTCTTGGAAACTGAATCCGTGACCTTTTCTAGATGTGTATATATTACCTTCCCTAAATTTAAGAGTTAAAATTTTAGGATAAAATAAAACGATATTCAATGATAAAGTTCATACATTAGAGCAGGTTTCAATTGAGTATCGAAAGTTTTCGGTGATTGCTTTGGTTTTGCGTTTACTTAGCTTTTCTATTGGCTGTGAAAATGTTTTGTAATCAGTCAGTGAATCAAACTTTTGGTCCGTCACGCCATCAATCCACGATTGCGTTTACTTTTCTTCCTGATTGGTTGCTTTCTCATGCCAGTTTAGTTCGTGATTGGTTTAGAAACCGCCGATACTGAGAAGTTAACAATCCGTCTAAAGGAGCGTGACTTGCTTTACGTGAACTGCCGGCTGCAGCTAGCCCTGTACATGTATATCGAATGTTATTTCCGCTCGCGCTCCCAATAATCATGGCTGAAGATGCAGGAGATGAAGAATATTTCGTTGTGCCGGCTACCTCGTCGACATCCCCTAGCAGAGCAAGCCGGGCGTCTGTCCTTACGTTAAGCCTAACGGAAAGCGGAGAAAACCGAGAAGCAGAAAATGGAGGCGTGAGTGGTAACAATGTGTGTGGTATGGAGGCTTCATGCATGGGATTGTATCGAATCACGGGATGATTCTCTCAGAGGTGAAACCGACATCGATTCTTCCCGGTCACAGCATAATAATAGAGAGAGAAGGGATGGAAGACTCGGCACGAGAGTAGAGTTTACCGGAAGAGCAACCCAGGGGGGTAGGGACAGTGCATCGTTTTGTACCAACAGCATGGAGTATTTATCGTCTGGATTACACGTGATGGAGGGAAGTGATGGAACGCATTCTCATCAGGTAGATAGTATAGAAGAATCTTCTACGACATATCCATGCGAATGTTTAAGGAGTCACATCAGTGTTCGGCATCTTAGCGAATCCGCTACTGACCTTCAGTCCCTTGTCGGAGCCGGCGGATACCAGAATTCTGAGAAGACTAATTTTTTTTATTCAGATAAAATTCTCAAAGCTCTTACTGTAATTATTGGACTCTGGAATCCTGGGAAGGGCCCGCGAAACATCTTCACTGTGTGTTATCTTTTGGTGTCGCTTTATACTCTCTTGGGTGTAGTTTATTCCTGTTGGAACTGCTGCGAGAACTACTCGACGCCACTTAATATACTTTATTGCCCGCCCACTGGTAATGCCACTATATCAATACAAAACGGGACTACAAGCATACGGACTGAATTTTCTTCTGGATATTTTCAACCAGAACTTTGCATGGCGCAAATCGTGACCTATGTGATTTTGTTTATTTCACTTGCAAGAGTTCAAACCCAGGCCCATTCATTGACGTTTCTACAATATACAAGACTTGTGAGCAAACATGACTGGTTTATCCTGAATCTACAAATTATCCTTATGTTTGGTGTTATCATACTTTTTAATGTACTAATGTTTGCTGTGCCGAATAACTACGCGATCGTCCTGATTTATCCGACACCAACTCCAGCGTGGATAAGCCTGCTCAGCAGTTGTTGGATATTCGCCATGGTGACATGCGCATTACGGACGCTTGTTGATCGGTGTTACATAAACATCCGGGAACTTGAGCATGGAAACATAGATGATGTTATAGGCATTCACCAACACCTTTGTAACCATGTGTTCGTCACGGTAGAAAGTTTAAAGTACTGGTTTATTGTTCATTGGCCATTTTTCTTGTTACAGACTATAGTTGGTGTTGCTATGGAGATGCATGGACATACGCATTCTATCTTTACGCTGATTCTCCTACTTTACGTGTTCCTATGCCCCACTATATGTGCTTCAAGAGTAACAACAAAATGCAGGGAAATTATTGGAAAGTTCAATCAGTCGAGGACTCGGGATTGGCGTGAAACACATCCGTTTCACTCCCGCGCGACCTTACATCTGTTCATTCAGTATGCAGAAAGAGAACAGTGTGGCTTCAAGATTGGTGAAGTGGTATTTAGCAATAGCTTGTCTTGGGTTTCATTCTTTGTTGCTTTATGTGGACTGACAATGAAGACAATTAGTGGACAGGCGCAGCGTGGGGACTGAAGTTAGGTGATTGCTTTCGAATTTGATTGGCTAGTTATCCATTGCGATAACTTTGCCTCGTGATTGGTTGAATTAAAACCAATCTTGAATTACTTCAGTTCGTGATTGGTTCATTGATGTTTTTACTTGCTCGTGATTGGTTCATTGATGTTTTTACTTGCTCGTGATTGGCTCACTGGTTTTGGTTTTACGACACTCAACTGAAAACTGCTCTAATGCTTCGGGAGTTTTTCTCCGGGTACTCCGGTTTTCCTCCCTCCATAAAAATCAAGATGTCTAGTAATCCTAAGTGTAGATGGGTCTGCTCTAAAACCTGGATTTCCAAGTTACTGTGAAAATGAACCCGGATTTTTTCCCTGTTTGATTACCGGAATTCGGTTATTTTTTACATCAAAACCGGACCTGATCCGGAATCGCCGCGTCATAAACATTGATAATAAATACCATTCTTGGTTGAGCGCAATCCACAACGACGACAGGAAAGATAAAGAATAAAGTAATAAGCTACGCACTTACCGCAAGTTTAAAACTAATTACAAGCCTGAATCATACATCTTGAACGTTCACAACATTGATCATATAATTGCCTTTACCCGTGTCAGAATAAGTAACCACTATCTCGAAATTGAGAATGAAATGAAAAACCATACCGCAATGTAAAAGACCGAATTTGTGCAAAGTGCTTGAAAGAAACTGAAGAAAAATTCCACTTTGCAATCACATGCCCAATTTAAGACTCCTTGAGAAACACGATCATCAATGTTGTAAACTAAAACACAACCGAATACAACATCATATAACGACCACATTATTTTTAACATGTTAATGAATCCACCTCCAGCAATACAAAAAGAAGTAGCAAACCACTTTCATAAATGTTTTAAATTACGTAACGAATAAGCGAAACATATTCCAGGTATTGTCCTCAATTCACTCTTTTCACCTGGTGGCCATCTTGGATTCAAAGCGAGGCAATCCTTTGTTTTTGCCAGATGACCTCATTTTGACTATCCCTCACTACGAGGCTGACCTGACAAAAACAAAGGATTGCCTCGCTTTGAATCCAAGATGTCCACTAGGTGAAAAGAGTGAATATTCAATGTTAGTGGTACAATTATCTAATTTTCATAGTATGTGTGTTTACTGACTCAACTGTTTCTCTAATCAGTGAAAAATAAGCAAACGATTTTTCGGCAAAATTGAATGTGTTTCTAGCTTCCATTCTGTTCTGTTAAGATCTACCAAGCTCAGTACGATAGAGCGGAAAACACAATAGGCCATTTTGACGATGTTGCGCGCGCAGCTAGAACAATATCTATCTGATTTTAATAAATAACAAAATAAAGACTGGTGAAACAGAACGAGTCTTAGCAGCTAGCATCTATTGTTCTACTGATGCGTGCGAAACATCATCAAAATGACCAATGTACTCTAAAATGATACACCGAACGCCTGACACTAAATAGCAGCCTCGCTCAGTATAATTATAGTCTATCAATGACGCGCGGATCTTGCCCTTCAGTAAAGGTATCGGTGACTGCAAAAAATGTCCTCCAGTGGGGAGGGGAGGAGCGCATTGTGGTTGGCCACACATGGGATTGTGGTCGGCCACGCAAGGGATTGTGGTCGAAACAGCGAATTAACGCAATGAACCGTTGCCAGATATTGTCCAAATTATGTCCAAATTGCTGTTCCGGTGTCCTAGCGGATTTGGACGCCTGCGGATATGTACCTCACGGTCCATATCCACTAGCGGATTTGGACCCCCGATCCATACCGCTAGCGGATTCGTACCCCCGGGGGTCCAAATCCGTTAGCGGATATGGACTCCTCTCGCGGATTTGGAACCCCGTATCAACGGATCTCATGCAGTGAAACACGAAAGCCAAGAAAGACTAAAAGAAGGAACAAGAACACAAGCAGCTGAGAATATATCAGAAAGTTGCGTGTTATAGAAAACTAAGACCCGTTTCAAACATGCCGTGCCAGCACTGAACTTAATTCGAGTTTTGAACTTAATTAGTTTTAAACGGGCCTAACTGTTGAATGCAGTTTTAATAACAAATAAAGAATGAAACGTCGCTGCATTACCGCAGTGTTAGCGTATAGGCGGGCCAAGTCGTACTTTTCATGTCGTTTAGCGAACTTTTATTTTTTACTTCAGTGCTTTGGTTAGCATTTAACACTCTCCCTGAAGCCGACTTTTCAAACTTGTTTTTGCCGTTCTATGCCCGAGAGCTTGGACGACATGATTCGAACATTATACAGTGTGAATGGGCCTTGCAGGAATGCAATCACCAGTGGTTGTACTGGGTTGTAAAAAAAATCTTAATTCACATATTTAAAGGCAGTATGAGATCGGTAGTGTTACTAGCAAAACCTGTTTGTAAATGCTATTTTCCACCTCCAATCGATTGTCGATCTTTCTAAAACTGCCACCCAGCATCTATGGCAACGCCTTTCCCATGGGGATCACGAGCTAGCTCAGTTAATTCGTTAACGATGTGTTATATCAGCACGTGACTGTTTACTACAAAAGGCCTATTGCATGAGCGAACAATGGGCCCTTTTCAGCTAGGCATCACGTGATTGTACAGGAATGTACTAGGCATCACGTGATTGTACAGGAATGTACTAGGCATCACGTGATTGTACAGGATTGTACTAGGCATTCACGTGATTGTACAGGAATGTACTAGGCATTCACGTGATTGTACAGGAATGTACTAGGCATCACGTGATTGTACAGGATTGTACTAGGCATTCACGTGATTGTACAGGAATGTACTAGGCATTCACGTGATTGTACAGGATTGTACTAGGCATTCACGTGATTGTACAGGATTGTACTAGGCATTCACGTGATTGTACAGGAATGTACTAGGCATTCACGTGATTGTACAGGAATGTGCTGGATGGCAAAACATATTTAACTTCATTTATTTAGAAGCCTTGTACGAGATCGATATTGTTATTAGCAAAACCTGTTTGTAAATGCTATTTTTCACCTCCAATCGATTGTCGATCTTTCTAAAACAGCGTTTTTAAAACTGAATGGCTTGCTATCCAGCATCCATGGCAACGTCTTTCCCATGGGGATCACGAGCTCATTCATTCGTTAACGAAGTATTATATCAGCACGTGACTGTTAGCTGCAATGAGGTGCGAAGGACTACAGCTAGATGAATGCAGAAGGCGAGTGGCTCTGCAGGGTGTCGACCACCTGAGTTCATGCGTCGTAGAAAGTCGAGTAGAAAATTGCAAGGCTAGCGATTTGGACTTTCTTTTCTCAGTTAGTTCTGAAACCTATAAGATAAGATAATAATCGTAAATTGAGATGGAATTCCGTATATTAAAGATTGTCAGCGGAAACAAAGTTGCGTCAGTATCATACTATCCAAACTTTCCATAAATAAAGATGTGTTGAACTATTTACACCGGTTTACGCGAACAATATGAAAAGTCTTGCAAAAAGGAAGGCATTCAAAATTTTATTAAAAGCATGTTGGAAACATAATTAAAATCATGTTTTTGTTGGGGGTCCACATATAATCCGCGAAGAGGGGTACGGTCCATATCCGCTAGTAGATATGGTTCGGGGGATCCAAATCCGCTGTGACACCGTACCGGTCGCTTCGCTCGCTGCGACAGCAATGACGACGGGACGTAGAAAAGTGTTTTCTCCCGAAATTTGGTGTCCTATATTTCCCTTGTTCGCCTTGAATTGTTTTTCACGACCAGATTTTCGAAATATATGACGTGTATAGAGTTCCATTCACGCCGAACGAAAAACGGATTAATTTACTTTCTTACCTTCGCGTTCTCTTTAAAACGTACAATTTGGGGTTTTCACGTTGTGTTTTTGCAGCGAACGGTGGAAATGTAGGCGACTGCGTGCATTTTCACGTGTAGCTATAGTATTTTGTAATTAAGGCTATTGTTTTATGCCGTCGTCGTAGACGGTGCCGTCGTGGTTGCTTGAAGTCCCTACTTCGGCTGGCACGGTCAACCTTCTTTAGGGCCGGGTTTACAAGTGAACACGCAAGAAAACTTTAATTTCTTGCGTGTTCACTTGTAAACCCTGAAGAAGGTTGGCCGTGCAGCCGAAATATTGGTTAATACATATTATGTACCTATTATCGTATAATCAGCCTTTCTTCGTTGTTACTATTATTTTTATTTCTTATGACATTCGGAGACAAGAACAATTGCCGTGACTTGAAGTGGCCTTACAAGGTTTGCCTCCACTCGAGAACCGGTCAACGATTGGTGGAAAACGTAACAAAAAATATATATGAAAAGTAATATACACAAATAATGAAAGAACGAGAAGACGTGAAGGTCTAACCAGTTGCACTTTGAGAACGAGATTGTTTTGCAATTATTTGGTAGTACCCGCACAAACCGCACTTATACTGGTAAGTAAGTAAGTAAAACTTTATTTTATACACGCTTGCCCCGTCAACTATTAGATAAAAAGCTGGTTTCCACAAGGGGCGTGTGGTTACAAAGCCATAAAAATTTAAACTATAAATTAAAAATTTATACTGAAACTACATTAATACTATAAACGACTAATAATAATAACTACATTAATAATAACTACTCTAATTTATTACTATAAAAACCTTTACTAAATAGAATCATGTAAAAGTGTGAGCATTAATTCTGCTAGTAAAGATAGATAGGGAGTCAGATTTTTTAATGGCTTCAGGAAGCGAATTCCACAATTTACCTCCGCTATATGAGAAGCTTTTCTTGAGATATTCCATTTTATTATGGCGTGACGTAACGCACTGAAAATCTAGTACCCACAATCCTTTGAAGGACGCTTGTTGTCGGCGTCTGGAAATTTATCTGCCTTTTATAGTTCGAACGAGAAGATCGAAGATAATAGTCAAAACTTTGCCGAAAACTCTTCTAAACAAGCCTAAATCATGATCAAAATCATAACTACACTAGTCTGTGCCTTCTCCGCCATGATAATGCTCATTGTTTCGTTGGCTACGACTTATTGGGTGCAATGGATGATCGTTTCGGAGGGACATAATATAACTCACTTTCGCGGCCTTGCGAGGCAGTGCTACGAGTCAAGGGACAACGTTACTGGCTTATTACTGCAAGAAGACTGTACCAATTGGTTTAAAGGTGGATTCCCAGGTAATTTAGCTATAATTTAATCAATCCATGGCTATCTGTAAGCTCTATTTTGATTTTCAAGCGAGGCAATCAAGCCCAATAATACACTATGTCTTTCATATATGGCTTCTGTCAGCCCTGCAAAATGTTTGTGGAATTTCCGTTTAGCTTTGTTTTTGGTTATTTATCTCGAATCGGTTAAACTTAAGCGATGCATCGTAAGAATTTACATTCGGGTTAGGGTTTGCAAAGCTCGTTAAATCTGATTGAAATAGTTGTTTATCAGAGCATGGCCGCTCAAGTGCCTTTGGCTTTAGGCTGTGCATGGAGTGTGGTTTTATTGAACCATTTTATTTATGGTTGGGTGTAGTCCAAGACCAATATATCTGCATACCGAATTATCTCCGCTTCGCTGGCACTCCTAAAAAGCGCATTTTCTAGATCTGTCCATCTCTTCGAAACCTCCGAGAGCTAGAGAAGCGAGAGCGGGTTATTAAGACTCCTTAGAAATAGAAAGGGCAACTCAATCCAACATGATTAAGATAATCACGACGTTCATGAATGCCCTGTCGGCCATTTTGATGGGAGTTTTGGGAATGGCAACCGATTACTGGAAAGTTTGGTGGACTAAAGATGTGAGTGCGAATATTCGGAAATTCCACAACGCAGGGTTATTTTATCAATGTTCTGAAGGAGCTGGAGCGAATGCAACATCGAATGTTGTGAATCACCAGTGTTTTGAGATGACAAGAGAAGGTATGTACAAGCTGGGAAACATTTCTCTCGGTTGAACATATTTTCAGACGCACGTTGCCATTCTTATGTGATGATTATCAATCTGGGGAGTTATTTGGAACACGCAACCTTAGCCTACATTGTAGATTGTTAAGCTAACACAAATTAAGTTAAGGACTTGGCTTGTCACTCTAAAATCATATAGATTTACAAAGTATGTTTGAAATAAGCAGTGTCTGTGTATGTACATATAGCCTTCTGTTTCATTAAGAATAAGATATTTTCATAAGCATTAATAAATTATATCCATGATATCTTAATATTACGTACATTAAAGTTAAACATTATTTTGGGATTTTATTGAATATAATAGTTGTACTTTGTTGAGTAAACTTCTCTTACTGTGTACATGTATTTGTGAGCATATAATTGTTTGGAATGTAGTGTTTGATTAATAATATTATTCTTTCTGTTCCACAACCACACGCACATAGAAAGGAATGTTTTCAAAATTTTCTTCCATTTATCAGACATCGTTGAAAATATGTATACTTTAGAAAGATTTGTAGATAATTAAAACCTCTGAATAAAAATAAATGAACATAAAAAAAAAAAAATTATGTGTAGTCATATGCACCATTGTAAAGCCATTAGAAGCCTTTTAATTTTAGGACTTTCGTAAACAATGAAAATATGCATATTAAACGTTTCACCACTTTTATTTCTCTTGTTTGAGAACTCTCTGTAGCCTTATAATGTACTTCTTCATATAGTAGATATATAACTTTAAATTTCGTTTTACCCCTTTTCATATACAACTAGGAATTGAAGCAGTATTCAGAATTGCTCTCTAGTTTGTAATAACCTTTATTTGATAACACAAGGTCCTTACAAAATGTATCACTCCAGTGTTTAATCAGTGGTGTGTTTAGCAGAATTTCACCAACCATAGATCGGGAGAGTAGCTATCCCTATAGATGTTTTAAAGAAGGTTCAATAATTATGTTTTCTAACAGACCTCGAATTTTCCAGAATTAATCTCTCAATCAATACAAGGATCATTTCGAGGTATATTATTGGTTACACCATCATATTAGGTCATACATAAGTTATTGTCCATGTGAAATGATGCCAAAACTAGTGTCAATTAACCATTGTTGCTTTGGAAACGTAGACTAAAGTTACTACTTTTGTTATACGGGTGTGGATCACTGGCCATGCATGTAAAGCTTGACGTATTTCAAGCACTTCTAGTCAATCCAGAACAATAATAATATTATTCATTAGGTCATAAAATCTTATAAGAGTGATTAATGTTTTTATGACATCTAATTGATGCCATTATTATTATTCTGAGAATTCTGCTTTTTTTGCTTTGCAATTTTTAAATATTCAACCTCAGTTGAATTTCCATCAGAATATTTTAATATTGCTAGGGTGTCTCAGACTACTGGTAAAATGAAAGCACATACATTTGCCCTAAGATGGATGAATCTTTTCAAACAGAATACTTAAGGATAAAAAAATGTGACTATCAACATCTGTCAGTGTCATGCTAAATTAGTAATAAATAATAAATTGTTAATTAAGCTGTACATATCAGGGCTTTCAAAACAAGCTTCTGGCCTTTGGAGATCTGGCGATTGCTTCAAGGTACATCACCGGTTATTTTCTCTTTAACAGACAATGAAACTTTTACTTGACTTTTAGCAATGCAGGCTTAAGATGTGCTGCTTTCCTATGTTGACTTCCTACTCAAAAAACATTTTGAAAGCCCAGACACAAGTCATGTAATGATTAAATAAGCAACAGAATGAATGCTGCTTTCTACATCGTAGCTTTAAGTGAACACCAATTGGTAAAAGTAAAGTTTACATACATGTACTTAGACTGTGTTGCATTAACATGACTTTAAACCCAGGGAGCCCTTGTGTCAATCTAAAATTATATCAGCTAACAGTGTACATGTATAAATTATTTGTTAGTATAACCCAGCCACCATCTATTGGCAAACTTGCCAATGATCTGATTGGCTAGCCAGGTGCTGTCTATCGATCGATAGTCTACCGTGCACACTCTGCAGACAAAATCAAGTTCTTTTGCAAGTTTAGTCACAGTTTTCTTGATCGCTAAGTTGAGAGAACCATTGGGGAACTTGTTATACTAAAACAATATTTATTAGACTTCTTGCTCTTGGTTTCTATCGACTTTGATAGTTGTTTGGGGGGCTGCACCCCTCACTAACCATCTGCCTAAAGTATAGAAACTTTGCGCTTTTAGTCTAACTAGTGTTAAAGTAGACCACTTGTATATTATTATTAATAATAAAATTATTATATAATTCTGCCAAGAATGCACAAAATATACACAAGAACAGTAAGTACACCAAATATGAAACCGTATTTTGGGTAGTTAAGTCACATGGCTTCCATTACCATTTCTTGAGTGAGCATGCAAGCTATTTGATTATTATGGACAGAAAATATAATAAACATAATAGTAAACAACTTATTAGTCTTCTAAGCATCTACATTGTAACACAGCTGTGTATTTTTACTCTTCATTCATTTTTTGGCTCACTTAAAGGCTTGCCAAAATATGAATGACTTAAATTAGATGCTTAGCCGACTAATAAACACTATGTTTAAACATTACAATTTGTAAAATCAAATTAGCACCATCCCTAATGTATTCTGTCATCTTTTTATAATCAGATTGGACTGGAGCTGTGATTGCCTTTCTGATCCTTGCTCTCTTGTGTCACTTTCTTGCCTTCCTTCTGGCTCTTGTCAATGCCTGTCGCAAAGGAGAACCTTTCCCTGTCTACTGGGTCTGCGGACTGTTCCTGTTTGCTGGTGAGTATATACCGGTAGTCCTGAGTTTACTGATTGTGATATAGAAATTTGGGGGGGGGGGGGGGTAGGTTAGGTTAGAGGGGAACTTCAGGTTGGTGAAAATATTTTGGCAGTGTCCCTTAGGAGTGTTGACAGTCTGTATCTTGTAGTAAATAGACATTCAGTTATACTGGTTAGACTTTCAGTCCAGTATCTACATCATAGAAGAAATTGCATGAACATGAGTGCTACAGTATACAGTCGAAGCTCTCGTAAGAGACCACTTCGGGAATTCGTAAAAGTGGTCGTAACTAGAGCTGGTCGCTTACGAGAAACAAAGGAACCACGTAGTTGGAAATTCCCAAAAGTGGTTGCGGTCGCTTACAAGAGCTTTTAATTACAGAGATTAAGTGACAATTGAAACAGGGTTTGGCGATGGTGGTCATAACTAGAGCTGGTCGCATACAAGAGTGGTTGCAAGGAGAGCTTCTACTGTATCTATATAATTACTCGGGCCAGGCCTTCGGCCGAGGCACGAGTCGGAAAATGCAAGCCGTTTATTATTATTATTATTTTATTTTTTTGTGTCGCTGTTTGGCGCCAGTAACCAATCCGATTACACAGGAGCCCATTGTTCGATCCCAACACGTGACAGGATCAACCAATCAGATCCGACACCCGCCAGATCTTGGTTGTGGAAAGCTAGCTCAGCAAAGCCAGCAAGTTACGTAGCGAAGGTTTGGGTTCATTCTGAACCATTATTTTGCTGAAACCAAAGGTTTCTTCGAATGAAATATCAAGATATTCAGTTAGTCTAGGGCTGACAGGACTTTTAGGGGCTTTCGATGGAAAATTCTCACATTTACGAAAGGGATGTGGCGATCCAAATATTGCACAGTAAGCTAGTCTAGCCGGCCGGAGGACTCACTCCGAGGAGTGATGGCTTTGGTCCAATAATCCACGGAAACTGAAAGAAAATGCCTGAATTAACTGCTGCATCTAAGTGCCATACGATTGCAGTGTTGCATTGTTGATATTGTTGAAATGCTCTTCATTACCATCACACACTGTGAGGAGGATTGATTGTTTGCAATGTTGGCTGTAATTGTTTACTGCGAAGTCCTCTCCTGAAAATGAAATACTCTTGAGATTATACAACTGGGAAGTCTTGACTAAACCAGTCAACCAATGCCGAACTTTACTAAGACTACAATTCAAGAGTCGCAAAAGCTGGAAGTGAACAGTGATTGACCCTTGGCTTTGAACGCGAACGGAAATCAGAACTGGTGAGGTTGAAATTATGTGTAAACTTATGTATGCGCACACAAATCTTACTTGTTCCCTACTTTTAAAATTTTATTAAGTGTAATGGTGACTGTAATTCGAACTGGAAATGAAATTGTCCATAAGTTGAACTGTATGTGACTTTATAGAGACCAAGAAGGAAAAAGTTAAAATCGATCGTCAAAACAATAACAGAACTCGGAAGATACAGAGAGGCATTCGAATTTACTACGAATTATACCCATAAACAGAACTGGATATGACTTACAAACCGAGAATACCGAAATAAAATTGAATTGGATGTGAAACTGTCAAAAGAAGAGCAGGATTTGTTGTGTAAAGCCATACTGGAGAGTACAATTATATAAGTTATGGCTCTATCAATTCCAAACCTGCAAATTGCAAATTGCAAATTGAATTGGATGTGAAACTGTCAAAAGAAGAGCAGGATTTGTTGTGTAAAGCCATACTGGAGAGTACAATTATATAAGTTATGGCTCTATCAATTCCAAACCTGCCCCCTTCCCCCCCCCCCCCCCCCCCCCCACCCCCCCCCCCACCCCCCCACCCCCCCACCCCCCCACCCCCCCACCCCCCCCCCCCCCCCCCCCCCCCCCCCCCCCCCCCCCCCCCCCCCCCGCCCCCGGATATTTGTAGGGCATCAAATGCCCCACTGTGGAGTCAAGTGCTCCACGGTGGGGCTTTGGTATGGGTGCAAATCTCTTATCAAATTCGCTATTTTGACTCTTTCTCACCCTGCCAACTTTTGTTTGCTCCAAGATGTCTCACCCCTGGGACAAAATCTCAGTCAAATGCACCACTTATGCGCCCCACCCTTGGGGGATGGGCAGGTTTGGAATTTGTAGAGCTATACACAGATACTGGAACTGATTAGAACAATCATAAATATAATTGGGTGTGGAGATTTATTTACCAAGCGAACACTGTTGCCCTGAAAAATATGTCGAAAAAGTCAACTTGAAATACTGAAGAAAGAAGACAAAGAAGTATTTATGTTTTTATGTTTTCAGATAACGAATTGAAGTGATATATAATTTATATGCATTCACTTGTATACTGATATTATTATTACAGTCATGAACAGACAATAGTTAGCTTAATTAGTGACATATTTTAATTGATATTAATCTAAATCATGTTCTACATTTGTTTCAAATTTTTAATTACAAGGAGGGCCACGCATTTCTTAGCCTCCCCCGCAGTCGTTTTTACTCATACCTAGCCCCTAAAAATGACTGTGGTGGAGGCTACGCATTTCTGTGTGTGTACTAGTTGGTGTTTCCCTCTTTAAATAAAGTTAATTTTATTTTCCAAGTGGTCTACATGCATGAAATCAATGCACACAATATTTTATTAAACATTAGGGACAGAAGTGAATCAATTATCCGGTCCCCTAGTACAAACCATGTATGACACAAAAATATGCTAGAACTCCATGTATTAACCTATTTATAGGTGGCCCGAGTTAAGGCCAATCAGGGCCTCTTGTTATATATGATTTATGGGCACTGAGTGATATTTTGAAAGTTCTATTTGAGAACTTTCAAAAAATCACTGAGTGCCCATAAATCATGTGTAGCATGAGCAGTTGATACATTTTTTTGTTTATAATATACCTAGCAAACATTTGTTGAGTTAGCATGCAACTGCGTACTCTAGAACCTTATTATGCACTTATTATTGTAAAGTTTAATAGTTTGTGGTCTTTGATGTTTTCATCATGAACTCATCATAAAATGGCAATGGTGAAATGCTGTTTGTTACTGTTAGAGAAAGTGACAGTACTATAGACCTCATTCATAATGGCCGCCACCTAATTTGCATAAATTGGAAGATTAATGTGTAGAGAGAAACTATCGTTACCACATTGAAAGATTGTACCTAAATTAGTAATTGACCACAGTTTGAAAGCAATGTTTCAAATTGCTGTCGAGTTATCGGCATTTTCAATGTAGGAAATACATGAAAGCGAGGCTGTAAAGACCTACACGGTTTTTCTCTCACACACCTCTCTAATTTCAAATCGCTGTAATTTTACCGCCTTTTATGCTATAACACTCAAATTCTACAGAACCACCAATGTTGGTATGCTCTTTTCATGGCAAGGATGTTGTTTTTCATACATTGAACATGTGGCTAAACTGTTAAAATACAGAAACCACACCCTTATGAATGAGGTGTATAAGTTCATCATTGGAGAAGGATACTTGTCTCACCATCTCGGTTTTGTAGAGAAAATCTACATTAAGTAATGGTTTGCCAAAGAACAGAAGCACAAGACAATAGGGTGCAACAATGAGCAATTCCCAATAATGGTTTTGCTAGAATATTATGCCTTTAGTGCTGTCTGGGATGTCCACAGTCAAAGTTATAAACTGAAAATAAAGGAAACTGTACGCTGTTGGTCATTTTTGCTATGGAAACTGAAATAAATCGCAATCCAGCCAATCGGAAAGGGGGAAGACAAAAGATTTTCGAATTACAAATTTGATAACTTTCCCCAATAACGATTTTCTTTGAAATCAGACCACAAGTAGTTTGATCAGAACTAAATTGAAACATCAAATATTATCTAATGAAGATTTGTTGCCTTGGTGGTTTTCTATTGACTGTACGAGTATCAACCAATGAAATTATGAGAAAGAACAATAGAACATTAACACCTTTTTACATTCCTCGCCATTCAGTATTCCTGTTCTTAGCTGGAACATTACTTAAAAGCTCATAGTTCTACTAAGATGTTGAAGTTGATGTTTCCCATGTACAATGTAGTCATCATCTTAAAGCTTCATAAGTGGACAATGTACTAGGTTTATCTTCAAAACTGTATTAGAACCACATACATGTACATGTAACAAAATCATGTTAATAACCATCATATTTTTCCTCCAACATGTTGAATATACATGTAGGTATAGTCTTGTATATATCTTTACCTCATCCTAATAATAATTCCCTTTATTCTGTTTCAGCTATCTTTGTCATCATTGGTCTGTTGGTTTATACATTCTTTAACTGGAGAAATGATGTGTTCTTCAGTTGGTCCTATGGCGGTGGCTGGTCGACTGTAGCTCTGTCTATTATAGCATTTGTACTTGTAATGGCAGACCGCTGATATTAGATGTCTGAGCATAAGCCACCATCTAGCTCTTACTGAGTTTTGCCTGGATTAATGAAAATGGAACTTTGCTTTTTGGGAATGTTAAACAGAAGTAAAATTCGTAGACAAAAGGCTACAATCTTGGAGAAGACTGGAAGCATAGAAAATATGTTGAAAAGATGGATGTTCTCTATTTTTCTACCCCTGTCCCCCATATATGCCTATTTTTGCAGCAGAATCTGTTGGAACACAAAAACAAAATTGGGGTTGGATGGTCATCCATATGATAAATTATTGTTTTTTTTCACTGGTGAAACAGCTTCTTATTAGCCTTCACCAGTTAACTGCAAATTTCTCCAAAGTAGTGGTACAGAATTTGATACACCATACTTTGTTTCAATCAAGGATATCTGGCTGGGGCTCATAAGCACTGTAAAAGAACAGTATAAACATAAAATAATGATTACATTTGCTACTTACATATGTGTAAGTAGTTCTTTAAGTACATTTAAAAGGCATATCTTGTGTGTCATGAAGGAGGCAGAACCAGCATTTTGTGAGGGGGGTTGCAAATATATATTTGTTGAAATCTAGGGACTCTGAAATGCTATTTACAGTGATCTCCAGGGGTCATACGATGGGGAGGGGGGTTGCAACCAAACTTAACCCACCCCCTGGGTCTGCCTCTGAAGTGTAAAAGTATGAATATTCATGATTTCTGTCACCATAATGGATGATGGTATTGCTTGATGACTGTTAAGTTATCTTTATCGGACTTTACTGTAGTCTACATATTTTCATAATAGTTCTAGTATGTTGTTTGATAAGACATTTTGCTGTTTTTAGTTGATAATGTTAAGCAGATAATATTATGTTTACAACTGTCTTTGTATTTTTCCCTTTGAATAGTAGCCTTTTGTAATAGGTTAGCACCGATAGAGCTGAGTAGTGTGGTGCGCGGGGACTAAGAACGACAGTAGCGTATACAAAAATGGCGGAAATTTTAAAATTCTGCGAGTACCTTCATGTGTTCTGCGAGTACCTTCATGTGTTCTGCGAGTACCTTCATGTGTTCTGCGAGTACCTTCATGTGTTCTGCGAGTACCTTCATGTGTTCTGCGAGTACCTTCATGTGTTCCTAGAAGAATAAGAGTTTTATGGCAAGGTGTGCTTCAAATACTCAGACCATTTCCTTCAGAAACTAAGAAAAAAAACGTGTTTTGGACAATGTAGTTTAAGTTTTGAACACTGGGAAAAATTGCCTACAAACACGAGACATTGACCACGGATACAGGTTACGGCAAAATTTACGCGTGAGCCCGCGCATGCGTCCTCGTTATTCAGCTCTCGTCAGCGCCACTTTACTTGGCTATTCCGCTTTGTGTCATAGCTAGGCGCCTAACATGTTTAAATACGTGTTTAATAACATTGTACATTTTTAAAGTAACTATCAGTAACAGAAGGACAATATTTAAAGCATACCGGTATTAATAAATAGGACTCGCACCTGTAAGCAAAATACAGTTAGGTTAATTTTGCTTCCCAGTACAAAAAGAGAGCCTAGAAGCTTATTGTAAAAACTGCATGGTATATTTTTTGCTACGTGTAAACAATGTCTTGTAGACATGAGTTAAGAAAATAGTGTTACTGTATGTGAATATATGTTTAGGAGAAAGCATTTTATAAGTACAGAAAGGTTTCACATTAAACATAAAGTTTGCTGTTGGCAAACTTTATTTCTTCCGCATTATCTAAAAAATGACGCATTACAGACTGTGGACTACCATAGGTAATGTTAGTCAACAAACGTTTGTGAAGATTGTATTTGTATTGTTCATGTTGTTCGTAACATTAATGAATTGAGACAAAGACTGACAACTATTTTAACTATCAAAATAATAGGAATGTATCTAGCCTGCTTGCCCACTATTCTGTAAATTTTTCAGTCCAGTTTTTCCGGATTGTGCTACCTTGCGCTAATCCCAATCCGAAAAAAAACTGGACTGAAATTTTTTACAGACGAGTCGGTTTGGGAATATAGAGGTTATTAGTCGGCTAAGTATCTAAGTAACACAGTTGTGTAATTTTACGAGTTATACGTATTACGAATGACGAGTAAAATACACAACCGTATTTAATAGATGCTTAGCCAACTAATAAGTTATTTATTATATAAATACTGCCAAGAAATGACATTTTCTTTCCATAATAACCAAAAAACAAGCGCGCGCGATCGAGAAATGGTGTTGGGAAACCATTTGACTGTTACTACCAGAAATACGGTTTCATATGTGGTGTCGTCTTGTGGATATTTCGTGCGTTCTTGACAGAATTCTATAATAAGAGTTGGTATTAATTACCTTTAGTTTTACCGTTATTATTATTTTGTTGACCGTGACAAGTTTTTTTAAAACAATGTTTCAAGTAAGGGATGGACCATTATATTTTTAAGGGGGGGTTTTCTTGCACGAATTTCGTTTTCATGAAAAAACAGAAGTTGTAATAATAATGACGTTTGCAGGATATTTTTTCCCTTCAGTTTGTTGTGCACGAATTTTGTTTTTCCTTTTCAAATCCTGTGTTCGATTTTTTTTTTTGGGTATCCCCCCCTTCAAAAATATAATGGTCCATCCCTAATGCTCAACCGTACAGATCAGGCTGGGCTTAAATTATACTGGTCGCCGTTGTGGTGCATTTAAAAAAGTACACAAATATAACTTTGTTGCTAGGTTGTATCATTCCTCTGACTATCGTTGTTATATTACATGTGAATACTTGATGGCATAATAAGTGCTTGACATTTTCAAATTACAGTACGGTAATCGGTGAGAAACTTCAAATCAGTATATGAAGTCAATGATGGTAGTACTCTAGCAATAACTGTTACATATGTATGCTGCTTATATTCCAAGCTTTTGATGTTGGTAATATAAATAAAGTTTTGTAGTTAAACTGTGTCTGACGTTCACTGCTTTCTGTTACTTTTATGCGAGCTAATGAACAATTATTCACCGAAATGGAGGTGAATAGCGGTGAGGTAAATATCCGCCACATTCACTGACACGGAGGTGAATAATTGTTTTAGTATATACCACACAAGTGAATAGCCAGCGCCAAATCAGGTTATTTTATTTTCTATCAAATGGACAAACTCGCGCGAGGTGATCTCCGATTCGCTCGGAGGTGAATAGCAAAGGATATTGTTCTTTGTGTCCGCATTTCCTGTCGGACGTTTGGAGGGATGTCAAATCGAGATCCAGTTATAATTCGTGTTGCTTTGAAGTTTGCCCCCATTGTTTTCAGTTAAAGCGGGCCAATCGCATTGATCGAGATCGCTCCTGATTCCTAAAATTTATAACATTATTTTTGGTCTGCTTTTGTTAGGAAGTGTAGTTTTCCTGACAATATATACAAGGCTGAAAGCTAATCCCGCTATATATATATTGGGGGGGGGGGGGGGGGGGGGGTGGGGTGGATGAATTTAATGAATCTTTTAATTTTTGGCTCCTTCCTTCGCCAACTTATTTCTCGCTAAATTCGAACGTGACGCACTATCTAATTCACCCCACCAGCCACACACGTGGTTGAGATATATTGATGATATTTTCGTGATCTGGACCGAAGGACTGGATCGACTGAAAATATTCATTAATTATCTCAATAACCTCCACCCCTACCATCGAGTTCACTTCTTCCCATTTCCTCCATTAACATCCCATTTCTCGACGTTAACGTTTTACTTAAAAAACGGACTTATTGGTGGTTTTCATCGTCATGACACGCGATCGCAAAATTGGTTTGCATTCAGTAAAATCAAATAAAACATCTTGGTCCTTGTAGAACTACCAAAAATACACTTATAAACCAAATATAGGAACATTAGCTTATTTTCTCAACGGAGCTGTGGGTCAATGAAAGTACGACAATTTTACAGTACTTTGTATGCGGCCGCCCATCTTGGTGTCCATCGGCTGGGGCACCAACATGGCGGCCATAAAAACGAAAATACATATAAAGCTTAATTTCCCATCAAAATCATTGAGTTTCACTTCAAAACTCTTTGAATGCAACTTTTAAAGATTTATCGAGTTTAAAAAAAGAAATTGACATTCAATTACATGGATTTTTATGCCTTACGGAAAACACGGCTGGGTTGTTCTGTCATAAAACTCAAAATTTATTTACTCCGGAACAATACACCCTATCGACGTGAAATTTTCTGTGTAGGCTTTTATTATCGATGTCTAGAATATATACAAAGAACTTTGTAGGACTTATAATTTAAATTTTAGTTTTTTTGATGACGTCACATGAAAACCAAGAATAGAAACAGACTTGTACACCAAACTCACTGACAAACACCAGTACCTTCTGAAACGTCTTGTCACCCCCGGTCACACTAAATACTCTATTCCATATAGCCTTTTACTTCGCCTTCGCCGCATTTGCTCTTTGGACGATAGCTTTAAGAAACGCACTAATGAATTAATAACATACCTTAACAATTAAACGCGGCTATAATCTAACATTTCTCGCACTGATGCTTTACAAAACAAACCCAAGCTAGATGCAGACCGTATTCCCGTTTTATCATTACATATAATCCAGCACAACCTAACAGCTCATCAATAATTCATAAACACTCTAACATTCTCTATTGATCTAAACGTTCCGAAATAATTTTCAAAAATCTTCCCTTAGTAGCCCACCGCCGCCATTGTGTAACATAATTGACATTTTAGTAAGAGTTCATTTACCTAACACTACTAACACCTCTCCACTGCCACCCGGCTCTTATCGCTGCGGTATTAAAAAACTGCATTACCTGCCCTTATATCGAACATGGCCTCAATCAATACACTTTTTTCCTCCACTGGCGAAACTCACCATATCAAATCTCACATTACATGTAATACCAGGAGCCCATTACCAGGAGCGTCCATCTTCCCCACTGTGTCTGTACCCCAGCACAGAGGTAGATGAGGCTATTTTTAGCAATTGCGTTTCGCGCGAAAAAGAACAACGGTATGCTATTCTAAGCCAATCAGATAGCTAACGTCACTTCTCATTATCATTCTTCTCACTTTCAACGCGGGAATTCGAATTGCTGGTTTTCACTCAATCCCCAGAGATTCAAATGTTGGTGCCCCAACAAAAGAAGCTAACGAGGAATCTATTGTTTAAGGGCACCAACATGGCGGCAACCTCTTTTCGCGGGAATTTCGAATCTAAAAATAGCCTCATCTACTCCTGTGCTGGGGACCCAACCCATAACAGAGGAACGCTCCTGGTAATGGGGCTCCTGGTAAATACTAAAAACGTAATTTACATGGTTCAATGTCACTACTGTAATTCACAATACATCGGAGAAACAAAACGATGCCTCAAAGACCGTTTTAAACGAATACAGACGACCTGTAGATAAATCTAATGCATCAATCAGCGGCTTCCCCCCTGGGGCCGACCCCCCGGGGGACCCTGGGGTATTTGTCCAAACGCCCATTCAAACCTCATCTAATCCCCCTGGGTATGGGGCAGGAGAATTTTGAACAAATCCCCTCCCTCTGGGCCAAATATAATGGGTCCCTGTAATATACGTTAACAAAATAATATCAGTTACATATCACCTATAGATCTTTGCAGTAGTAGCACACAAATGATGGCGCGAAGCTCGAAGAACATCCGGGAATAACGGATTGGGTAAACCGTGACCTGATATTACAAATCCCCAGGGTCCGTCCCCTGGGTTAAACCACCGGTAGCAAAAAGTGTTGTTTTCCCCCACACCCTCGGGCAACATGGAGCTGACAAATCGTGACAAATTGCCCCTGAGTTCCCGTTGGTTCCCCGGGGGTCGGACCCAGGGGGAAGCCGCTGATCGGATGCACTGATAATATCAAATCTAAATCTGAACATTTTCTCAGCCCTAACCATTCTAGTACTGACATGCTCCTTATTCCTTTAGAAGTCATCTATTCTAAACGCGATTCCGTGAGAAAAGCACGTGAATCATATCTCATCTATAAAGCTAAGACCCTCGAACCACTCGGAATGAATAGACGTGATGAAATGTAATTTCACCGTTTGACCTTTATTGTCGGTTACTCGTATCTGCACTATCTTTTCACTATCTTTTCGCTAGGAGATCCGGTGTTTTATCATTTCGTCTGTGGTCCCTCCAATTTTCCTATTATCTTTTCAAACCTATTTCGTAATTTCCTTTTATGTGTTACTATTGTATAAAACATGTCATCGATTTTGTAATATCCGCTCATAGTTACGTAATTAACAATTTATATAAGCCTCGTATCCATTTGTGACCTCCACTGTAAAATAAACCTGAAGGCTGGTACTGGCCAGCCGAAATATCGTATAAACCTCGACAAGCGTTGTATTTGATCGGCATTGCAGTAGTCTTCGGACACTTTATCATTTTATTTACCCACAGGAGGTCTAGTCAACTGACAAAATTAGAAGGGGCGTAAGGGTTTGCGGTGATGTGGTTTTGCGTTATTTTTGGTGCGGTTTTGCGTGCGGAAATTTTATTTTTTACCTGCGGTGTTGCGGTTTTACAAGACTAAGCGGTTCGCGGTTATTATAAATTTTAGGACTAAAATTGACAAATATGCGACCATCTACAAAGCATGGTATTGCGGTTTTCGGACCCCCCTTACGCCCCCCTCAAAATTAATTTTCACAAAAGCCGTGCACAAGTAACGTTGGATACGTTACATGTTTTTAAGTTGTATACTATTAGTTACTGAATATTTGTAAAAAGTTACATTAATGATAATTGATACAAAATAAAATACAATAGTTAAAAAAATATAATAAAACTTTACAATAAGTTACTTATTCACAGCTTCCTAACCATCACAGTCTAAGTTAAAAAAAAACTGATAATTTTCGAGGAGAGTGGTGGTCTTAAGAAATTTTCTAAATGAGGCTAATGACTTTGTATTACGTAGGTCTTCCGTTAGGTTGTTCCAGATCACTGCTCCGTCATAGCTAATGCTTTTTTCAAGTAGACAACGGGAACGCCCTTTTGTACGGACTGGTATAGGCCAAGGTCTTTGATTTGTACTGTAGTAATTGGGCGGGGAATCAGTGTAACTTGGTATCTTGGTAGAAGGGCCTCTGAGATTATGGTGCGGGGCAAAGATATGGAATGCACTGCCCGAGGATGTCAGAGTCTCCGATAAAATAAGTAATTTTAAGAAAAGATTATCTATATTGTAACCTAACTTCCCTATTTTTAACTACCATACTTCAACACACGACATTCATATCATGTAAAACAGTAGGCATATTTTTTTTTTTAAATCTCTGTATTTTGTAATTGTTTTATGCTATTACTGATGTTTACTCGTGTATAAATAAAGTGTATGTATGTATGTATGTTATTTTATTGAGTGTCGTAAAATGATCAGCAAGGCAATTCGGTGCAAGCCCATTTCTAATTTTGAAAATCACGAGAGTGGTAAAACGTTCCGTCAGGAACCAGCCTCGAGGCATGAGTAATATCATGTTATATACTGTAGCTCTATTGTTTTTGTACTACACGTTCAAAAGGTTAGGGTGTTTTGTATTGTTGGGTAAGCCAGTGCTGTGGCTCGTTTCAAGCGGTACAGCGTGATCGAAGTTTTGTATACGTGATGAGAATTCTTGATTGTCTTTACTAGCTTTTACGCTGAACGGCATGTTTGTTTATAACTGGGTCGATATTACGAGAGAGGGAAATGTATTAGCAAGGATTCGAGCTCAATAAACCGCCTTTCGCTGGAATAAGGCCGACAAGTCAAAAGATAAGGAATTGCGTGGTATGTAAAACTTCGATCACGTGGTACATAAAAACGCTGCCATGGAGGTCCCGACTGGGCGTTTTTTTTATATTAATGCGTTTCTTTTCATTCTTCGTTCATTTATTTTTTCCCTGTGACAGCACTAACGCTGAACTTAAAATTATATTCTGAAATTAATGTTTCAGAGAGGACCTTGCCGATGCTTCCCCAGACCTCGCTGCAATAGTCTAAGTGTCATTGTATTAAGGCTGTTAAGGCTTGTGTATACTGTAACAAGGGCACCCAACGAGTACTTTTTGAAATTCGTTTGAAACCAGTTGTCTGCAGCTTATCTAGCCATTTTAAGGCGCCTACTATGTCTTTTGACGTATTCTAGAAAGCTATTAGCTGTTCGGATTTTCTAGGTGGAAATCGCGTCAACCAGGAGCCCATTACCAGGAGCGTCCATCTTCCCCACTGTGTCTGTACCCCAGCACAGAGGTAGATGAGGCTATTTTTAGCATTGCGTTTCGCGCGAAAAAGAACAACGGTATGCTATTCTAAGCCAATCAGATAGCTAACGTCACTTCTCATTATCATTCTTCTCACTTTCAACGCGGGAATTCGAATTGCTGGTTTTCACTCAATCCCCAGAGATTCAAATGTTGGTGCCCCAACAAAAGAAGCTAACGAGGAATCTATTGTTTAAGGGCACCAACATGGCGGCAACCTCTTTTCGCGGGAATTTCGAATCTAAAAATAGCCTCATCTACTCCTGTGCTGGGGACCCAACCCATAACAGAGGAACGCTCCTGGTAATGGGCTCCTGCGTCAACCGAAAATACTATGGCAAAATATTCCCGGTCTACGAATTTGTTAGTAGTCTAGAACATAACAAGAATTTTCTAGCCCAAGTAACTTCATGTTGCAAAGTTTTGTGGAGGTACGATTTTTTTAGGGATTCTTTTTTCCTGTTCTGATTCTATTGATCAGACGAATTGGGACGTACGAATATTTTAGGGGAAACCTTTTAGTCTTCCTTTTCTTCTATAATTTTCTTGGGATTGAAAACAAATTTTCTAGCCAGTATTTCAGAAAACAATTTTCTCAGGGACAATTTTTTCAAATCCGAAAGTTTTAGGCTAACTTACTCTCCCGAACAGCTTTTTAACCGAAAACTTCGCTGGGTTCCCCCCCCCCCCCCCCCTCCCCCCCCCCCCCCCCCCCCCCTCCCCCCTTGCTGTAACTAGAGTAGCCTGGGAAACAAATGGCTGTATCCTTTTCAACGCACAAAGACCAGAGGCTACTTTTTTCGTGATGTACCGTATATATCTGTGTGTCCCAAGTAAGGTGCTTTATCCACCTGCCACAGTCCTCCAAACACTACTGATTTTATATTTTCTATGTTGGACAGTCTTTGTCTCGAACCAAG
This sequence comes from Actinernus sp. WN-2022, assembly GCA_030867875.1. Classification (NCBI taxonomy): domain Eukaryota; kingdom Metazoa; phylum Cnidaria; class Anthozoa; order Actiniaria; family Actinernidae; genus Actinernus; species Actinernus sp. WN-2022. The sequence continues at coordinate 3,505,279 of JAOWCC010001368.1, read as the reverse complement.
TAACATGTACTCTGTTTAGCAACGTTTAGATATATAATAAATTTGTTGGAAATAAGCCAATTGTTTATTTTGACCAGTTCGATTCGGCATGTCAGTGATATCTGAGCCACTTATAGTAATGTTTGTTTCATCTGCGAAAAGGCATGGGATCGATCCATCAAGGCAATTAGGTAAATCATTAATAAAGATGAGAAATATTAATGGGCCGAGAATCGAACTGTAGTACCCCACACCTAATCATTTTTTTCATTTCAGTTGACTGTGCATCAAGAACCCTACACATTTGTATATATTTGATAAATAGGACTGCAGTAGACTAATATATGAATCTTGGACCCCATAGAGTTTGATTTTTTTGAAATCACGGTGCCAAATGCTTTCAGTTAAATCCAAGAAAACAACACCATTGTAAAAGCCACGATCCATGTTAACAAGCCAATTATTTGTAGAATTTACTGATTTAAGAGGGCAGACATGGTTGAATGGAGTTTCCGAAATCTAAACTGCGTATTTGACAGAAGACTTTGATCTAAAAGATACCAATCTCCGAGGGATTGTCAGAGATTACGCCTTTTGCGGGTTTCTTTACTCTCCCTCGATCCGGCCGACAGCTTTACTTTACTTTAAAGATTTTACAGCTTTATACAAGAACATGCAAATAATGAATACAAGTATATACAGAAGGGCTGGGGGAAACCGAAAATAGGAATATACTTCCCTTACAAACGGTTCGCAGGGTCGGCCAACAGTTTACTGGTAGGAGTAACTATAGCCAGGAAGGGCTACCGAATGGTCAGTCAAAATTTGGAAGTGCTCGCGTCGTTTTAGGCCTTTGCTCGAATGCTTGCAAAAAAGATTGTGTGTGCTCGAATTGCTCGTACTTGCAGCCGAAGATGCTCGTTTGCTCGTTTTTTGTACAGATCAGAATGTTGTTCGCAGCTGATAAAATAAAATTGCTCGTGCTCGCCCTAAAAACAAGTTGCTCGCCTGCTCGCCAATGTATGCGTTTGAAATTAGAACGACAAATAACACAAAGTGGGGTACTGGAAGTGACCTTAATATAAAGTATCTGTTACGTACGAAGTGGCTGTAACTCCCGAGAGCCCAGAGCCCGCGCGTTTTTTGGGCCAGCGGTCACATGATATTGCGTGACAGTCACACAGCGGTCAAACGTCTGCGCGTGCGTATTACGGTCAGTCTGGTGGGCGGCCGCGCGAATTTCCCGCGCAAAATTTACCGTAAAACATATTACAACAACCCGGTGTTTAAAAAAAAAACTCGGCTTGTGAACTTCTACCTCCAAAAGTTAAGAAAAGTACGTAAAAGTTAAGCTTTATATTTTCACAGTCGACTGGAAATTGAACAAACTTCAAGCTGTGAGTTTACCCAAAAAAATTGTAATTTACCAAAAAAGTTCTCAAGGTTTTAAAACGGGTGTGTGAACAGTGACGCCGCCGGCTCGCTTTGAATTTGTTTTGGAATAAGTTGTTGTTGCAAGACTTTTGACGCATGCGCATACGTTTGACCGCTGTGTGCGTGACAGTGGCCTGCGTGACTCAGATCACACTTGGAACACACAGCGGTCAAACGTCTGCGCATGTGTCAAAAGTCTTGCAACAACAACCTATTCCAAAACAAACTCAAAGCGAGTCGGCGGCCGTCACTGTTCACAAACCCGCTTTCAAACCTTGAGAACTTCTTTGGTAAATTACGAAACAATTTGGTAAACTCACAGTTTGAAGTTTGTTCAATTTCCCGTCGACTGTGAAAATAAAAAGCTTAACTTTCACGTATTTTTCTTAACTTTTGGGGGTAGAAGTTCACTGTAATATGTTTTAAGGTAAATTTTGCGCGGGAAATTCGCGCGGCCGCCCACGCAGCGCAGACGTTTGACCGCTGTGTGTTTAACAAATAAAGAAGCCTTAGCCATGTTTTATACTATCATAAAACACGATGGGCATTTGAGAACATGAGAGAAATGTTAAAGCACAAGCCGAAGGCGCGTGCTTTCAACATTTCTAGAGTGTTCTCAAATGACCAGAGTGTTTTATGATAGTATAAAACATGGATTTAAGGCTTCTTTATCTGTTTTATGATATAGATTTACGCGCGCGATGAAAGGAAACCGCCAGTTGAAAACTATATTACACGCTCAAGCGTGTTATATACTCTGGTAAAACATGCTTTTTTAGCCAATCAGAGCGTGCGTACTATCGTATCTATATTATAAACTGGACTATTCCAAGTGAAACATGATTTCATATCATAACTACATTTATAATATAAATTATGGGATCATCCTAAGAACGTGCGATTTGATTGGATGCTCAGCGTGCTTGATTTTGTTATAAAGGCACGCTCAAGAAAAAATCAAGCACGCTGAGAATCCAATCCAAACAAAAGGTATCGGTGATTGTTTTTCGCGAGTTTATATAGCTATTGGAGATAATTTCATAGACTGGGAAGAAAACAGGTCCGACTTTGAGTTGTTAAGGTGTGTTGAAGAAGAGGAAAATAAAAGTCGCTTCCCAAAACTAAAAGAAAATGATCGGCGAGAGAATTTAGCATCGGCTTCGTACACTAAAGAGACCACAAAATGGGATGCTAAAACGTTTGAAGTTGAGAAAAGCAATGTCCACATTCTAATACAGTGTTACTCATTGACAGTTTGATATAAAAAATGATTGAATTAATGAAAAATGTGGTTTTTCTAACAGCCTGGCGTATTAATAAAACGAGAGGAAAGTGACAACACAACAACAAGACATGACTCACCAATAACTCGACGATAACTGTAATAAGCCTGCTTTATGCTGAAACCTGAACAGTGAATTGTGAAGAATACAATGGGATTTCTCTGGTTACATGTAGAATTTCGTTTGAGAGGTTCCTGACTGTTCCTGAATGAATAACGGGCGATAAAAAGCGCAGAGTACCCAGAACTGGCAGAATTTCAAAACAGTAGATTGGCCATGCCAACGAAGAGAGCCTCAAAAGCTACGCAACACGGCCATCAGAGCAGCAGTTACAACACTGTTCCTTGGGATAAAGAAAATATCCTTCTTCAGACCACAGAATCAGTAATCAGTGTCAACTATGCAGTTGTTGTAGAAAATAGTCGGCAATCCTCAACTCGTGTCCAACTCTACTGCCGCTAAGTCGCTAACGCTTTCTCTGTGAATACGTTTCCATCAAGCATTTTCAACGCCTTGTACTATCACAATGTGCAGATAAATCTCTCCTGTGCTGACCAGAAATTGTAAAAAGAAAGTACTTTGTTTCCTGCAACAGTTTTAACCAGATGACAATATTACAACCCATTTCATTTGCCGGCTCTTGCAATTTCTGTCTTTCACTTTTATCGATTCACACGTTCTATTCTTAGCAGATTACTTCATCCAATAAGAAACGAGCTTTCAGATTGTCAATGTCAAGCTGTCACAATTGAACCAATCAGCGACGAAAAAAGTTGTAAACAAGTCAAGTACATTAAAATGGGGTTTTCGCTGTCGTCAGTTTGCTTTTAGATTTTTACGCGGGTTCTAAAGATAGCTTTATTTCCTTCGTCTACATTGAAGTTTATAATAAAATGACCGCTGAATGCAATGACTACAGACGCATGTACGCAGGGTTAGTCTCATTCTGAAGGTAACATTCATAAATACCAGCATTTAAAAATGTTTAACTTCAGATTGAGGCTAATCCTGCGTACATGCGTCTGAAATCATTGCATTCAGCGGTCATTTTCGAATATCGACCTTTGCTCAGCTTGTTTGTCGAAAAATAAACCTTATAAAGTTGGTTTGTCTTGTGAAGTATTCCCTGTCCATTTGTTTGAAAGGTGAGTTTTAGCGTGGAGTGAACGTGGGGCATTATCATGATAGAAAGATGATATATGTTGATGATATATATTGATCATCTAGACCAAGTTCAGTCATGTTCCTTGTGTGCTCTACCCGGGTATACAGTGACTGTGAGTCGATGATAAATTTGATTTTCTCAACCTTTTTTCTTCGACAGGCACTTTGGCTATATATATATGAGATGCACTTTCAAATAGATTCTTTGAAGCAGCCAATATTGAGAACGCTAGAGACAGATGAATGGCCCATAATGTTCTGGTTTTATGTCAAGGTCCTTGGCCTTTCTCATTCTGGTAAGAGATTAAAAATAATAACTTGAGATGGATTGGGGAGGGATCTGCCTTGAGCTTGGACTGAGAGGGTGGTCAATTAGAAAGAAAAGAATGTAACACTCGTTTAGAGCAATATATCATTTGCAGCCGTTCTTATTAAAGGTCCTAAGAATGGCTGCGAAGGAGGCAATAAAGCAATCATAACATGAAGTCAAATGGAAGAGCTACATAACAGTTGCCACAGGCTGGTTCTGTTTAATATATAGAGGTTATTAGTTGGCTATTAAGCACCTAATATGGCCATGTATTTTTATGAGTCATTCATATTTTGGCTTGTCTTTTTAAATGATGAGTAAGGGGCTGTTTATACATGATACATGTCTACAGGATTAGGAGGGTAACCCTTGTGCACTCTGTTTACATGTGAAGGGTCAGTTTTGTCTTGGGTAATAGGATCATCCTAGCACTAGGGTCAACTTTTGCATGCATTACTTCATGTAAATAGTTCAGTTACGGGATACGTAACTTGCTTATCGAGGACAACTCTATTCTAGAGCCCAATTTCACACTCATACAATTATTTTACTCATACAATTACAAGTATAACATAATTAAGATATAAACTGAGTTGGAGGGCCCGAAAAAAACATGCAGCTATCTAGCCGGGACCACCGCTGCAAGTTGCTGGAATTGTCAACAATTAGTGGGTAACATAACAGCATTCTAGGACACTACATTGTATATAGACAGCATCAATAAGCAGGCACCAGAAAAAAGAATCAACGTTAATCCACCAAAACTCTACTCATGTCCGCCATTTTCTTTTCTATCCTTGAATTATTTTGGTGGCTGTGTTGAGTTGACCCAGGCAGTAGTGTAACCTACAGTACCATCTGAAAGTTTATTAACATCTACATGCGTGTTTTCCGTGTGTAGTACAGTACCGTGCAAAAAGATTTCAACGGGGGAAGTGATATATCCTCTGAAAAAGAGATACTGTATATCCCCTGAAAAAAGGATATTTCCCTTTTTGGGGAAGTTTCAGGGGATATATCCTTTTCAAAAGGGGTTATTTCACTTCATGAAAAAGGTATATATCCCTTTTAAAGGATATATCCTCAGGGATATATCCCCAATTAGCGTTGAAATCTTTTTGCACGGTACTGTATGTGCATGCACTACACTCAAATGACTGTAATGCTTGCGCATACTACACAAGTGTATTACACTCAAATGCATGGTTTTTCTTTGTTATGCAGTTGTTGGAATTGACGTTTGCGTGAATTTCATTTGTGTGCTAAACCGACTTTAAAAATGAGGAGTAGTCTTCTTTATTCAACAGCATTGTTTGTATTAACGCTTCAAAATAAACTTTGAGATTTGAGAAAATAGAAAACTTTTCAAAACTCGTCTGGCCATAAATAACAAAGTTTATTTTCATTTCACACTTCATCATTCTGGTTATATTCAAGTCTGGTTATTCAACGGTAAATGCTAAAAATTCTGACTGCAATTTATTTTCCTTACACTTTCAGGACTCTGCCTGCTAATACTCGTTGAGTTTGATCATTTTACACTTCAATCAAACGCTGTCTGTTTATTTAGTCAATGCGGCCATCTGTGTGACAAAACTGACTTTAAAATGACAAATGCTTCATGCACTGATTGTAAATCCGGGCTATCTTTGACCCTAGTGCTGGGGTAGTCCAGTAGCACTAGGGTCAATGCCCCTTCATGTAAACAGGCCTTTATAAGAATAAACTAGTGGCATATTAGATGTTTAGCCAACTAATCAGTTGTTTATTAAATAAATTGTGCTAAGAAACAAAATTATCTTTCCATAATAGTAATATATAACCAAAACCCTTGCATGCTTGCTTGAGAAATGGATTTACCATATATGGTGATAGGAAGCCATTTCAATGTAACTACCCAAATACCATCTCATAATTGGTGCGTTTTTGTGAATATTTTGTGTGTGCACATAATTCTATAATCATTTAATTTTATTTGTATTTTCTGAAATTATTTCTTTTTTGTAATCCATTTTTCATTTGATTTCAAGTTAATCATGAGGATTTCTCTTATGAGAATTAACAGCTTTCTGGAAAGTGATAGATGCATTGAGATGCCAATCAGTACACTTCTGGGTGTCCCAATTACCCTCAGGGCTAAAAATAACGGCCGGTCATAGCTAAACTGAGGGCCTATGGCCTTAATGATAACAGCTGTGAACTCCTCAGAGACTACCTCACAGACAGGCAGCAGAGATACTAGAGTGAAGGTCGGGGATGCGTATTCTGGTTGGCAGGTAGTCAGAAGAGGCGTGCCTCAAGGAAGCGTATTGGGACCGATGTTTTTTAATATCTTTATTAATGATTTGTTCTATCATATTAAAACTACAAAATTGAACGCATACGCGGACGATGAACAGATATATGATTCTGACAAGGATCCTGCTGCCCTAGATAGACGCATACAGAACGATGTTAGCATTGCGAATAATTGGTATAATGACAACGGTATGATTGTAAATCCCACAAAACATCAAGCTATGGTGCTGGGCAAGACTGACCATGAATTCTCTTTTCCGGTCAAACGTTCGATAGACTTGCTTGGCATGACCATAGATAATGAGCTTAGCTTTGACGATCACATAACCTCAATTTGTAAAAAGGTTAATAATCAATTTAATGTGATGATTAGATTTCACAAGCTTATTTCTAAAAGTACATTGCTTCGCCTATATAAGGCATTTATCCTACCGCACTTCCATTATTGTTCCACGGTTTGGCATTTTTGTAGTTGTAGAAACACTGATAAATTAGAAGCCTTAAATAAGCGTATTCTGAGATTTATGTTCGATGACAGGAATTCTAACTACAACCAGCTATTATATAAAGCTAAAACACCTTCACTATATAATAGAAGAATACAGAATATGCTAATTATACTTTTTAAATCTCTGAAATTTTCAAACTATCCAGGCTACCTAAAAGATATGTTTACTCTAAGATCTGTAATCTATTCCTTAAGAGGCACTGATATTTTGAACCTACCTAAACCTCAAACAACAACTTATGGCCTGCACTCTTTCAAATATTCGACTGCAAAATTCTGGAACTCCCTACCTGATAATCTTCGATCTTTAACAACTATCACTGATTTTAAGAGAGAAATCCGTAAATACAATCTAATCTAATTTTACAGTAATGTCTATTTGTTAATAATTTCTAGGTTTCATTGTAAATATTTTTAGTATTAGTAATATAACAATAGTATTAGTATTAGTAACAGTAGTTTTCTCGAAGATATTAGCATGTATTTGCTACTCTGAAAATTCGAGTTGAAATAAAGTTTATGTATGTATGTATGTATCGGACAATGTCCGGCCAGAATTGGAACTTGTCCGGTCAAATCTTTGCCTTGCCGGTTATTTTGACCAGTCAATGTTACTACAGTTTCAACCAAATACTGATCTTGACCGGCGACTGACCGGCCATTATTTTTAGCCCTGACCCTATACCCGCAATTGGAGTATAAAGTTCCATCAAATCATGTTAAAGTGCCTATGAAGCTTATTTTTTTATTTTAGATATCAATTCTACATCAAGCGAATAGTAGAATGGTACAATATATCTTGCTTTGAATGCTGTGCCGCTGAGTTAAAGAGGTTTTAATATCCAAAATGCTAATTACATGACGTCAGGGGAGGCATCAATTATTATACAAAATTTGTTGTTACAATTAAACACATTTTTTTAAATTATCAGTGTTATACCCATGGTTGAAATAAAATGATGTTAGAAATTTATTTTCCTATATCAGTAGAAACGCCCATTCACAACCACTAAGAAATGATTGCAGATACCTCCCCTGACGTCATGTAATTAGCATTTTGGATATTAAAACCTCTTTAACTCAGCGGCACAGCATTCAAAGCAAAATATATTTTACCATTCTACTATTCACTTGATTTAGAATTGATATCTAAAATAAAAAAATAAGCTTCATAGGCACTTTAAGGACTTTGAACCATGTACAATAATTACTAGCAACTTGACAGGGTGATTGTAACCAATGTGAGGCTACTTGCGATAAATTTAAAAAAAAATACTTTGTAAGTAGTCCAGATACACTACATGTATGTTCATCAACTACATGTAATACCAGAAGCTGACTTAATCCCAGTCCCTCTCCTCCTCCTCCACCCCCCTCCACACAGGCTAGAAGTTTAGACAGACAGACAGAAGTACAGTAGGATAGGATAGGATTAAACTTTATTAATACACAGTGTGTCCTTCTGGTATAAATATATATATAATAATGTAATGTATGATAACAATATAATTATTTGAGACTTAAAGTCTGTCTTAAAGTCCCTCTCCTCCTCCTCCACCCCCCTCCACACAGGCTAGAAGTTTAGACAGACAGACAGAAGTACAGTAGGATAGGATAGGATAAAACTTTATTAATACACAGTGTGTCCTTCTGGTATAAATATATATATAATAATGTAATGTATGATAACAATATAAAGTCAAAAGATAAAAATAAAATAGCCATAAGGATTTCCATCGAATACTAATAATTCTAATGACACTAATAATACGCAAATAATACCATCCTACCACTAGAAACTAAACTACATGATCAAAGAAACTAAAAACCCTGCTTTACAAAGACACTGTTTTATCGCATGTCATAATTATGATATATCACCCTGAAAGTCATGGCAAATTATTTGAGACTTAAAGTCTGTCAGCGACGATGCCTGTCTTAGGTTATGGGGTAAACTGTTCCACAGCACCGCTCTGCTATAACTAAAACTTCTTTTGTAATAGTCAGTGTGTGGGAGCGGTACTGCCAGTTTATTTTCTGAATTTCTTAGACTACTGTGTTATTTCAGATCTATTAGTAAATTTTGAGCTCAAATACCCTGGGGTTTCATTATGCATATCAAGCTAATCAGTTTTACATCAAGCTTATCAGTTTTATTTTATCACCAAGGTGCTGTGGTCCAGCCAGCACGATGCAGCAAGTGTCGCCATGATCATAAACATCGAATGCGCCACCCCTCCCTCATGTACACAGCCGCAGATGGTAACATATGTAAAGTGTGTGACAGCTTCAGATGGAATCATCACGGGGTGTCGACTGAGATCCGTGACAGTGATATTGGATCTTCTTGCTTCAACCACTGTGGCAGTGGTCTGCTGTCCTGGCTATGGCTACTGATTATCTTTGTTGTTACAGCAGTGGACATAGCGGCCATTGCTGCTCGATACCACGAGTCGTCTAATGACATAGTTCATACCTTGTCCTGGATAGGTGCAAAGCTACTTCTCTTCATAGCACCGCTGACTTGTTCGATTGCTGTCATGCACAGTGCGTGGCCTTGTGTTCTTCCAGGGAACTGGGCAAGAGCTGTAGACATAGAGTTTTTAATCGGGAGACTTCGTTTTGTGAACATGAAGCGGAAGACGTACTCTGGCTGTGTTATTTTCATTTTTAGTCTCCTTCTGGTGTCCGTAGAGTGCGTCAGACTCTCGGCACCATTTTTTGACCGGAGTTTGGTCACCGATGCAGCCGTGAACAGAACGGCATATCATGGCTCGATTTCAACGTTCCCTCTCGATATCTTTTTAGCTATCGAAGGATTCATCAATTTCGGTGGCCTTTGCTTTGTGGTCTACCTTCTCCGGTGTAGCTACGAGTCCGAAGTCAAACTAGTCACGAAGTTCCTCCGACAGAATATCGACGATGTCGACTTATGCCGAGCAAGGCTAGCCGAATCATTTGACGCCTTTCATATATTCCGAGAATTCTCCTCCGGTTGGATTGCGCTGAATTTAATCATCTGTACAGTTTGTATTCTGTTGGAGCTGCACGTGTGGATCGTGACTGAAGGACCTCTGGCCCCCTTCCAGTACGAGCACACCTTTCTACTGGTAATTTTCCTTCTAATGCCAATTATGGCGATCGGTAATGTGGATTGCGATTATATCTGGAACCGACTGCTGCGTAAACTGAGTCGAGAGCGCACTACTGCTAAAGAAGCCTCGTGGAACAAAGTGATGCAGTTTCTACAGGAACAGAAGGCAGGGAATCGCCCATGGCAAGCCGTACTGGCTTTTATACTCTCCACCATTGCTATATTTTCTGCCATTCAGTTTAGACTGTGGACCAATCATGATCGAGTTATTAATGTATTTATTGATAGAAATGGCACTTTATACCTGTTGCGTCAGATTCAAGAGAAATTGTGATTGGCAAAATCAACAAGTCTGTCAGCGGATATCATTATTGTAACAACGAGTCAAAGCCCGCAGGAATATTTACAGACAAATGTATAGGAAACTGAAAACACGATTGCACGCTTTCCAGCACAGCTACATCTCTCAAATTTTGATCAGTTACTCTTTTACCTGGTATCTTAAGTTTGCAGACAGTGAATATTTCAGAAATTCGATTTATTTAGATATGGGTAATAAAAGTCTCAGAAAATTTCACGTTGATAGGGTAATTTGTTCCGGAGTTAAATGATTTTGAATTATATGCCCGGTTCAGCGTGTTTCCCCTAATTGGGGGCTTGAAAAAGTATGGCATTGACAACTAAACAGATATAAAGCGAACTAATAATAAGGTCAAAATCAGCTTAAGTTCTTCTAAATTCTAGAGGCCGCCATGTTGGTCGGAACCAAACATGTACACCAAGATGGCGGCTGTATACACATACTCTGTTCTAAGATTTGGATTATAACATTTTTTGCTATATGGACCACCATGCTTTATTTAATTTATGCATGAATGCAAACCGATTTGCGATCGAGGGTCATGACGATGTCCCCAGTGGATTCCAGGGACGACGAAGAGGAAAAGGCAAAAGAGAAGGAGAGAGAAGAACAAGAAGAGCCTCTGTGTTATTCGTTGAGAATATCACTTCCATGCTCCGAGTTTCAAATCAAGAAAACATCTCAAACCGGTTTTGCTGTGCCATTGCTAAACCAATGAAAATCGTCGTTACATCCAGCACTCACGGTTGCGCCTGGTAATGAGTAGATTATCCAATCAGGGACGAGGTTCAAACTTCTCTCGCCCCAGCCTCTTCGCCTTTTATGTCTTCGAGCCTTTTGCACCAGAGTAACTGGTTGATGCAAACCACCCGCAATAGACCGTTATTGATGCCATCTATGAGCGCGCTTGTGCCGATTCTGTCACTGCGTACTTCGGCCAGTGCTTTGAGATGAACATCATTTTTTACCGCCTACCGGTTGGCTCAGTGGCCGAAGTAAATAAAATAAATTGTCGTCCTTTCATGTAGGAAGGTGCGCGCATGCGCCTGGTTGACCCTATGTTGTATACGTCATTGACAATCTCGTACCCACACCCCATTTGTTTCTTACTGCGCCAGAGTTATCGCAAGGGGGCCAATACCCCTCCTCCCCTTCACTCTCATATTAAGTCTCGATTAAATGTAACCACTGGATGTGACTCGCTGGGTTACAATATAAACGCACTCGCCCTCAAGAGTCTTGAATATTTTTCAGTTGGACTTCACTGTTTTTAAGGCCGTATCCTATTGGACTTCACTGATAAAGAATCCCATTGTTTTAGGGTTAGGGTTTGTATTGTTTTAGGGGTAGGCTATTGTTTGGGTAACCGATAACATTTCAGGTTGCAAACGGTGAAGTCTCTCCCATATTCTTCCCCATTTGTTTTAATTCTGGCTTTGCCTGAACTTACCCCAAATATTTGTTTCAATATTTTTACATTTTGTTTCCCATTTTTTATTTTGCCTTACCTTGCCTTACCCCAAATCCTGGCGATAACTTAAAGTAAAATTGGAACAAATAACAGCGACAAAACGCACAGAATTCATTTAGATTTATTCATATGCATTTCGGATCACTACGGTCTAGTTGCTGTGTGTGTGGAGGCTCGATACTCGTATTAAAACATGTACATAAGTAGACTGCGAATAGTTCCTCTTTTTCCCTCCGCTGATAGTGGGTTAGGCACGGAGCGAGCGAAGAGTCGGACGCGTTCGAACGGAGGGAATGACTCGACGGAGGGGAAAAAGAGAGAGTGGTCGCAGTCTATAGGGTGCGTTCGATTAACCGTATTCCGGAATAAGAATACACAGAAAGATCACTACAAATCGCTTATATCGGAGACAGTTTAGCCACTGGAATACTACATATATTCTGACTGGTAATATGTCGGCAAGGATTTGTAGCTTGAACCAGTGATTTCCAGACTATTCTCTTTCCAGAATACGGTCGATCGAACGCGCCCTAAATCTAATCGGGCATACTGATCCTTTGCGCGCTGATGCAGTGTACTGACGTGTTGTTTAACATATTTACACAACCAGCAGAATTAAATACAGCAAGGCCGGTATAAATATTAAAAGTTGGCGCGCAGTAAGCCAAGACATAATTAACTGATTAAATATACGGAAACATGTAAATACATTAAAAGGGTCTTGGACAATCAATCAACAATTGAGAACATTTAATTATCTATACTCCTTCGAAGTAATGCGTACTTTCCGGTCCAGATATGATATTTATCAGTAATTGCATTCAAGAACGTTTCTTTAGAACTATGGAGAATATTTTGAGCATGTTCAGATTATACGGGGAAAAAGTCTAATAAAATACCTCGTTAAACGAGCGAAAGCCGTACGTATCGTATATTATGGACCGATGTTTTCCTTCCCTGCTTTATGGACCAAGTGCGGGCCATAGCGTTTACTAAGATGTTTCTTATATGGCTTAAAAGTGTTTAAGTAATGATCCAGCTAAGAACTGTAGTGGAATCCATTGTTCTGCGGCAATGAGCCTCCCCGGCCCTCCCATACGATTTTGCTTGAATATGCCTTAACAAGTGCTTAAAGTGCAACTAACCCCTTTTGCAATTTTTATACATATGACTCTTTGAAAGGTTTTGAGTACTTCTGCGAAGAAATTTTTGGCTTACAGAGAATACTCTATGTTCTAGGCTCGTTTGAAATGGTGAAAATTTGACCTTTCCTGACCCATGGCCGCGCAAGAAAAAGCCTGGGTCGATTCTTGATCTTACGTCACCTCATTAATGCATTATTCTCCATGGCGCCTTTCCATCACAACAACATCGATATATAGAGAATATACACCGTCTGTGAGTTGTTAGTAAAGAAAACAGTTATTTTAGAGTAAATGCTAAATATTTATTCAAATTATTGCAAAGTCGAATGAGTTGGATGACGATGTTTATAGTCCAAACTACATCTCAAAAAAAAATTATGCTATTGGCTCTTTTTTTCTGTGAAGCCACCATCCAGCCAATCGGATATAGAGAAAAAAACATATTTTTCAATGGCAAACTGATTTGAGAACTTTCCCCACATACGATATTCTTCGAAATTAAACCATAGTTATTTTGATCAAAAATAAATTCAAACCTCTTATCTGGATCATTACTTAAAACTAAAAGAATTACCTATACATAATAAATAAATATCGCGTAGAGTATTCCTCAGTTGATAGATACTGCACACTCCCTGTCCAGTTACACATTTCTCTGAATTTCTAACGAGACCTGAAACAACCATAGGGGCTGAATTGGAATTTAGCGTGTTGGTTTTTGTGGAGGGAGGAAAACCGGAGGACCCGGAGAAAAACCCTCGGAGCAAGGGTGAGATATACCAGCAATCTCAACTCACATATGGCGCCGCGTCCGGGAATCGAACCTGGGCCACAGAGGTGAGAGGCGAAGCGCTTAACCACTGCGCCACCCCGGCTCCCCCATTTTGTACACATTTTGAGTTATTCAGATATGAAAATCGTACTCAGCTGAAACTGCTGATAAATATATAAAAATAACTTCTTAGTTCACGTTTTTCTTAGTACGAAGTCGACTCTACATGTCTCCATATTTCTGTGCTATTTTCTTATTAATATTTCTCTTAATTTATATAAGTTAGTGTCTTCAATATAAATTAGTTTCATTACTTTTATATTGGTATTCTATGGGTCGCAACCAGTTTGGTCGCCAGCGCAGCTTAGGTTTCCAAAGTCAAAAGTCCAAAGTCTCGGCGAACGTCATGCTTTAGTTCTGATCACGTAAGTCTGACCTTCAAAAGGGAAGCTAGTTCTCGATGACTGTTGGTTGCATTTGCTTGGTGACAAAACCTCAGTCACTGGTGGTGTATCTTGGTATAAATATCAAGCACAATCATCATCTCCTTTCCCTATTTCCTGCATACCCTCCCTCTTTCTTCCTTCCATAACCTCCTCTTTTCCCGCCATACCCGTCTCCTCTTCCTCCATTTCTGTCACCCCTACCGCCGTACTCTTCACTCCTCCTTCCCCGCTGTTCCCTCCTACCCTCCCTCTCGTCAGAGTTCTCCTCACTGTGGCTCCCAGATAATTCATCATGTCCATTACTATTTTCTCCCGTCGGCTGTGGTTCCTGAAGTGATTTCGGTCCTCTCTGTTTCTCGTTCTGATTAACATAAGAACCCCTCTGAGGGGGATCTTGTCTCTGACGAATCAACCGTCGAGGGGGTATCATGATAGCCCCTTCATCGGTATCATCATCCAGGGATTCATCCTGTTGGTACCGCTGTGAGGGAACACGCCTTTGCGTTTTTCCATTTCTTCCAGCAACATCGTCCCGTCCTTGAAACATATCCTCCTCAAAAGATCTGCGAACAGGAGGCGCAGGATTCCTCCCAATATCTTCGGAGGATATATGGTGGTCGTTTTGAGCTTTGGACAAACTTTCGAAACCATCGACGTCTTTTCGTCTTCTCCCATGTCGGATTCGTACATCCTCCTCCGAATCGTAATCGATTCCCTTTCGGCTTTTTCCTGTGTTGTTCGTGTCAAAATCATCTTCCCCATGTCGAGTTCGATCTCTGTCGTCGAAATTACGGCCCTTTCGACTTCTACCAAAATTTTCCGAGTTTCCATAATCCTTCCTACGAGCAGGCCGACCTCTTTCGTCCTCTTCCGAATAGTGTCCCCTACGATTATGTTTGAAGTTTTCCGAACGACGTCGGTCGTTTTCCTCGGGAGATGTATAGTCCTCGGAATAGTATGGCTCGGGGGTACAGTCTGGGTCCTCGTCCTCCTCGGCCAAGGGACCCAGTTTCCCTTCTAAGCTCCACTGCATGACGGCGCCGTCCAGGCCAGCGGTACTGAGCAGGACTGCATCAGAGGCGAGGAACATAATGCGTGCTACAGAGGAGCTGTGTGCTCGCACCTGATGGTATTGGGCCTGGGGACAGCATAACAATGACTCATTCAGCAAATGTGGCGGTCAAGACCAACGCATTCTCGCTCTAGAATTACCAATAATCAGTAAATGGCAAACACGCTTGAAATACCGATTATTGGTAATTCTACGACAAATCCTAACCCAAACTACAAACCGAACCCTAACCATCGGACGAGTTCACGGGTAAACTACGGGTTCTCACTCACCTAGAGCTAGGGTTCACAGGTAAGAAAGAAGAGAAGATAAACAAGAGAAAAAGTTTTTTTGAGCGCTCCTACTCAGGCTCGAACTCGTAACCGTTTGCGTGTAATGCATCAGTCAATTCCAGCAATGCCCATCCCCCCCCCCCCCCGGGACATGGTGGGGCATTTGCATATTTTGAGATCCCGGCAGTGGGGCATTTGTAACCTTATATCGGCTCGGGGGTCGGGCATTTGACACTGCCGAAAAGAATTATAGGAAAGAGCCGGACTGGTCTCGTGGTAACGACGCCATACTGTATCAAGTAAAAAAATATCTGATTTCTTGTAATTACTCCAGCTGCCCGTGGATTCTACATGTATCTATTTCTCTAAACCTAGAAACCTGCAGTTTATGACTGTCTTATCCACGTATTTGTATATGCTAGGACACGAAAAAGCCGGGAAATCTATGGATGTTGAATTTTTTACACTAGCTAGAAAATAGCAGTTCCCGTACGGTATTCTTAATGCTACGCTGCGCTAAAATTTTCAGGAGCCACACGGGGCCGTCTCAAACTCGGACCGGCAGAGCTTGGGATATCAAGTAGTTCGTTTACAAATATACACAGTTTGCTGCTGTCCACCAGACGAACAGAACAGTTACACTATTATTATAAAGTCACGTGGTTTTAATAAGCGTTTATTGTCGATAACATTAACCGCGTTGCAAATGATTATTTATAGGAATGAAATAAAAACTATATATACTGATGTATTAATACCATTTGGCTCCAGGCAGCTCAATAGTATAATCAAACAGCGGTAATACAAATACAAAACAAGATGGCGGATCTACAAAACGAACGGGTGAAACTATCAATGAATAGATTCTCTGCGCCTTGTGTATTTGCATGGAATTAAACTTGGGCAGTATATCATTATGGATGTGCCCGGGGATGGGGCATTTTCCTTACTTCTTTGGCTCCACTGTGGGGCATTTCAACACCTTGCTTGTCCCCACGGTGGGGAATTTGAAAAAAAAAAACGAAAATGGCTAATGCCCGGGGGTTGTCCCGGGGGGGGGGGGGGGGGATGGGCATTGCTGGAATTGACTGATGCATAATGCTTGGTAGTACAAATGTCGTGACAATTGTTTATCCGTTTATCCTTGACTGGTTTTAAGAATGTCATTGTTTAATTTGCGTTCTAGGATTAGCGATTATTGATAATCGAAGAGCAAAAGCCAATTACTGATTATTGGTAATTGTTGAGCGAGGATATGTTGTCACAAAAGACAGCGCTGAATAACAATCTCGTACCCAGACCCCCTTTACTGAATAACGTGACGCGCGTAGACTGGGGACGGCAATTTCAAAATTTAGCGAGTACCTTCATGTTTTCTGCGAATAATAAGAGTTTTGCTGGAAAGATAAGATTCAAATACTCAGGCCATCTCCTCTAGTAACTGAGAAACAACATATGTTTTGGACAATGTAGTTCAAGTTTGGGCCACTGGCATCATTTAATTTAATAATGAAATGACACAAGAACAAAGGTATCAGTGTCATTCCTATGAGAAGCCATTTCAAACAGTCATTTGCGTGTTTGATCAGGTGTTTCAAATCTCGAAAGCAATAAAGTGTTCTGATTGTTTCTCGGTGTTTGGAACCCCTGATCAAATACTGAAAGGAGTATTTGAAATATTACGTCGAAGGCCATGCGCTAAAGTGCTGGTAGCCTTTTACAATGCCTCGTTAGAGTGAGTGAATGGATGACATCGCACCATCTGAAAATCGAGCTACTGTACTGCTGTTCGGTGTGGTTTAGCTCCCAGACTGGTCATGACACATTCACAAAACTCGACTTTGTATTATCTCCATTTGTGATCATAGCATAACTAACTTACCCCCTCGTGGCAGCACGGATATCGGAACAAGCGTATGTAACCGAGCTCGTCACCAATAGCAATCACGTCATGTGACCACGACAGGTCTGAACTGCTCACCAGGTTCCCCTCGGTTGGAGTTGACTGCCACACACCTGGGGTGACACGCATTCGGATGGAATAAGAATACAGCTATTTGAAAACTTGTCGATAAATGGAATATGCATGGGTATCGATCATTAAATATTTGAAACAGTTTTGCTTTGACAACCATATGGATGGTAGGCTGTGATCCCCCTTCTCTTCCTCTCTCCCCTCCCCTCCCTCCCCTGCCCTCGCCATCCCTCCCCCCTCCCCCTCACCCTGCGGTTGCCACACAGATTATGTCGATGGTCGTCGATGGTAGAGTTCCTCAGAATCAAAATTGAAAAAGTGGCTTGTGCTATACGGTCAAGGTATGGCCTTCCGAAATGTTCACCACACTGCAAATAATAATAATAATATCTATTTTTATCAAAACGTTTGGGGGGGGGGAGGGGGGGGGGGAAGCTACCCCCTTCTCCCCCACTAGATAGAACCCTGATACCACAAGGGAGGTACTTCACCTGCGATGTCATACCCAAGCACCACGTTACGCGTGTTCCACTCTGTGTCCCGGATGACGTTATGAGACTCTTCTCTCTTAAACTCGCCGATCTCCCCTGACAAACACACAACAGTACGTAAGTGACAGAGGACGAAAACCAATAAACTTCACTTAGTTCCTTTACTGGATTTACATTGCAGCGTCACACACGGTGTGCATGTGATAACCTTGCTGAGATTGTGACAACAACAACAACTTTATTTACTCAGATGGTAAATGAAAAACTAAGTAAACGTTTTAATTTCCACGTATGGCATAAGTTACCTCAAAATCGATCACTACGAAACGAGCCAAAAATATATAAACCAGCACATTTTGTTTAATTCGATGTCAAATTTAACGAAATTTTCGTATGTTAATATTAAAATGAAATAACGTCTTTAGGATCAAGCACGTTTGTATATTTACGTTATTGTGACGTCATAATGAACAACTCCTTTTAAGGTCAAATACGTTTGAAATAAAGCATGTAACGTTACTGGTACGTCATCAATATGTCTACGGTAGTTCAAATCATCGGATTTTGTTTTGGTCATCCGTCTTAACCCTCCCACAAAAATTCAATCTTCAACGTTAGAAACTTTTGAAAATATAGCAAAGTGATCGATTTTAGGGTAATTTGTGCCAACCGTGTTCATATGTTTGAAGTTACATGATGAATGAGTTGGATCTGAAAAACCTAGAGGTTCTCTAAGTCAGGAGGCGGAGAAAGTATAGGAAAATACGAAGGTCATGTTGTTTATCAGAGGAGTTTAACCGTTGGAATCGTAATTCAGTTGCAATTTTAACAGAGCGCGGGAGAAAGCAGCCATCTTGCTCGACCGCGTACTGATGTCATGTGCTCGTATTCAGCGTGACACGATACGTTTAATAATAACCATGTTGCGATTGTGACTTACATGTTATGTGCTCGTATTCCGTGGACATGCTCGTTATAAAACAGCCGTCTACAGACCAGTCGAGGAACATGACGGGCGAGGTGTGGTTCTGTGAAAATAAACGGCCGACAAATAAACGTGCGTCTGTAATTTAACTCAGTACGAGATTTCATGAGCAGCTCAATGTATCAGTTTAACAAGAGAGAGATATAGACTGACGAGACAGCCTCTTGATTAAAGTGTGACATCCATCTTTCTCTGGTCCTAAAATATCTTAATTGCCATAAGGTCTTATTACAAATTTCCCCAAAGCAAAAGATCAATAATATCTCCATATTTGCGCACCTTGTAAAGAAAAACGATCTCATATAATTTTAACGTTGAAATTATAGTTGTCTATAGCTTTTAGACATTACTACACTCGAACGGAGATGTGAGGTTTTTAAAAATTCATAGTTCCATAGCCGCCAAATTAGCTCATCCCTATTAGTTACTGTTGCTATTAGCTCCTCCCCTCTTAGTTACTGTTGCTATTAGCTCCTCCCCTCTTAGTTACTGTTGCTATTAGCTCCTCCCCTCTTAGTTACTGTTGCTATTAGCTCCTCCCCTCTTAGTTACTGTTGCTATTACCTCCTCTCCTCTTTGTTACTGCTGCTATTGCCTCCTCTCCTCTTAGTTACTGTTGCTATTACCTCCTCTCCTCTTAGTTACTGCTGCTATTACCTCCTCTCCTCTTAGTTACTGCTGCTATTACCTCCTCTCCTCTTAGTTACTGCTGCTATTACCTCCTCTCCTCTTAGTTACTGCTGCTATTACCTCCTCTCCTCTTAGTTACTGCTGCTATTGCCTCCTCTCCTCTTAGTTACTGCTGCTATTACCTCCTCTCCTCTTAGTTACTGCTGCTATTACCTCCTCTCCTCTTAGTTACTGCAGCTATTACCTCCTCTCCTCTTAGTTACTGCTGCTATTACCTCCTCTCCTCTTAGTTACTGCTGCTATTACCTCCTCTCCTCTTAGTTACTGCTGCTATTACCTCCTCCCCTCTTAGTTACTGTTGCTATTAGCTCCTCCCCTCTTAGTTACTGTTGCTATTAGCTCCTCCCCTCTTAGTTACTGTTGCTATTACCTCCTCTCCTCTTTGTTACTGCTGCTATTGCCTCCTCTCCTCTTAGTTACTGTTGCTATTACCTCCTCTCCTCTTAGTTACTGCTGCTATTACCTCCTCTCCTCTTAGTTACTGCTGCTATTACCTCCTCTCCTCTTAGTTACTGCTGCTATTACCTCCTCTCCTCTTAGTTACTGCTGCTATTGCCTCCTCTCCTCTTAGTTACTGCTGCTATTACCTCCTCTCCTCTTAGTTACTGCTGCTATTACCTCCTCTCCTCTTAGTTACTGCTGCTATTACCTCCTCTCCTCTTAGTTACTGCTGCTATTAGCTCCTCCCCTATTAATTACTGTTGCTATTAGCTCCTTCCCTCTTAGTTACTGTCGCCATGTCCCACAAGCCCTAAACTTTAACATGAAGAAATTCAAAACAAACAAACATGGCGAAAAACGCTGAGTTCGGCGATAGTCTTCGTAACATTCTGAATGATTTATTTTTGATTTCCTATCTTTCGCTGAATTTCATAGATCTTTGCGAAGAACTCAAGTTATATAAAAAGTGTTTTAATCTCCTTCTCGGACGAGCTTGCGAGACAAGATGGCAGCCGTATTTTCCCGGGGGGAAATACTGCGTTCTGATTGGTCTGAAGTGTTTTTAATTGACAGGTGTGGAACTATGAATCTCTTTCTCTAAAAACAGAACGGTAAAGTTATCAGTCCTTACCGAACAGCAGCCGACCCTTCTATACGTCATGCCATCATCGTACACAGAATGCACGTAGATATTGCCATCTTTAGATCCCACAGCAATGTGCTCACCATCTGATTACACGAGGATAGAAACATGATAGTCAATAATTCATATTGTATGCAACATTATAATATAAATTACGGAAACATCCTAAGAACGCGTGATTTCATTGGCTACTCAGCGTGCTTGATTTTCTTATAGAACATGAAGAACCATCTTTTATTTGTTAAATATACCAGACAAACAATGCTTTCTGATGATCTATGAAGAGATATTGTTATTGCAAACAAATTTAAGAGAAAACATCGCCATTGTGAAAAACAAGCCATTTGTGATATACTGATTCACCTCGTGTGTCGCCTTCTGTGAATATATCACATACCTCCTCACTCCAGGGCATTAAACCCTTACTTACCTGGTGAATACTCTATATCGCTGATTGGCTCAGTTCCATCTTGGAAGGAAGCCATATGCATGCCTGTCTGCGCATTTAACACGATCCATCTGATAACAAAAAAAAACAGTACAAATTATAATCCTGATTTTAGCACATTGTTGTCATAACAACAGGCCCTCTGCAGACGCGCTCCTAATGACAGGAATCGATCA
This sequence comes from Actinernus sp. WN-2022, assembly GCA_030867875.1. Classification (NCBI taxonomy): domain Eukaryota; kingdom Metazoa; phylum Cnidaria; class Anthozoa; order Actiniaria; family Actinernidae; genus Actinernus; species Actinernus sp. WN-2022. Next base: position 3,483,821 of record JAOWCC010001368.1, on the reverse strand, counting down.
ATAGACTTCAAACTCAATCTCCACTAAAACCCAACACAACCACAAACCTGAATAAAACGTACCCTAACCACTTCGGAAACAAGTAAACAGCGAGGTGTTAGAGCTAGGGTGTCATGGTTCACAGGTACACAGAAGAGAAAAGAAGTAGAGAGAAAAAAGGTGTTTTTTTTTATGGAATCCGAACCCATACCCTTCTGTAATCAAAGCCAAAGTGATAACCATCATACTAGAGCAGTTTTCAGTTGAGTGTAGTAAAACCAAACGCAAATTACCCACAGCCGGCCAATCATAGGAGCGAGTAATCGCAAGTGACTCATAAATGGCTTCCCTGTGAGCCAATGACAAACCAAAGCAAACCCAAAATCAACTTGCGTTTGGTTTTATAATTTGGATTCTGATTGATTGGTATACTTTCTCAGCCAATAGGAGAGCTTAGTAAACGCAAAACCAAAACACTTCTGACACTCAATTGAAATCTGCTCTAAGTGAAGTGTGACACCCTTAAGGTGCTACAAATTCTCAGCTCAATGCTTGATTAATACCCAGTCGTTTAACGGCCAACGGCAGTTTAGGTATCTGTTCACGAATTCCTGTCCTTAGGAACTTGACTTCAAGGAAACAGCGACGTGCTGATATATCACTTTAATAACGAATGAATTGCGCTTGTGATCCCATGGGAAAGGCTTTACTGGATGGCAAACAAACTTCAACAACGCAGTTTTAGAAAGATTGGAGGTGGACAATAGTATTTACAAACAAGTTCTGCTAATAACACTACCGATCCCGTACAAGTGCCTTTAAATAAATGAAGCCAGCTTTTTTTTTTTGCCAACCAGTAAAACCACGTGATTGTACCTACGTGAGTAGGTACATTAACACGGTACACGGTACAGCACCTTCCTCTTGTGGTACCAAACGCCACCACGCTTCCTGTCGTGTAGAACGCAGCTGATCTGATGGGGAACTAAACAATAAAAGCAACCTCTCAGACGGGAACCAAAGTGATTTGGGCCTTACAAGGTTCTCTAAAACAAACCTACAAAAAAATAACACCCTGAGATTGAAGAGAAATACCATGTGAATGTTCTGATATGCTTTTCATACTTTTCCGACAGAAGATAGCAGAGATTAAAGTGGATTACGAAAGGTTATTCTAGAAACTTGATTTCGATCACAGTGAACCGATTTCAAGTTGCTCTAAATTTCTCTTAAAAGCATTATTTTTCATCCACTCAAATCTTTGCCATCTTCATCAAAATTGTCTCATATTTTCTCCAGTATACCTGGAAAGCATACCCTGCTAACTAAGTAATTATTTTTGTCTTTCGTCATGAGATAGTTTATCATTTAGTACTATTGACGAACCTCGACGTCTACACTCCAGATTACTTCGTGTTTGAGTGCAGACCACAACCTAGCCACCTTGTCCAGTGAGGCTGTGACAAACACGTCTTCTGACGGGTGAACAGCAAGAGATGGGACCTCATTTCGGTTGCCCTGTAGGAGAATATAACGGGCTTTTATCCTTTTCCATTAATAAAAACGAAAGAGACTCGTAAAAACCGAAAGGCGTACAGACAGCCTCAAACACTGCGTGCAATATTGCCGGCAATAATGCAGTTAAGTAGGATCGACTTCTACTTCTGCAACATTGCGTGCAACAAATTTCCCACTTTAGAAATGAGTAGGGGAATGGGGCGAGTTCGGTTTCGCAAAGGAGCTTGGGATCGTTAAAAAAAACTGAATTTCTAACGAGACCTGAAACAACCATGGGGGCTGATCAAAGCCAGGACCCGGCTAATCCACAGATCGAATTAGAATTTAGCGTGTTGGTTTTTGCGGAGGGAGGAAAACCGGAGAACTCGGAGAAAAACCCTCGGAGCAAGGGCGAGATACCATCCAACTCAACTCACATATGGCGCCGCGTCCGGGAATCTAACCTGGGCCACAGAGGTGAGAGGCGAAGCGCTTAACCACTGCGCAACCCCAGCTACCCGTTACTGGGACACCCTAATTGCAGAATACAAAGAAACATGGCAAATATCGCAATTAACCCGGTAACGATCCCAAGCATCTTTGCGAAACCGAACTCGTCCCAGCCCCCTACTCGTTCCTAAAGTGGGCAATTGCACCACGCGAGCCTTCCTGTAACATTGCTGGCAATGGCGTGACGCTTTCAGCCAATGAAATACCACTCTTTTTGCTCACCGCTGACCAAAGTACTGTTACAGGATCTTCTATGCTGCACGCAATGTTGCAGGTAATGTTGCAGTGTGTCAACCGCTTCTCAAATCAATTATCGGCAATGTTGCGCGCAATGGTGCAACGTGTGACTGTACTTTTAGAATATTTTTAGATTTTTTTTCAGGAGGTTAGTGGTGCATTAACAATTCTCTTATAATATACTCAAATAAAAATATCTGGATTCTGACTGCTCAATAACGAGTGCATCTAAAGGTTATTGAGGGCACCATTGCACGCTCTCTCTCTCTCTCTCTCGCCTAAAGGCTCGTGCAATTATCAGAACTTTCAAAATATCACACAGTGCCCATAAATCACGTCTCGCGTTCATGCGAGTTCCTCTACATAGCACCGATCGCAGGGAATATCCATTCTATGCTCTGTCACTGCGCTCCGCCGCATAGAAAATATTTATGTTGTATATTCTACATACACATCAAGCAAGGCGTGTTAGGAGGATGCCGACCAGTTATGTCAAGTTTATTGCCGTATAAACATTACATATTAATGTTAAACTAAAGACGAATCGCCGGATACGAAAAACCAGGTTAAAACCTCACTTTGAGGAAAAAACTATTCTGGAAACGTATACTCCAACCCTATGCGAATTCGCCAAGACCCCTGGAGGTTAAGGGTCATCAAAAAACTTACTTACATAAACAACCGCTGTATAAAGCCGGGATTACATAGTGTCTATAAATTTTGGCTCGGATAACCGACCGTGTAAACTGGCTGGCGTCAAGTGAAAGATATATGCAAATATCATCTTAAATAACAACTCCAAGTCCTTAGGGAAGAACACTAGGTGCTAATTACGAATGCCCAACAAAAATACATTAAACTACAGCATGTTTAAAAATCGGAATCACTCGCACCTTCTCATTCATATAGCAAGACAACATTACACATTACGGCATGCATAGTTTGGTTGACAGCCGAGTTAAGTGCGCGCGCTACACATAGTTGTGATCATCTAAGCGAGAGATCTTTTTTACCCCTCACCTTGACTAGTGTGATGAACTCTGAGGTAAACGAACCCTCGAGAATGTTATTGGAAGTCGTACCCAAGAGGAGTGTGACGTCATCACCATGACCGCTGAGCAAAGGCTCGAGGGCGCTTATTCCTGTTAGGTCTTCTGGAATCTAAAAAGGCATATGGTAGATATATGTTAACAGGAGGACCACGTGACCAAATGATTAGAAAAGCCATGTGAATTTGGCTCTACAAATATCATGAGTGTAAATTGATGGAGATTAGTAAGTCTCCCAAAAGAAAATTCCAAAACAAACGGCCAAGTGCGGGAAAACTGTCGCCCCTTTCGTGTCTCTCTGAGAAAACTTATCCTGCGAGTGGAACACGAATGGTAGATTTGTACTGGCCATGGGTTTTGTTTTGTTTTGTTGTGGGGAAGTTTGACTTTGGGTCACCTACACACCGTTGTGCTCCGTTGGCCTATAATAGCGAAGGCTTAACATTTTTTTAGTACATAATGTTCTCACTTAGCAAACTGACAGTGAATTACAATGTTAACCTGTTAACGTTTTAGACCAAGCTTTAAAGTAAGTTTGTTGTTTTTGATGAAACATTTCACTGACGTACCTAAACATAGAAACATGGATGATTGCCTTTGTTTTCTTTCAGTTTGGGCGGGAAACTGGCGGCACGCGCGTGCACTGGGCTCATCAAAAGCGCATGCGCGTGACGTCGTTACCCGTGGCGCGGGCCCAGTCCCTATTACCTTGAGCGCGCATCACAGAAAACCCCCCAAAAGGGCAAGAGCCGCCGCCAAGCAGGCTATCTTGTTTCCTGAGGATGGCTCTCAGGGCACTCAGGTTCGGGTATCTACGGAAACTGACCTGTACTTCCTGTAGAGGCATATTGAAGTATTTATTAGCGTCCCAGGCACACACTCTGCCGTCCACTCCTCCAGCTGTCAGTAGTGTGCCGTTATTGAGGACACGAACACACAGAATGCTCTTCTATTAACACACAAAAAGGTATTTATTATCTACTGGCGTGTACAAGTCTTGCGTTCGTTTGTGTGAGTATCTACTGGTTATTTCACGTTTTTCTATGCAATACAGGCGAATATTTCACGAGAAATTGACATTACTTGGCTAATTAAGGCCTGGGTTTTAAGTCCTGATTCGAAGATCACTAAAACTTGCCTTAATTTGCACAGGAATGTCGAACGACTTTAACTTTTCGCCAGAAGATTAAAGTGCATATAAGCCCTGGCCAGTTATGCTTTTTTGACAGCTTAGACCTTAAAATGTAGGGAAACATTTTTAAAATTTTGAAATAAAAATATTTTAATTATTTTTTTAGCGACTGAACTTCCAAATGTAGAATAATTTCCGCGCACGTTCGGGGACTAGGACGAGAATAAAATGTGACGTCATCAGCAGAACTCGTCTCTTCGTGGGTATAAAGCGTTGGCTTATTTGCAAAATAATTGAATAGATAACCGAGAAAGATGATAATATCGCGCTAAACGTTTCGGAGAGCTTTATTCGGCAAGCCTTTAATGCAATGGTGCATCGAGCGTGTTCTGTTGATGACGTCAAAACTAGACCCAGTGCCAATTTTGTAAAGCGCTCTCGTGCGCTTGATTTTCGTCCACAGGCAACCCAAGACACGTTTTTGGGCAACTTTGAACGGCTAATACACCATAACATATCAATCAAATCAACTTTGTATTCCAAAATTCTTTGTCTATGGCCTCTAGTAGTCTAGTCTCTTCGTAAGAAATATAATTAGCCAGGGCTTATATACCCTTTAAACTAATCGACCTTCACATTTTATTTTGCATTTAGGTGTTCACGGATGCCACGTGATCATCCACGTGATAAAATACTAAATTGGGAAACAGGAAACGTGATACTTTCAATGCATTTAGACTACACTTATGGGTAAATCATGATTACGATTTAACACCTGGATTGTGTTTATTTGTTAAGGAGATAATAGGTGAAATTCCAAGTTGTCTGCCAGCCAAAACGTGATTGTTTGAGCCGGGGTGGCGCAGTGGTTAATCGCTTCGCCTCTCATCTCTGTGGCCCAGGTTCGAATCCCAGACGCGGCGCCATATGTGAGTTGAGTTTGTTGGTATCTCACCCTTGCTCCGAGGGGTTTTCTCTGGGTTCTCTGGTTTTCCTCCCTCCTCAAAAAAACAACCTAAATTCCAATTCGACCATGGAGTTCGTCGGAATACTTAAACATAAGCCTCTGGCTTGGGAGACCCGGTAACGGCTTTCTGTATCTTTGACGTAAAATAAACTATTATTATTCAAAGCAAGAAAACAGAAAGTTAATAAAGATTTTAAAGACGTATCTGTGATCCCCACCACGGCATATTGCCTTGAAATCTACGATATCAGCTGGCCACGTGATAGAGCAGTCGATAACGTAACTCGTCGAAGTACACAAGCGTTACAACTAGGGAGCATTTGAAAAAAACGGGAAAGTTTATGTTTAAATTTCTGGCTTTCTTACCTCGTGTGCATTTCGTACGACAAACTTGACCTTTTTAGATACTGCAGTTTAAAAAAAGCAGTGTCAGGATGTTATATATAGCCTAGAGGGAAAACTGTATTCATTTATATATAGCGCGAACTCTATATGAATATATTCAAATGCGCTTCACAATGAAGGAATTGTTGTTAGATACGGACTGCTATATTATAGGAAAATCACACGCCTGGCGACGTAGTTCCAAAGAAAGTTCGCGACTCGGGCGATATCGGTCTTTCGAGTGCAATTTTCCGTGGAATTACTGAGCCAGGCATGCAATTTTCCTTGAATCACATAGCCGATGAATTACTTGATGATTTATTACTTTTGTTGATATTTTTGCTAAGTCATAATAGCACAGTCGTGAATCCACTCTGAATCACCACTCCTCTCAGCCAATCAGCGTCTGATTGTGCGATTCAGCTGTGACTACGGGATTCTGTGGCGCAATGTGCTGCCGTGCAGTTTACAATCATGAGTGTTTGTTAGTACCTCAGAATACAGGCTGATGTGCTGGGAGACAATAGATTCGTTTACTTCTCCTCATATAGATTATAAATGAAGATATTCAAATGCGCTTCACAAGGGAGGACTTGTTGTTAGATACAGACTGCTATTGTGGCGTAATGTGCTGCCGTGCAGTTTATAATAATGAGTGTTTGTTAGTACCTCAGAATACAGGCTGTTGCGCCGAGAGACAATTCATACTCTTTCAGAAAATAGAAACAGATCCCCCCTCATATAGATTAGAAGAAGGAAACAAGGCCGTTCGGCTTTACGCCCCTGCTCAAGGACGCGGCTGGGATTCGAACCCTCGACCTCCCGCACACAAGACCAGCATGCACTCCACACCGCGGCAAAACGTCACGCGCATGCGTATTTGCTATTTCTTGTCGGCGCGCGGCCGCCCCCGGGTTCCCGCGAAAACTGAAATCAAACAACAGGCACATATATACCCGTGATTTTAAAATTTCTGCTTAAAAATATCCATTTGTGAACTGTTTTGTCAAAAAATAAGAAAACTACTTAAAAGATAAGCCTAAGACTTTATTTAACAGGTTGAAGTTTTCTTAATTTGTAATTCACTGTGAGTTTACTAAGTTATACAATTATTTACTAAAAACGTTGAAACCCTCGGTAATTTGTATTTGATAGCAGAGCCTTCGTTCTTTTGGCCAGCGGAGCATACCGTTTTGCCGCGGTGTCCATGCACTCTACCACTGAGCTAACCGTGAGGCGATCACCAAGACTAAAGACTCTATAACATTTGTCATGCGCAGTACTTCTACTCCTTGTTAGCTCACCTTTACCCCATACTGTAATACAACCGCTGGAATCTCCCGTACACACGTCACCATTAGGAACGAAGTCAATACAAGTGAGGTACTGTGGCACGGGATATTTCTACCGGGAAGAAAACAAGACTTGATGTTGGTTTCACGTGGGTGTATAATACTATACAAGAGTAAAGCGACAAACAAACAACATTTAGGGGAGGGATGAGCGGAAAATGTGCCAAAATATTACCATTATTTGTACAACTTGTTTTAATAAAACATACCTCAAAGTAACCATTCTTTCGTTCAAGTTTCTCGTTGTGCCATCTCCAAAAGTAGATGTGTTCCTTGCCACATGACACGATGGTTTTACTGTCATCTGGATCAAATGCCAAAGCTAAGACAGGCGAGGATAATTCCTGATAGAAAGTGGAGAACAATGATTCCTGGACGGTCCATATCGCGTCAATAGAGTATCTAGCCAATAAGGAGCAACTTCGAAATCGACGCGATGATCGTACCCAGTCTGTAATGTGTCGCCAAACTCTGTCCCCCGTGTAGACAGCGCAGAATAACAATTTACTACGATAGCGTATACAAAAATGGCGGAAATTTCAAAATTTAGCGAGTACCTGCATGTTTTCTGTAAAGATAAGATTCAAATACTCAGACCATTTCCTCCAGAAACCGAGAAACAACATATGTTTGGGACAATGTAGTTTAAGTTTTGGCTACTGGGATAAAATTGCCTTCAAGCACGAAAGATTTATCGCCAATAGATAGTAAAAGATGCATCAGTTCGCGCATGCGCCCTAGTCACGTCGCCTGTGCAAGCAAAATATCAACCTCGTTCCCAGGGGTCTTTACGCGCTTAATCCAAGATGGTGTCGACGCCATCTTGGATTAGGCGCATAAAGAGTCCTGGAACGAGGTTGGCAAAATATCGTTCGTGCAGTCGCAACTTGAGATATATTTGTCATAGCGCAGGTTGCGCATATCCGTTTCTCTGAGAACAGGAGGCTACTCCCGATGAGACTCCGGAAAGGCACGGAAGTACTCCAGAAGTACTCTCAAACTCGTACGATCACACAGTCGGCGGGTGAATCGAGTCTTTTAGACATTTTAATGTGAACGGGGTTTACAAACCCCTTCCGGCGACCACTTAACCAAAGAAAATAAATGTCATTCAAAACCTTTATTTTCGGTTCGGGATATCTGTGTACTATGAAAATATAGGCGTCATTTCGTGAAGACCACAATGTTTTCCCGGTGTATTCTACGCTCTCACCTTACTCTGAGCCATGTTATTCCTGTCTTCCCAGTCCCACAGGTTCAGTCTGTAGTAATCTCCACTGCTATCAATACATGCTAACTGCTTGCCATTGTCCTGGGATAACAAAGACAAGATGATAACAACATTTATCACATTCTACCGCGGACTTACTACAGCGACTGTAAGTACCCCCAGAACAACTTATTTAAAAAAAAAATACGAGTGTGTAGCACAACTTTGCTTGTCTCTAACTTCACCGACTCTAGCCGGTGACAGTTCCATTTCAGAAAATTATGATAAATGATAATTTTCTGCTCACTGAACAGCATGCAACATTTATGTAATGGTTCAGTTTATCTCTTATTCTCTTAGCACTTCTTAGACACGGCGATAATCAAGCTTTCCCAGCTCGAGCTCAAAGAGTCTGGCTGCAGAATTATTCTGCCATCCGAACTTAAACCAAACAACTTATAAATATCTCCGTAAGAGCGGTTCACTACAATTACTAACCTCCACGGAGAAGGCGAGTGCTGCAATACTAAGGCTGTAGTCATCTAGAGATAAGACTGCCAGTGTTATTAGAGTCTCAGCATCCCAGATACGAATATGACTCTGTATTGGAGAAATGTCTGAATGTTAACACAAATAACAGTCACATGTATGTAATTCGTGCAATTAAATGGGGGCATTGTCAATCGAATTTCAGCATTCAAGTTTCCACGATTTCCACGAGAAATTCCACGTGAATGTCCTGATATGCTTCTCAAACGTTTTGGATAGAGGATGGCAAAAATTAAAGTGGATTACAAAAGCTTATTCTACAAATTGAATTTGGTTACAGTGAACCGATTTTAAGTTGCGCTAACGTTGAGGGTCGCACTTAAACGAAAACGGTAACAAAAGCAGTATTTTTCATCCACTCGAATCTTTACAATCCTTCAGAGTTTCGCCAGTATTGTACCTGGAAAGCATACTCTGCTAATCTGAAAAGCTATTTTGTATTTTGTCATGCATGATAAAGTTTATGATTTGTAAGACTACGTAGTTTGCTGCATCACAAACACGATAAAAATAGGTACGCTATGCTGCCAAAGGCACCTTACCAAAATTAGCAATATCTTCTTGTCTTTTTCTCATCGTGGGTTGCAAGCATTAAATTTTTAAGGCATAAAAGTTTTCAAGCATTTCGGGTGCGCACCCAGAAAGTAATAGTATGATGTATGAAGTTAAACGCTCACCATTTCGTTTTGGTCTAGGGACAGTCCAGACGCTTGTCCTGAAGCTATGTACCACTGGTTAGGGTGAACAGCTATGCTATCATAGCACAAGTGGACAAAACGTGATTAGGCTTCACTAGAGTGGTTTTCGGGGTACTCTGGTCGCTGCACTGAAATAAATGGTATAACTGCAAATCAAAGAAATAGCACTGTAGGTGACTGTTTACCATTTGATGTCATCTGCATGGCCTGTGTAGTGTCGCTGTGTGTTTGTTTTCCTGTTATGAATGACAACCACTCGAGAGACGAAGTACAGCAATTCTCCTGACGGCAGAACATGTAGATTTTGCTGGGTATCTTTCCCTTGGTACCCATAGCTAAACACAGCAGTGTCAAGGAACACTCATCGGAAACAGCTGGTGACAACAACTCAATACAAAACTGTTTGGTAATTAAACTAGTTATTATTTTCCAGGAATCTCAAGTATCCATTTTATGACAAGGGGGATGAAGGTATTGAAATTGGGAGCGTAAAGGTTTTGTAGCCCTACCTCCATATTTTTTAACTTTTTGAGCTCCCCCGAAAAAGCCCAGTGGAAGCAACCCAAGCCTCCCCTTGTACATTTTGTAACTCCTGTACTTTTTTTCAAGAGCCCCCCTATAACTGCCCAAAACCCTAAGAGCTCCCTTAAATATATTCATCCCCCTCATCATATTAAATGATCTTTCCCTTAAGATCTTAAAAGAGATTTTTGGGAGAAATTGCATAGCTCTCTATTTTTTCATTAATCAATCACTTTAAGCCAATAAATCACAGGGGTGCATTTAAGGATTTGTTTACAAAGTTTTAGTCAAATCTTACAATTCCTGTAAAGACTGAATGATCACATCCAAAAGCTAGACTTTCGAATAGGTGCTGATCATTTTCTAGTAAAGACATGCAAGTAGAAAAATGAAGAAAAAAGGTTGGACAACAGCAGTAATGGCCCATTTCTCAATGGTCACCCTGTGGATAAACATGGAAGCGAGGTGATTTCGGGCAACATGCGGGTTTGTTTTGCTCTGTTTTGTAAAGAAACCTGCACATTTCCTGAAATATCCTCGCTCCCGTGTTTATCCACAGGGTAACCATTGCAATAGTGAAATGGTGGATTGCACTGGAAGCCATATTGGTTGGTAGTCTAAAGAAAATATGCCTCATTAGCTACTTTTGTTAACCAATCAACATGGTTCCTACACTTTTGTGATACCCCCACCCCTCCCCCACACTTCACCCTAACGTTTAATGGTTAATCATTAATAGAACGATGCATATCCAAGGATGGGTGGGTGGGTAGTTTCCCAGAAACCGGAATTGAGTCGAATTGGCACATTAAGGATACACCCATTGTAACTGTGGTTTAATATCCGGGGGAGAGAATGCTTCCGCGTCATCCTCGTCAGTCATAAGCCTCTCGTTATTAGTTGGAGGATAGTATGTCAATTTCTTTCCCTTCACTCTGATTGTTATTCCCTGGCTGTTTCCTACATATACAATTAAAATATGTTACAATGTATTTAACAAATAGATTCCATTCGGCCGTGCGTCTGTCAAAACGTAAAGAGAACAAAGAAGAAGTTGCTAACCTTACCACACCTTACCACACCTTACCACACCTTGATTATTATTGCGAAGTGCGGGGTAGCCTGGTTAAGGTGCAAGCAAAGAAACTTCAAAAATTACAAAATAGAGCTGCTAGAATCATCACAAGCTCCAATTATGAAATCCGATCCGATACTATATTAACCGAACTTGGCTGGGTAAAGCTAGAGGAAAGACGACGTTTAAAGTTGGGTGCTTTGGTCTATACATGTCTACACGGAAACGTACCTGAATATCTAACAGACATATTCACTACAACAAATCGTATCCATAACCACAATCTAAGGAACTATCGGCTGATAGTTGTCCGCGGAAATTTGATGTTCTTAAAACAAATATAAGCCAGAGAACGCATGCTAGTTTTAAGAACATCAAATTTCTAAGGGAAACTATCAACCGATAGTTCCGAGACAGACACACTATTTTACAAATAGAAACTTCGAGCTCATACTCTCTATATTGACATTTGTGCAACGCTTCTGCTACATGAATCAGATTTGCCTACCAGCTTGATCCCTTCTCTGTTTCTTTCTTGATTTTTGTTGTTTTCTGCCGGTGAGTGTTGGTGAAATCCCCTCTCCATTACTGCTTTGTGACGATGGGTTGGACAGGTTTCTTTTGTCGATTTTATTTGGTGTCGTTACAGCAAAGAATTGGTCTGGACCACGGAACATTTCTGATAGTCCACCAACCTTTAATATGTACATGACAACAATATTACTAAACAGCTGATTATATACATAAACTAGTATACCTAATAGGTAGTAAATGCTGCCGCTCAGTTAAAGAAATATATTAGAAGAAAACCACAGTAGCTCTTTGACAGGAAACATATATTACTGGGTAACACAAATTTCAAGCCAGGTGAATCTTGCTGACGTCATTGTTTACATGTTTGCCTCATTAGCATAAATTAAACTTCAAGCTACAAACAAACAGACTATATCAGTTGAAAGAGAATTTTAAACTGAGTAACCACCGAAAATTTGAGATTGATATGTTAAATATTTACGGAGAAATTGACTTTTCAAAACTATAAAATGGGCTGGGGGGCAAGAGTTGCTGACAGCCATACATTCATTGTAAATTTTGAGCTTTTTAAACGCTCATTCCTCAAAATATATTTATCATATCACTCTCAAATTTTCGGTGATTATCAAGTGTGACAATCTCTTTCGATTTATGGACTCTGTTTGTTTGTATGTACGTCGCTTGAAGTTTGACGTATGCTAATGAGGAAAAAACGTAAAGAAGGATTCGCCTATTGTGTAGCTTTGGGGATATCTTGCCTGAAGCCTGTTTGAGCTGTGGCGTGTGTTCTCAAAAGTTGTCTCTATTTATTTTCAGTTTGCCCCGATATATCAATAATTTTCAGTGACGCGTGGATTCGTAAACTTAGCTGATCATCAAGTTACAAAACGTATTTTGTGGGTTAGCAAACTTCACATCAAAACACGAGACTAATAAAGAGCACTGAAGGAATTGTGGTAAAAGTACAAACGAAGGCGATCACAATTTATTTACGCTCGCTGTAGGATAGTAATAACAACAGATTCTAAGTACGAATAAGGGCCACATTCACGTGAAAATGCAAAATAAAAGAAAGCCACGTGCGGAAGACCGCGCATAACGTTTATGTGTCTTTGCGTATGACCACAATGCACTTTGTTTGATCTACGCATATTGTTTCTGTGTTCTTGCGCACGACCACAATGCACTGCTCTGGCAATGCGCCAAAAAGAAAACCGGCTGCACTCAATCAATAATCAATAATCTTTATTTAAACACGATAGTATTTAAGCGTTGTAAAAAGTTTAATTAATAAACTAACTAATTATCTAACTATGTTAAAAACTACTATGGTATTAAATTATGGTTAAAATTCTAATACATACATTATTTATAATATATATTATCGTAAGCTATAGTCATTATGAGCGAAAGTCATTTGTACAGAAGAACGTGGGTAATAATTATAAAAAGCTAAAACATGGCGAAATACTATAAAAATGCTGTGTAAGAGTAATAATTAAAACAGTAGAAAATCATCCCTAACATTGTGAGTTGATTGAACAGATAAAACATTAAAATCTAGCTTATGGAGTACGTCAGAATTCTTTGCCTTTTTACAATATGATTTTACAGTAACGTTATTATCATACAGATAGGATAATGAATTCTTCATGATATAAGTGTTGAAACGTGGTATAATAAGTCTGTTTGTGCCTCTAAGATTATACTTATTGTGGCGCTTTACAATTATGTCGGTCATACAGGTGGGTGTTAGGTCGTTATAAATCTTATATACTAGTTTAACTGCACTACACAAATTCGGCACAGTTGCCTTGCTCGCTTGCTTTAGGCTCGCTCGCTGCGGCAGCAATTAAGACACATTTCAAAATATTTCTTGAATATACCCCAAATAAACCAAAGAAATTGTTCCTCCTTGTGAAGGAACACAAGGATATAGCTAAGACAAATCAATTGATTTTAGTATGAGAGTAAACAATTAAGGTCGATCAACGAAGTTACTGTTACTATTAAAATATGTCACAAGGACTGTTACGTTTCTGTAGCAACAGCTGAATAACCCAAAAAATAGAACTTTTTGAAACCATACATTTCTAATTGAAAACTTGCCTTGACTTTAATAAAAAGTAGCTGCTAGTCTTTATCGTTGTCTCAGTAAAGATATAGACCGTATTTCCTCGATTAAGCGCCCTGGACGCTTATTTCAAATTTTGTTGCCAAGGGGGGCGCTTAATCGAGGGGGGGCGCTTAATGGCTCACGGAAACTGGAAATTGGTCTTGTCGTCCCCGGCTGTTTCACAGCATTTACCCAAAGCGTTGAAATGGGAAGAAGGCTGAAGAACGAGCTGCTTCGGGTACAAGAGCTATGCAAGCACATGGACTTAATAATCACGGACTGTGAGTTGGAAGAAAAGAAACTAATTTCCCTTATCAGCCAAAAATAACTTTAATACGGTACTACATATCGGAACATGCCGTAACTTTGTAATAAAACGCAAGTTGTATGCCATCTCTCTTAGTGTGCCATATTTATTGGGGGAGGGGAGGGGGGGCGCTTAATCGAGGGGGGGGCGCTTATTTCAAATTTTGTTGCCAAGGGGGGCGCTTAATCAAGGGAGGGGCGCTTAATCGAGGGTGGGCGCTTAATCAAGGAAATACGGTACAAGAATGGCTATTTGGTGATAAATACAAGTAAACACGACTTGTTACAGATGTAAACCAAGACAAAACTGTTAGCAGTAGTAATGACAACAGATCCAAAAGTTACAGCTTGAAAAATATATGTTTTTTATTCAGTATACGGTGCAAAGGTTTATGTTATTGGTTTGCAGGATTAATAATAGATTTTTAGACAACAAAGGAAGTTCATTACATTAACAAAATGACACATCTGAAATATGCTGGAAAGTCATGACAAAACACCTCTCTCGCGTCAGTGTTATCCATCTCCTGTCTAATAAGGCATTTAATCAGTAGAGAATCAAGTAACCAAGTTTTGGTGCCGAAATATGGAAAATTGTTAATCTTAAGTCGGTTTCTTTGCTGTCACTAATTTATTAACCAACTAAAGTCTTTTTGAAAGTTGTTAAATATTAATTGCTGTTTTTCATTAACACACGTATGAAAATATTCAGTTTGCACAATTATATGTCCCATTTAATGCAAAATATAATATTTCACCCTTGTTAGTGTCCTTCATTTTCTGTCTATACTTAAAAAATACCCAATTGATGAATATAACAGCTTATTTTTCGAAGTAAAGCCTGATTTTATAAAAAAAAGTGTTCGTTTACACTGATATTAATAAACAAATAGAAATGAAAACCTTCGATGAAAGGGGTCCAATGACTCCATAGGAAACTTCCAGGTGTTTTATTGAAATGTTTGCCTAAACCCGATTGTTTAGATTGCTCATAGGAGTGAGGAATATTACTGTTAAGTGAGGTGTTTTCGCCTGTCAGCCCGTCATCCCATTATTTACATAATCGAAGTTGGTATATTCAAAAGAGAACAAAGCTTCAATTTAAACTTGTAGGTGTTTTGCTCGTCAAGTTAAATTTATATCGCGAAACTAAAATTCAGATCGTGGCATTGCAGGAATGTTCACACTAAATTGGACCTTTCATCGTAACTGACTTTCAATTAACAAGATAACAAAGCAAACACAATTATCTGTAGATTTCTATCGACTATAATAAGTACGAACAGGGATTTTGTTTTTATTATATCCGGCCTGAGAGATAACAATAGGAACCAATAATGCGGCTTACCTTTGTCCCATTCTCAGAATAAAGTTCTTTAACATGCATATCTCGCAGCTTCATCATCTCAGAGACATCCTTTAGAATTTCCTCGTAACTTTTAGCCGTTTTCCTGTTTAATAGAATTTTACACTTGACAGTTTTGTCCGTGTTGTTGTAGATCGTAATGACCCGAGGTTTCGCAACTTCGTTACTTGAACGACGACTACTCGAGTTTGATGACAGCGAGGCCGAATCAGAAGGAACGGATAAGCCGGGAGATAAGCCATCCGCCGAGTCGGCGTTATTCCTTTTATCCCGTTTCCCTTTTTTTCCAGACACGTAGTCAATATTCCGAATAAGATTATCACCAGACGAGCAAATGTAGGAACCTCCATCAGCTAAATCATTTATTCCCGTTACTAAATAACCATCGGGTGTAAAAATATACCGTACACCGTAAGGAAGTGGTACTGCTTTGGAAAGATCTTCAACAAGGTTTTCAAATGAGCGATACCTCTGTCTAGTAATAATAAAGATTCTTCCCTGGAAATGTTTATCTCCGTTGCGGTAAAAAGTCACTTTCTTAGACAAATTAATCCTGCCTTTTCGCGTATCTCGATCTCGAATGTGGTCAACTTCGCGCGCACGAAAGCGTTCTCGAACTGGAGTAACAGAATTATTCGATTCATCATCTCTGTTTGCGTTAGGAACACGCATGTTAGACTTTGCGACAGGAATTCTACTACCATAAGACGGTTCAGTTCTTCTATTTTGCTCTCTTTTGTTTCTTGGATCTTGACTTTTAGCACCATTTATTTGAGGCAGCCCGTCTCGGGTTTCCATGTCGTTGTCGTAATCGTCTGTGTCGTTTGCAGGGAGATCACTGTCCCCGCTAATATGAGCCTGGTAGAAGTCTTGATTCTTGCTAACTGTTTGTCGAGTCACATTCCTTTTACTACGATAAGCCATCACTGGATTAACTTAATTCCTTGTCTGTAACAAGAGCTGTATTAGCTACTTTAACCGTACTGCATGTGTATATTATCAGAAATCTCTGTTACACGAAAAGACTCGCATCTGAGCCTCGCAGTCTTGAAGCTCAAGTAATTTCAGCTGCCACGAGCTCAAACAGTCCTCCAAGTCCAATAATCTTCTCAAACTACAAAGCCTTCCAAAGCCACAAGTCTGTAAACACAGAGGCTTCATTTTAAAGCTTATGTTTCCTTCCCTGTCAAGCTTGGCCTGAGTTAGCTCTTTTATTGTTTTCATTGACAGAGTGTGACTAATTTAGAGTCTGGAGGTGTTGCTCTTTACCATAAACGTGGTCGTTAAGAGAGATTGTCGCTAAGCAGGTGACACACGGAGCTAAATTTAAATTGTAAATGTGTTCAAAGAAGTCAAAGCATGAAGAGCAAAACAAACTTTATACAGCTGCAAAGTCCGCCATTTTGTACTGATACTGCTGTTGGGGACTGGGGGACGCACACGCGCCCTGAAGGCTGTCGGGATCAGATCTTGATCTAAACTATATCAGTGAAATGTCTGACAGAATCGATCCAGAGACCAAGAATCGGCTTAGCGCTTTTTACAAGTTATTTGTTGTATCGGTACCCCGTACCAGGGTTGCGCGGATACGCTTGATCGTTGATGAGACGGCGTCACTGTCAATAAAAGACTGATAAGAAACTGAACACAACTAAATACCATGGTGGTAAAATAGATGAGACAAAATAATAACTGACAGTTACTAATGTCTAAAAAGGTGTCAGTGCGCCGTAGATGTCACGTGCTTGTTACTCGGGCTGCCTGTGGCAGCGCCGAGTCTTAAAATGCAAGTCGTTATTTTTAATCCATGTCAGACGGCTTCTGCGCATGCGTTAAAGGTCAAATTCAAAACTTCTACTTCTACTTCTACTTTATTGACTGATAAAACGGTATATCCGTATCACATCAGTATAAATAAAAAAGAAAAAAATCCAAATTACAATAATAAAAAATAAATAAATTAAGTAACAATACTACAATTTATATTAAAAAATAATAATAATATAATAAAAAAAATTAGGTTAAAATCATTCCCCTAATTCAATAAAATATTGGTTTACAGCGGTCTTAAATTTGTTAATGTCATTAATATTAGTTACAGTGCCGGGAAGCTTATTCCACTCTCGAGTTGACCATGGGAAAAAACTGTTGTTATGTTGGTTACAATTCGAATGAGGTCTTAAAAATAATAATGAGTTACCATTTCTTGAGGTACGAGGCACTGGGGTCAAATACGAGTCCTTCTCGATATCAATGCTTCCATGCACAATACGGTGGAACATTGTCAATCGAGAGAGCCTCCTCCTACTCTCAAGAGATGGCCACTCTAACTCCTTTAACATATTTGTCACGACACCTGGTTCTCTAGAGTAATTATTAAAACAAGACCTGGCAGCGGAACGTTGTATCATATCTAATTTGTACTTATCTTTTTGTAAGTATGGATACCACGCAGAATTTGCGTATTCTAGTTTAGGTCTAACTAGGCTACAATAAAGTTTGGATTTGCAAACTGCAGATGTATGTCTAAAGTTTCTCTTGATGACTCCGAGGGTTTGTTTAGCACTTGTAGTTACGTGTGAAATGTGATTGGCCCATTTTAGATCCTCGGAAAGTATAACGCCTAGGTATGAGTGATGGTGGACCCTATCTAATGTATTATGGTTCAAGGTGTATGATGTACTGGTAACATTCTTTGTGGAAAAGCAAATCGTATAACATTTTTCCACATTGAATTGCATCTGCCAATCTTTTTCCCATTTAGACAAGGCATCTAAATCCCCCTGAAGATGTAAACTATCATCCGGGCCAGATATGGTACGATACAACAGACAATCGTCTGCAAATAAACGTGTTGTTGATGAGATGCAATGAGGTAGGTCATTAATGTATAAGAGGAATAACAGCGGTCCCAACACTGTGCCTGTGGGACACCAGAAGTTACATCACGCTGACCAGAAGCGACACCCTCCAAGGTCACTTTCTGTGTTCTCTGAGTAAGGAACACTCTAATCCAGGCCAGCATGTCACCTCTTATACCATAATGACCTAACTTATACAGCAATCTTTCGTGTGGTACCCGATCGAAAGCCTTGGAAAAATCCAATATAAAGGCATCAACCTGGTTACCATTATTAACTGCACTCACTAGGTCATGTAAAGCAACTATAAGCTGGGTTTCGCAGTTCCTACGTTTACGAAAACCATGCTGGAAATCAGTTAGGATATTATGATCTTCTAAGTGTTCCCAAATATGGTGGCAAATAACGTGTTTGTGAAATACATCCAGGATGAATAAATACACTTGAATACACTTGAAACAATCAGATTGCACTGTGCTGGTCACGCAACAATCGCCAGGTTAAATGTATTTACATAAGTGAATACAGTAAATCAAAATGGTCGACCCGCGAGGGCGAAAGCCTTCCAACAGGCTCAGGATATTTCAACTGGCGCTCTTGTTGACCATAAAAATACATGAACAACCAGGAGCCGTAATACATTCGATCAGCGCTGTTTGGACAGACCCAATGTACATTTAGAAACGTAAGCGAAATACAATATCCAAACACGTTTGGATATCAACGGGTATCGAATTATAATCAAAGGTTAGATCTCGTCAGGTGCGCTCAGATAAGAAAGTTCAAAGCTCTCAGACAAGGCGAGACAAGGAGATATCACTTTCAACGAGTCATTGTCAGAAATCTATTCCATCGTGGGCGGTCTTGTACAGCTAAGGCATGTTTTATGACAGAATAAGAGTCTTTCTACTGGATTGAGAGCTCGAGACATTATACATGTCGGCTAATATGGGGAAAACTGAAACAAAAAATGAACTTTGACGGCAGAAACCCTCAATTGAGCCAAGCAGCGCTAGCTGAAATAGGGCATATATATAATATCTGAGACGTTAAATTACGTTACTGTGAAGAGGATCAAAATTCAAGTTTTGTAGCTTCAGACTGTCTTCTGCCGTGACTCGTGAGAGAAATTGGAAAAGATCTAGCTGTTTCATTCAGACACTGGCAAATTTATTGAAAGCTACGGGCTTACTTTATGAGATTATTATTCATTGTGGAATGAAAGGAAACAGGTTAGCTGAAAGTTAAGTTCGAGGTAGGCTTCGACTTTCATTCCGATTCAGTGCATATGTGCACGAAGGTGGGTGCACTACCAAAAGATCCAAAACGAAAGTTCAGTTACGTAAGTACTGTAAGTAAACTCTTTTTGATTTGAATAAATTTCCTCTCAGTTTGTCTGTTAATGTACTTTTCCTTCTAATTATCGCTTTATTTAACATCTGATTTAGAGTATGCGTACCTCAGAATAAATTATTTGAAAGGTCAACAGAATTCTTGTGTCGATAAGCGCAAATGTTTTTTTGTGAAACAGTCTGTGTATATGAGAAGCGGCTTAATAGAAGAGCTTTCTCATTTATAGGAATTACAATTGTTTTTCTTGCTATGAAATTTATGTTTCATTTCACATTTATTCATACAGTTTTAGCCGGACATTTCCCCGAGTTTTTGATCTATTTTCGATCAAATTCAAAGTCTGAATATGTCATTGTATTGCATTTATACACTTGAATTGCCAGTATTCTGTTGTTCGAATCCTGCGTTCTCATAGTCATGCCATAAAAGCGATTAATAGACCAGTCTGTTTTTTTGACGTTCTCACTGGCGAATTAAAGCACGACTTGATACTAAGAGGATTTCAAATGAAAGTGTATTTCATCTTCAATCTCATGTGGCCCGAGTGAAAGCCCAGATGGGCTCTTGTTCCAATTTAAGTATGTGACAGTTCTACACCACGGTATGGATGGTTATGGTTTTGGACCGAGATACATCATAGTCTCTTGGATACATGTATTGTCGGTGTCTTAGATAAAGTCAGGAAACATATTTTACCACCAGATCAAGGCCGACTATTCATCAACATGGCTTTCGTTGTGAAAGCACCAGTCACAGTACGTTCTGAAGTTCCACAGGACAGTGCTCGGCCCTCTGATGTTCCTCATCTACATCAACGTCATCAATAAAAACAAAATCTAAGCTGAGCTATTTATTTGCCGATAACAGTCTACTATACTTAGCGGTACTGACACGCCACAATACACAATATGCGTTAACTTGACATTTAAATGGCTGATGTCATTCAATGTGGCGGCAAGGAAAAGGAACTCTAGAGCACTATATAAACACTGGTATAATCAACTAGAAGTAGATTAAGGTATGCTAACCGCCGTGCATGGGGAGCGAGTAGCAGAGCTCCCCACGGCGGTTAGCATACCTTAATCTACTTTTAGTTGATTATACCAGAGTTTATGAGTCCCCGCCGACGCAGATGAACACTTCAGTTTTCACAGGAACTAATCACCCCATCAACTAATCACCCCATCATAACACTATATACTCTCCATTTCTTTCACAAGTTTTGAAAGTAGAAGTTGGAATCATTGAAGCTCTTAATCATTACTTCAGTTCCAGAAACTGATAGAACCAAAGTCCTATTCCATTATGCCATGCTTATGTGATTCAAGTGCTGGCCTGCTTTAAACTCTAAGTTTTTCGAAGTAAACGTCACAGATCCTAAGTGCACTCAGTTTTAAAAGAGCACACGCAGGCTTTGCGAAGAAGAACAGCCCGTCCAGTAATATACCTTAATTGCAGTGGACCGCCTCCCACATGGGAGACTTTTGCAATGTGCAAGTATATAGACGTCACAAATCACAAGTGGAGAAGTTGATGTAGGGTAGATCTAGAAAACACTGTTTCGTACTGGCCAGAAATTAATGATTATTTTTTAGAAAGTAAAACAAAACAAAACAAACAAAACTTTATCCATAAACAGAATTTCATTTTTTTACACTGATTTCCATGAGTTAAAATCCACTACTACATTGTAGATAGTACTAGTATAATTTCTGAATAACAGGTTCATAACCTGATAACTGAAAACGATAGATGCGGCATGCTAGTGACAAATAACGTTAAAGCAAACAAAACAATAAACTATGTATACGGCATTGAATTTTAGCTAATCTTGCCGTGCAACAACCATACATGTATATGGTGGTTCTATACAAATACTTCACGAACCCAGTGTGGTTTTCGTTGTTCAGTTATAAGGATGCCATTTTTTGTGGTCAAAATTGTTTTGAATAAAAAACTCAATAAAAATCCCTGTTCCAGTTCATCCTCGTGGACTGCTGTTAGCTGTTACCCTCTGTTTCAAGTTCGTCTTGGATCTGACTAGTATAGCCAGTCGCTATTTAATAATCTAAGAAAAGAAAGAAAAAAGTTGGCCGAGGGGACTTGGAACGAGTCAAGGTTACGAGGAGCGCGGGGCATTTTAGGAAGGGAAGGAGGAAAAATAACCTTCCTATCCCCCATATCCCAAAATGCCCCCGCGCGCCTCGTAATCTTAACTCAGCTAGCTTTTTCTTTCTTTTTCTTTCTCGACTGGCTACGAGTCAAGTTTAGGATGGCAAAAACCAAAGTGCAACTCACTGTATTCAGTATGTATCACGCTACAGCCCTTAACAAGGGGCACTGTCAACCCTCAAATGATCGATAAACTTTCTCGTGCACTGACGAAAATTTGAGACAATTTTGATATGAAGGATACAATACAAAAACCTTTATTTAAACACGATTAGTTTAAAGGCAGCACAAGTTCTGATGTGGTCGTGCCGATACATATTAATTTAAAAAGCTAAAAATAAGTATAACTTCGACCCAGTCTTTTCCTTACGCGGTCATGAGTCAGGAAAGATCAAATTTTCACCATTTCAAACAAGCATAGAACATAGAGTATTCTATGTAAGCCAAATATTTCTTCACAGAAGTACTCAAAACCTTTCAAAGATTCATATGTATAAAAATTGCAAAATGGGTTAGTTGCACTTTAAGATAAACTAAATCGTCAACGACGTTGGATTGACTATATGATGACAAAGATTCGAGTGCATGAAAAATACTACTTTTACATGATAGAAATTTAGAGCACCTGTAAACCGAAAGAAAGTTTCTAAATAAATATTTTGTACTGAATCCACTTTAACCTTAGCTTTGTCACCTCTATCAACAGTTTGAAAAGCATATCAGGACATTGACACGGTATTTTCCTTTTATCTCAGGGTGTTTTTTTTGCAGCTAACAGTCACGTGCTGATATATCACTTCAATAGCCAATGAAATGAGCTCGTGATCCCATGGGAAAGGCTTTGCTCATTTAAAGGTCGCTTTCAAAACGCAGTTTTAGAACGATCGATAATCGATTGGAGGTGGAAAATAGCATTTACAAACAGGTTTTGCTAATAACACTACCGATCTCGAACAAGTGCCTTTAAATAAATAAAGTTTTTTTTGCCATCCAGTACAACCACGTGATTGTCAAACTGCCAAAGGGCCATTGAGAATGCCACTTGAAAGCCTTTCATTTGATATTGACCACAGCCTTGCCTGGCCTCCAGGTCAAACGTCAAACTATTCGGGGGTAGAAGCGGAATATTTTCACTCTAAAAATTCCGTATTGCTCTGCTCTCCTGAGGTAAATATTCCCATTCCCTACTAATTTTTTTTGGGATATTCCTTATTCTTTTTAATTTTCATTGAAATATTCCGTATTCAGTATATTTTTCAGGCAAATATTCAATATTCCTCAGTTTTCAACCACGATATTCAATATTCAATATTCCGCTTCTACCCCCGAAACTATCTATATTGACCACAGCCTTGCCTGGCCTCCAGGTCAAACGTCAAACTATCTACATTTACCACAGCCTTGCCTGGCCTCCAGGTCAAACGTCAAACTATCTACATTTACCACAGCCTTGCCTGGCCTCCAGGTCAAACGTAAAACTATCTATATTTACCACAGCCTTGCCTAGCCTCCAGGTCAAACCTAAAACTATCTATATTTACCACAGCCTTGCCTGGCCTCCAGGTCAAACGTCAAACTATCTACATTTACCACAGCCTTGCCTGGCCTCCAGGTCAAACGTCAAACTATCTACATTTACCACAGCCTTGCCTGGCCTCCAGGTCAAACGTCAAACTATCTACATTTACCACAGCCTTGCCTGGCCTCCAGGTCAAACGTAAAACTATCTATATTTACCACAGCCTTGCCTGGCCTCCAGGTCAAACGTCAAACTATCTACATTTACCACAGCCTTGCCTGGCCTCCAGGTCAAACGTCAAACTATCTACATTTACCACAGCCTTGCCTGGCCTCCAGGTCAAACGTCAAACTATCTATATTTACCACAGCCTTGCCTGGCCTCCAGGTCAAACGTCAAACTATCTACATTTACCACAGCCTTGCCTGGCCTCCAGGTCAAACGTCAAACTATCTATATTTACCACAGCCTTGCCTGGCCTCCAGGTCAAACGTAAAACTATCTACATTTACCACAGCCTTGCCTGGCCTCCAGGTCAAACGTAAAACTATCTATATTTATAACCCATCAAATATTTTCTCTCGCGCGTGATTGGTTGAATGCGTCACGTGACCCGATATTTTGTCTTCACGAGTGGGAAATATCAGCGAATACACCCCCTGTGAGCGAAGGATTACAACGACAATAACCTACATTGTGGCGTCGAAATATGCCCCGATATTTGTCCTTGGACATTATCTGATCCTCGAATTTCAGAACTGTTCTCTTTTCGGATCAGATAATGTCCGCGGACGAAATATCAGGGCATATTTCGACGTCACAAATAGGTTATTGTATTTGTAGCGCAATGTTTAAATTGTTCTTATAGCGATTGATCTTTACTTGTCTTAGACATCAAAATCATGTTTCAGACAAGCAAAGACGCAGGGTCCTATTTACTGGGGAGGGCAGGGGGAAAGCTTACCCCCAAACGTTTTGCCAATAGATGCTCCACAAAAGATTCAATGCGAGACTCAGGGACAAAATTGCGCTGTGAATCGTAATAACAAAATAATACATAAATGTGTTCTTTTGTTATTACGATTCACCGCGCAATTTTGTCCCCGAGCCTCGCATTGAATCGTTTGTGAAGCACATATCGAAATTTGCATTTCAACATTCGTTGACCACATGGCAGGTCGCATCCAGATATAATAAACGAGAATGTATCTCGGAGCATCTAAATTTTAAATATTTCCGAGGGTTATGTCTCCGAGCCCTAGAAATATCGCTAGAAACTTCCCTAAAACCAAAAATCCTATAAAAGAACCCTGTTCAGTTCAGTTTATTTTCCAACATATAAGTTTAGTACAAGTTAATATATACGAAAAAAAGATAAATCATAATAACCATTATTTACAAGTACATGTAAATGATAGAGTAGAAAGAAGACAAGCAGTATTACTTTTACATCATAAAAATATATAGTTCATTGAGTGGAAGGTGGCCATGAGTATAAACCCGTGGGGCTTACGAGACTGCACTCCTGGGCCTAGGATAGCACTAAATGTGAAATTGTAATCTGCACAATTTACCCTCGGGTTAGTGATTTAAACCCGGGGTAGCGCTTCCCCTGGCTTCGAACAACCGAACCCAGTAGGACAAAACGCTTGCGTGGTCACTTCTCACAGAAATTCAATATTCCACAGTATCATAGGTCCGGTAAAGCAAAGACGCAGGGGTCTGTAACTTACAAACTGCTGCGTTTGGTCGAGGGAATGCCCTGGACCCGGTTGTTCGAAGCAAGAGTAACTTTATCCCTAATTTTAAATATGTATGTATGTATGTAGAGAGTACAAATAAAGTTGTTGTTGGTTGTTGTTGTGCTAAATCTGTAATTGTAATCTGTACAATTTACCCTCGGGTTAGCGGTAGCGCTTACCCTTGCTTCGAACTGGGACTTTTACCCACAATCCTTTGCGCGCAAAAAACTTTAAATCCGTTATAAAATCGCGGTAGAGTTTTTATATCTTAAAAACAAGCTAGTACAAGTGTTGTTGCCAATACACTGTCATTGAAATAAACAGGGGATTTCTACGTATATGTTTTACTGTGTTAGTTTCGCAAGGCATTGTGGTCGAATATACAGCCGCCATCTTATTAGGGTAACAAAATATAAATAGAAAAAAGAGACTACAGCAGAGTTGAGACGAAGACGGATTTCTACAAGAACACCGCCAGCGTTTGCTGAATTATAATTATGATCTCGAGGATAACTTGTATTTAATCATGTGGTTTGTTATACTAGCAGCAATCTCTTCAGCATTCTTGTTCTGTCCGAAATATTCGGTAAACTCGCCATCAGGACTGACTAGGTACTGGATAATGGTATGGTCGACCTGAAGACAAATAAAACAGCACTGTTAGCCTATTTACTAGTTCGTATTGGACTGAAAACTATAACGCTTGTTCTGTTTTTTCCTGCTGTAATTATTGGATGAGGTCGAGCTCAGCATGATAGCGAAAATTATCAAGACAGAGGTCTGGCTAACAGCCGAAGCCAAATCTTGATAATTTCGCTATCATATGAAAACCGAATCCAGTAATACTTTTATTTATTCATATTCCAAACACTTCAAAACTAGTTGGCATTAAGCGATACCTGCTGACAATTAAGGTGAGGGTACACGCGACTAAGTTTAATGATGATTCTTCTCGCCGAACATTGTTGCGCCATGGCGTGCTGGATGATTTTTAAAGGGGAACTGAACCCTAAAATCAACCCAACGTCTACACAAAGATGTATTCGAAAGAAATAAGTTCTGCTATTTTATTTTTCTGTGTTGCGCGTCTATAAGGAGAAAATTAATCTCCAACTTCGATTTTCCGCTGAAAAATTTATATTGTGTGGCGGTTGCAAATTTCCCCATATTGTACGTCACAACAACAACAACATTTATTTGTTCACTCTTAAAGTTACAAGTAGTAAATGATAAATAAATAATAGACTGAGTAGGAGGACCCGAAAAAAACACATGAAAGCTATCTAGCCGGGACCCCCTTTACACACCACAAAAGACAAAGAGACTAATTTGCAATTTGCAAAGAATTGAAAAAGGGGAAGAGGGGAATTTTATAAATTATTTTGCTTGAGTAAGTCTGTATATTATATGTAATAGATTAATTAACTAATCATGGCCCAGCATATTGATTTATTAAGTATGATGTGTAATTTTGTTTAAATAAGTGACGCTTATCTGATTTAATAGAGTCAGGAATTTCTTTCCAAATTTTAATGCCATTAAAATTTATAAACCTTTTTTTGTAGTCAGTTCTAATGGACTCCAGAAAAAAAAATTGTTTGTTTTTCTGTCTTGTTTCGTAATGGTGAATTTCATTTAAGGGAGTAAACATGGCTAAGAATGTATCAGGGATAGTTTTATGGATTACATCATGCATGAAAAGGCTAGAATGAAGTTTATGGATGTCTTTTAATTTTAGAAGATTTAATTTATAGAAAAGTGGAGTAGTGTGGCTATTCCAATTTTCATGTAGAATGGCTCGAACAACTTTTTTCTGAAGACTTTCAATAGGTTTCAAAGTTGAAATAAGAGCATTACCCCATAATAAATTCGCATAATTTAAGTGTGGGTAGAAAAGAGAGGAATAAATTTGTTTCAATACTGGAAGAGGAGCGTAATGTCTTGCTTTAAATATGATCCCAACAACTTTGGCAAGTTTTGATTTTACGGAGGCTATGTGGTCCTTCCATGTCAAATTTTTGTCAATAATGACACCCAAATATTTTGTTCGACTTCTTTCTTCAATGATTTCATTATTTATTTTTAAAGTGAGTGGTCTCGGTAACTTTTTGTTTTTGGCACGAAAAATAACATAGTTTGATTTTGTTGCATTAAGAGACAATTTGTTACATAATAACCACTCTTGAATGTCACTTAAATCTTGATTTATGGAGGTTTCAAGTTCATCTAAGTTTTTAGAAGAGTGAAATAAACTAGTGTCATCTGCAAAAAGAAAACATTTTGATTGAGATTTAAAAGAATTTGGGATATCATTGATGTATAAAAGGAATAGAATTGGCCCTAGTACTGATCCTTGAGGTACACCACATTCAACGGTAAGTTTGCTCGATAAGTTGCCATTTATGGATACTACTTGCTGTCTATTTGTTAAATAAGAATAAAACCAATTTTTAGGAACTCCCCTTAAGCCATAGTGTTCTAATTTGTCAAGTAAAATGTCATGATTTACAGTATCAAATGCTTTGGCAAAGTCAAGAAAGATAGCTGTGGAAAATGAGTTCTTTTCAAATGAAAAGGAAAAACAACCAAGGAAAAACAATCAAACCTCCAGCACAAAAAAAAACACAATGGAGGTTAGTCCCACTATTCAATGTCGGGGACAGCATGGCAAAACTAATTTATTCCCCGTACTTGACGTCACAAATTACAAGATTTGAGCTGTCTGTACATGTACATAGCGGAGGCTGAGGCAGGTTTCTGATTTTCTCTTCCTAGACGCGCAACACAGAAAAATAAAATAGCAGAACCTATTTATTTCGAATACATGTTTGAATGAACACTGGGTTGATTTTAGGGTTCAGTTTCCCTTTAACGCAATCTTCGTTGCGGCAACGTGTTGCAAGTTTTTGAATTACCTTTAAAAACCTGCAACATTTTGTTGGAGTTACTTTGTGTTACACCCTCGCCGTTGACTTTTCGCGCAATAACTTTGCACAAAAAATTGTCGCGTGTAACATCACCTTTACATAATAAGATGGTTCAGTGACTGTCAGTCGATCAGAATCAAGATGTGACTAAACTTAAAAACATTATTTATAGAGCAGTTGTCGTTTGAGTTTCAAAAAGTAATTAGGTGATTAATTTCGAGTTTGATTGGTTAGTTATCCATCATATATGCATCAGGAGTTCCGGACTTCCGGTTGGATCACACTGCATTCTGGGTAGGTGGGCTCAGAAAAGTGGGCATCAACTTCTAGATCGGCCATATTGGATTTGAGTGCAGTCAATTTTTGCTCCTTTGCAAGTTCAAAAACTTACTACCTAATACACGGAATATCTTACCTTTACAGATTCTTCAGTTGGGAGTTCTAAGTCGATGTTTAAGCTTTAGAACGGAATTAATAAAGTTTCCAAGTTGACTGCGCTCAAATCCAATATGGCCGCTCTGGAAGTTGATGCCCACTTTTCTGAGCCCACCTACCCAGAATGCAGTGTGATCCAACCGGAAGTCCGGAACTCCTGATGCATGTATTGCGTTTACTTTTCCTCATGATTGGTTGAAGTTGTTGGCTCATTGCATATTTACTCACTCCTGTGATTGGTTCACTGGTTTTGCTTTTACGACACTCAATCTAAAACCGCTCTATAAGAAGTATAACAAAATTTTCTATGAAGGCCACAAATCACACACACACACAGGGTGTATTTTAGTGCAGGGCCTGTGGGCGACGATGATGACTAATTTAAATAACTATTGTTTAGGACTGACTAACCTCGCATACACGTGAAAACACTTTTTTTGTGGCAATGCCAACACAAAGCTAGTCTAGGACAATAGCTATTTTTCGAATGAGTCAATTCATAGCTCAGAATTTTCTGTACTACTACACTTACAATGTGGTCGTCATCGTCGTCTGCAGGCCCTGCACTAAAATACACCCTGTACTACTACACTTACAATGTAGTCATCATCGTCGTCTGCAGGCCCTGCACTAAAATACACCCTGTACTACTACACTTACAATGTAGTTGTCATCGTCGTCTGCAGGCCCTGCACTAAAATACACCCTGTACTACTACACTTACAATGTAGTCGTCATCGTCGTCCGCAGGCCCTGCACTAAAATACACCCTGTATTACTACACTTACAATGTAGTTGTCATCGTCGTCCGCAGGCCCTGCACTAAAATACACCCTGTACTACTACACTTACAATGTAGTCGTCATCGTCGTCCGCAGGCCCTGCACTAAAATACACCCTGTACTACTACACTTACAATGTAGTCGTCATCGTCGTCTGCAGGTCCGGCACTAAAATACACCCTGTACGCCTTACACACTTCCTTGACCTTCTCTACAGGGCCTGTCAAACCTAAGAGCTTAGGATGAAACTCTGGAAGATAACGAGAACAGAAGATACAGTCAATTAAATCATCAAACACAATACACTGTTAATATAATAACAATAAGGGACTGGGCATTAATTATGGGAGGGGTACAATGGGTGAGAAAAGAGGGGCAGCCTAAAATTTGTTTGCCTGAATCAGGAGGCAGTCTTGCCAAAAAATATGTGCTACAGAAAATATATTCTTGAAGTTTTTCATCCACGGCATCCCTGCCATTATTAATGACCGGTCCCTAATAATTATTTTTATAATATAAAGTTATTGTTGTCCTTGTCAATGTTGTTGTTGTTGATATTGTTGTGGCAATAATATTGTCTTTATCATTACAATGTATGTTGTGACATACATGAAAAAGACCTTAGGAACATCCAATGCCATACCTTTAACATACTCTGCAACAGCCTTAACATTATCTCTTTTTGGATCAACAGAAATAAATAATGGTTGAAGTTCTTGAGAAACTTTGCCCTTTGTTGTCTTATCTGCAATTAAAAGTAAAGTTATACTATAGACTTGTTGACTTGATACATGTATAGAAATCACTTCACTCAAACAATCTATAAGGTGCACTTAATACTTGTATTTAGTCTGACACTACTTACATTGTAGATCTGTTCATCAAAACTTTAATTCCCTTCAATAGGTCAATCAGAGCACAAACAGAGTAATGTCAAATGAGCTTAGCTACATGACTAGCTTGTGCAGCTGGAATTTCTATGCTAGTTTTCTGATGCACTTTTCGTCTCTCCATCTCCCCACCCCCCCCCCCCCCAAAGAAAATCAACTGAAAAGCTGGTTATGCAGGCTTAAAGCAGAGGCTAGGCTAAGTGCTGACAAGTAAATATTATGGGTTAAATAATGATGAGATATTTACTGAAATTGTGATATTAAAACCCTTTGGCTTAATTAGCATAATTATACAATCATAGTCCCAGGTTGAGGATCTTAATTGCCAAAATCGTTTAAGATCTAAGAAGATTCTGTCATATTAGATCATATAGCATGATATTTGTTTAAAGTTGCGAAAAGATCAGGTGCTCAACAGGAACAATGGGACAATTATCGTAAGTTGAAAAACTTTACCAACAGGAAGATAAAAGCGGCTGAGGCTTTGTATTATAAAAACCTAATTAAATCGGCTGTGGGCCCCAAAGAGATGTGGCAGTCGTTGAACTCAGTGCTTGGAGCAAAGAAAGACGGAGGATCTGTGTTTCAAGTGCAGGATGGCAAGCGTCTTTTGTTAGAACCTAAGGTCGTAGCCTCAAAGTTTAACAAGTTCTTTGCAACCATTGGAAGTAAAGTTGCAAGCAAGTTGCGTGCAGTAGCAAGGAACGCCTGGAAAAATCACGAGCCCAATTTACAAACGGATATTGAAAACCCCTGGGACTTACAGCAAGTTGGTTTTAAGGCTGTTCGTGAAATATTACATTCACTGAAAGTTAACAAGGCAGCAGGACTTGATAAAATACCGGCAAGATTGGTAAGAGATGCTGAGGTAGAGCTTGCTCCCTCGATAACCTATCTCATCAATAAATCAATCACGGATGGAACTGTCCCTGCCTTGTGGAAAGTTGCGCGTGTAACTCCTTTGTATAAGGCTGAGGAAAAGCTGTTTGTGGAAAACTATCGGCCCATTTCTGTGTTGCCGGTGTTGAGTAAAGTCATGGAGAGAGTGGTACACACACAAATGAATGCGTATTTGGATCGGTTGGGTTTTTTGTCGAGGCACCAGTACGGGTTTAGACGAGGACGCAGTACCGCCCAAGCTATAGGGCAACTAAATAACTGGGTACTTGAGGCCATGGATGGGGGAAAACTTACTGGTTTGTTATTTGTTGATATATCAAAAGCATTTGACTCTATAAACCATAGAGTGCTCCTAGGAAAGCTCGAACACATAGGACTGCAAGGAAAAACTCTGAGATGGTTTAAATCTTATCTCACTGGTAGACGACAAAGTGTGTGGATAAATGGGGAGATGTCGGAGACCCACCCAATTACCCTCGGTGTACCTCAGGGGAGTATTCTAGGTCCACTGCTATTTAATGTTTACATTAATAGTCTACCAACAGTTGTGGAGAAGAGTCGAATGGTTTTGTACGCAGATGATGCCGTTTTGGTTTTCGCTGCGTCAACACCCTTTGAACTTCAAGAGGCTTTTGGACGTGATTACAGCCTAATCTCGGACTGGTATACGGACAATAGATTGACCCTGAATGTTAAGAAGACCAAGATAATGCTGGCAGGTAGCAAAACAATGTTGTCAACTTTTGAGGATTTTGAGTTCGCTTCGGATGGTGGGCAAATAAATCGCGTTCATAATTTTAAATACCTTGGAGTAACATTGGATGAAAAGTGGAACTGGAAGAAACACATTTAATAGTAACTTATTACGGAAACTAGGCCATCGGTTATCGGTGTTTAACCGTATTTCGCACATGCTCGATAAGAGAACTCGCATGGCGTATTTTAATGGCCTTGTGCTCCCCCACTTAGATTATGCGGACGCGGTCTGGGGAGACCAGCCTGGTGTGAAATCAGAAATGGAACAGCTACAGGCATTCCAAAATCGGTTTGCTAAAAAGATTGAAGGAGGAAAGCTGTCGTCAGCTGAGGCCCTGGCATCGCTTAAATGGATCCCATTGGTCGGAAGGCGTTTTGGACATCGATGTGTTGCTGTTCAGAATGCAATCAAAGGGGATATTCTAGAACACTTTGATATTTTCAAAAATACTTTAAGTCAGTCGCATGGTCATAATACTAGGAACGGATATCTGCCGAGACTCCCCAAGCCCAGGACAGAATGGGGAAGGCGTGCGACGTACTTTAGAGCAACAAACGATTGGGCTTCCCTGCCAAATGAATTAAAAAAGCCCATGCCTAAGTTGATTTTTAAAAGAAATATAAATAAGTTTTTAATTAATCAGTATTTATGCTAGTTTTATCTTTTTATGATCGTTCTTTCTTATTAATATTTTTATCTATTTTCACCGTTCTATGTCCATTTTGTCTTTTTAATTTTAATTTTATGTTATAGAGGACCCTCCTGAAAACCACTTTTGCAAAGTGACGGAGGCCTCCTCTCAAAAGATTTATTATTATTATTATATTATATTTTGGCGAGGTCTTACCACTAGCTTAATGGTGGTACTAGTCTGTAATCATTTTTATGCATGCACTTACCAACCATATCCACAGCATTTGCCATTTTCTCCAGCTCATCAGGGCAGATATCAGGGCAATGTGTAAACCCAAAATATATCAGTATCCATTTACCCCTGAAGTCTTTGTCTGTTACAGCCTTCCCTGTGTGGTCTATCAAATCAAAAGGACCACCAATGGCTATCTTGCCAATGGTTTTTTGTTTCTCCTTTTCTTTTTCTATGGAATGAATAAATGGTAGCATCAGAATAAAGGATACAGTACATGAACAGATGGCTTGAAACAGCATACTAACTCTGAATTTCTAATAGGACCTCTCAGGTTGAGAATCTTGCAAGATCATGCAAGATCTTGCCAAGATCTATTTCTTGGAAAGATCTTGCCAAGATCTTGCAAGATCTTTCCAAGATCTAAAATCTAATCTTGACAAGATCTTTCCAAGATCTTGGCAAGATCTTGCATGATCTTGGCAAGATCTTGCATGATCTTGGCAAGATCTTGCATGATCTTGTCAAGATCTTGCATGATCTTGTCAAGATCTTGCATGATCTTGTCAAGATCTTGCATGATCTTGGCAAGATCTTGGCAAGATTCTCAACCTGGGAGCTGAAACAACCATGGAGGCTGATCAAAGTCAGGATACAGCTAAAACACAGATTGAATTGGAATTTAGCATGTTTTTTTGTGGAGGGAGGAAAACCTTGAGCTTGCTTGCAGGCTAGGTACAGTCAGTCAGTCACCCTGCTTTAGGCCAGGACACCCACTTAATACAGACATATTGTCCTTTATATTGTTTTCATTTTCTTTACATGTACATTTTCTCTAAACAAACCAACTTAACACACTCAGGCAATTTTTATAGTACACATAGTGTCTGTATTAATGGGGTTTGGCTGTATACTGAAAAATAAAAATAGAGAATAGAACCATCATTGTTTTGTTGAAAACCATCTCCCTCACCTTTCTCTTTCTCTGCCTTCAAGTACCTCACATAATACACGACTGCACCACCTGCCAGCACAAAGAACACAAATGAAGTCCAGGTGATTGGGCCTCTTTTCGCCAACATCTTAAAGGCATCATCACGATGTGATCCACCCTCGGCACGTGCCAATAATGCCCCCCTACTTGGACGTACACTGGATCTTACAAAGTAAGATGAAAATGGGTATCCACATGTAACCTAAACAGAAATAAGGTACCAGTTAATGTTAAGCCCAATATGGAGGAAGGGGTGGGGGGGTGGGAATTTGACATTCTCTCCCCACCCCCCCCCCCCCATCCAAAAAGTCAAATTCTCCAACAACACAGTCAATAATATTAAAATTCCCCATGCATCCCACTGCATTGCCCTACCTTCCTTATGTTTCCTATGTCAAAATTCTCACCCTCAGCATCACCCAAGTTGAGAATCTTGCAAGATCTTGCAAGATCTTGCCAAGATCTTGCCAAGATTCTCAACCTGGGCTGAAGCCCAGGGGTTTTAATAGAAGGCGGCTACCGGTGATAAACTGCTGGTTACTTTGCTTCTTACCGCCGGCTACTTCACATGATCGTTGCGTTTTTTTTTGTTAAGTGTGGAGTAAAGTTTACTAGGTAAGCCACCGCCTCTAACGTCAGGACCGCCTGTTGCCTAAAAAGTTATTGAAACCCCTGTAAGCCCTGCCTATATCAAATCCCCACCACTTGCCCACCCCCTGCCCCCTTGGGCTTAACATTGATAAGTGCATAATGTATCAGTCAATTCCAAACCCATGCATCCCCCCCCCGGGCCACCCCGGGCATTTGATCAGAGGCTTGCTCCCGAGGGTGGGGAATTTGACGAATATCTAAGCCCTCAGGGGTGGGCATTTGACAAACAGTGGGGGTGGGGCATTTGATCGGTGTTCAAAAAATACATTCTTTCTGTCTACAAATTTGCATCGCTCGCGTCGAAATGGCAAACGTACGTGTCTTCGAGGAATTCCAGGATAATGATTGCGCAATTGTAGAAGCTTGATAGAGTAAACCTGCCAAATTTGAAGGCCACTTTCAGAGGTGAATTGCTTATGTTTAAAGTACCTATAAACGTTTTGCTTCATGAACTTTGACCGACTGCGTGATATTAAGTGTGTGACAAGATTTGTGATAAGTTGAATTTGCTGCAACCCTCGACAGCGCGCGAGTTAAAAACTTCATTATTATATCGGTAAAAGACGGGCTGATTGGTGCCTGTTGCATACTTTATATACCAAGAACATAAGCTAACATATTCAATTTCAAACCATTAATACGTTTATTATAAAGTATATAACTGAAACCAAGAACGATCGAGCCGGTAGAAATGATTGTTCTCATCCCTGACCAGTTGAAGGTGGTTTTCACCGTCGGTGTTTCCTGTGAATTGCTTGAGTCAGCGATTCTGAATAAAACAATTATTTCATTTATTTGTAAACTTTTCTGATCCGGTCCCCAATGGTGGGGCATTTGAACAGCCTGGATGAAAAACTGGTGGGGCATTCAAAATGTTCAAATGCCCGGGGGTGGCCCGGCGGGGGGAGGGGGGGGGGGGGGGGGGGGGGGGCATGCACGGGTTTGGAATTGACTGATACATAATATCAAGTTAATCCACTTGTAATCGGCTTCCCTAGCTAGGGGGGACCATGCATGCCCATCTCCCAGGCTCTCCTGGGAATTTGTGAATCAGAACGTTGCAGCACGTTATTGCAATATGTAAACTCCACACGTACACATACCCTAGAAATTCTTATTAAAGTCTTACTCTTAGTCAATATACCACGAATATACATGCACTTTCCTCACATATATAAATTCATGTCAATCAGTGAGTGTCAGCAGCTCACCTCAGTTTTAGTTCCCTGGTAAAATAGACTTCTGGTTCTTGCAAATATACAAGAGGCTCTGTTTAGTATTCTCATTCTGAAAGAATGGAGGCTAGGCAAAACTATTTATAATACCGAGTCACGGAGGCCAGGTTACGGGCAGGGTTACGGCAACCTCGTTCCCAGGGGTCTTTACGCGCCTAATCAAAGACGTACTTTGATTAGGCGCGTAAAGACCCCTGGGAACGAGGTTGGGGTTACGGCACAGCGGTCAAACGTCTGCGCATGCGTCAAAAGTCTTGCAACAACAACCTGCTTTGAATTTGTTTTGGAATATGTTCCAGAGCAGGCGGCCGTCACTGATCACACACCCGTTTTCAAACATTGAGAACTTTTGGGTAAATTACGAAACAATTTGGTAAACTCACAGTTTGAAGTTCACTGTAATTGGCCACTTTGGAAAAGAGTAGGGGATTGGGGCGAGGATGGTCTCGCAAAGGCGCTTGGGATCGTTACAGGGGACACGCATCGTACAGAATACAAACAAACACGGCGAATATCGCAATTTACTGTAAAGTTCACTGTAATAGGTTTTAAGGTGAATTTGCGCGGGAAGACTGACCGTAATACGCACGCGCAGACGTTTGACCGCTGTGTGGGGTTACGAGTAGAAAAATGCAGGCTCTGGTTGATCTGGGATTCCTGTGGTGGGAGAGAGGAGGGGGAAGGTGGAGAAAGAGAAAGGAGACCAGGGGCACGTTTCACAAAGAATTTTAAAATCAACATTTTCGACGAGATTGTTTTGATTTGACGTCATAATGATATAGGTCAATAGAGAAAGGCTTTCCGCCTCCAAAGCCTACGTCATCGAGCCATCACTTTTTAACCAATGACATTTATTTCCGGTTTTCGAAAATTTGACATAACCGTCATCACCAGCTTCGGGAATTTATAGTTTTGATATGTCGGTAGGATTTTTATACATCAAAGTTTTTCGATCTCTGTAAAGAAAATGTAAGACCTTAGTATGGTACTTGTATTTCGTATGTTTCTTTGTCTTGTGCTACGACTCTAACACAGAGTTCTGCTGCTCCTGTATTATAAGTTATGTTGCCGTGGGAATTGTTTGGCTAACAAGGAATGTGCTAAATTTCGCAGCGCTTTGATACCATTCACTGCAAGACGAGAACCTTGCTGTACGTATTTTTATCAGCTTCAGTGGACTGACGGCAACATCATGGTGACGATCTTTATTTCTCCCGTTGTTCGGTTTCCAGAACTGTGAGAAGATCTTTTGAGTGGGAAACAACTGGTATGAACACTCCGAGGACGTCCTTAGTTTCGATCGCCGGAAGCAAGCCTTCGAGACAAAGTTTTTGAGCAGCTTTAAGTGAATATTTGGTAAGAACTGTAAAGCGCTCCTAACTGTAACGGAGCGGAGCTGCTTTTATGAAATCCATTTCATTCGTTATTACAGATACCAAATCGTTGCACCTATATAATTGATCTACTTAGTTTACATTGATATCTTTAAATTTTGGCACCTTTAACTTAGATTTTGTATATATATCGTATAGTATTAGTATAGCTAGACTTGCTTACTTATTATTGTATATATGTAAATAGTTTGAACTAGAGTTCTCTTAGTTTTTATCCATATTGTTATGTATTAACAATATTACTATATATATGTAAATAGTTGAAACTAGAGTTATCTTAGCTTCCATTCGTGTTATAATGTCATATGTCTTACCAGAAATTTTATATTTTGTTACTATTAATTTGTCGAGCGTTTATATCATGAGCCCCTGGCTCGGGAGTTGGGCAACCACTTCCTGCGTTACCGACAGTAAATAAATTATTATTATTATTATTATTATTGTTCGCTAGTGCAGATTTCAAAGTAAGCTCGCGCGGACCTGACATTTTCACATATATCCGGTTTTGAGTCTTTCGTTTTTTATCCAATCAGCGCTACATCCAGATTCTGGATGTTGAACACGAATCCAATTAATGGGTTTGTGTCAGGCCCTTTTCTTTCTTTTCCTCCTCCCCTCTCCCCATTCTCCCTATCCTCCCTCCCCCACCTCCCCCCCCCCCCCCCCTAAAAAAAAACTCAGGATAGGGTACGGGTGTACGACACAGGTAACCCACTTAGAACAGCACTACTGGAACTATTTGTTGGGTTTCCAAATCTGTCCTTTTCGATTTGTTCAAATTTCTTATATTTCACATCTCTTTAACATTGATCAATTCAAGATCGTTCAATGTTGAGTATTTTAATAGAGCGGTTTTCAATTGAGTGTAGTAAAACCAAACGCAAATTACCCACAGCCAGCCAATCATAGGAGCGAGTATTCACAAGTAACTCATAAATGG
This sequence comes from Actinernus sp. WN-2022, assembly GCA_030867875.1. NCBI lineage: Eukaryota > Metazoa > Cnidaria > Anthozoa > Actiniaria > Actinernidae > Actinernus > Actinernus sp. WN-2022. Next base: position 3,445,921 of record JAOWCC010001368.1, on the reverse strand, counting down.
CTTCCCTGTGTGCCAATGACAAACCAAAGCAAAACCAAAACCAATTACTTTGCGTTTGGTTTTACTTTGGATTCTGATTGGTTTGTTTACTTTCTCAGCTAATAGAAGAGCTTAGTAAACGCAAAACCAAAACACTTCCGACACTCAATTGACCTATATCATTATGACGTCAAATCAAACAATCTATTGTTTAAACGCTAAGGATCACGGTCGTGGGAGGGGGACAAAATAGCAACAACACAAAGGAAATAGCTATCAAATGCATTTTGTAGAACGTAGAATAGCGGTAACAGCCACCAAATACGGTAAATATTGTGGGATAAACATTGATACGGCTGATATCTGGAAAACAGACAATTCGAAGTTAATTTTTTCTCAGCAGAGCAGATTTAGTTCAAAATTCTATTGTTCAAGTCGAGCATGACGAACAGATAAAACGATGTAAGGATTATAATTTGGGTTTCCTGTGCTTCTGAGGTGGCACGGCTACTCAGCGGTGTCATGGCCGCGCCATTTGTTTTGAAGAAAGACAGAGAAAGTGTACCTTTGAATTTGCTGGACTTCTTTTACCACCTAAAGGTGATCTCTTTTAGAGCTAACCACGTTGGCATTGTAAACCAATCATCATACCATCTTTTACAACGGTTCAAAGGAAATTTGTGCGCGGTTCCGTGTGGTTTTTCTCCTTGAAAGTCGACTGCTCTGAGGTTATCTGTGACAGTGTTAGACTGCAGTTCACACCTGGCCACATTTACTCCAAAGGGAAACAACACATTGTTTTGCCTATTGCGATAATTGTCTTCCTCCGAGAAGGTTCTTGTTTTGATTTTGTGGATTGACAGCAGGGATTTTTTTCTACAGAATGACGATTACGGGGACGTTTCGACTTCCCCGGCGGACTCAGTTGCTGTGTCAAATCCAATTTAGAAATTCCACGTCGTAATAAGTCTCCGTCACTTTTATGACATATTAAACACTTAAGCGTGTTTAAATCTACTAGCTCTTATTGCTACACTGTTGATAAAACAATTATTTAAACGTCACAAGGGAACATGGAAGCTGAGAGCTTAGATGAAAGACCATCGGAGAATGAGATGAACGGGTACGTGGTGTCGTCTAAAAGACCAGAATACTCTGATCTGGAATACGAACCGGGCGCTGAAGATGACGACGAGGAAGAAGAGCGAAGTAGCAGAGCAAGTCAGGCTAAAGTTACTGGATATCGGAACAGATGGAGCTCTGATGGAGGTAATGACGTTGAGAACGAAAAGTAAATGTTTACATGTACTTTAATAGCTTATATGTATAGGAGTATAGATGCATGTAGTGTCGTCTGTACTCCTGTAGTGTACATGTAGTTGTAGTAGTAGGTCAGTAGTAGTAGTATTTTATTTAACCACGTTTCACAGAGTGAGCCAGAGGTTAGTTTAAATCTTTAAATCCAACAGATTTTTTTGACATAATGGCAGTGGTAACATCCTAATTTAAAATCTATAATTACAAATTAAGTTAAATAATTTTTTGGTCAATATAATTTCATTGATATAGAAAATAAATATGAAATTGATACATGTATGTACAAAACTACTTTATAATCTTATTTGTGAAAAGTATGCTAAAATATTGGATTTGTGAAAAAATACATCCCCCTTCAACAACATTTTTTGTACTATTAGAAATCACTCGAAAATCACATTTTGGAATGACAAAATTCCACATAAACTTGTTATTCCCAGCTGCTAATGTCGTGAGTTTTGTTGTTCTAAAATATTTTATTTTCAAGTCGTTACTAATAGCTAGTACATGTATGCTATTGTCGAAGGGGGGCATATATACATTGTATACTTCACAATATTCTGTTTATTGACAGTGTTGGCATGACTGTTTGTGTATTATTTTCAGATCCAGTAGATTATGACAGCAATCCTTCTTCAGATGTTGACAAGGATTACTTTAGCGATGAGGGCTCCCTCACAGGGTGGGTTATACATTGTATTATATTCAATTAATTGTTATTGTTGCTAACTGCTAATACAAGTTAGAATGACATTTCATATATAATATTTATTTTTTACACAATTCATACAAAATATTTTTTTCAAAAATCTATGGTTATGTACAAATTAAAGCTTCCTTTTATTTCATTTGTACAAAGTTTATTATATACAAAATAAAACACACTAATTACCATGTAATATCTGTAGCTTTATTTAGTTGATCACTGTATAATTCATAACATTTCCAGAAAAACAATTAACATTAATTTTGGTTGGTACTGTTTTAATAATTTCTGAAAATTGTGACCCCACTACAGAAAGTGACAACTTTTTGGCCACTGCCAAATTAATATGAGCTACATATAACATACCATACACCTAATTTCATAAACATTGGCAATTACATAAAAACAAAAAATAACAAAAACAACTCAAGACAATGTGAGAGATCAGTGGAGTGCATCACTGTAATTTTTATTGTGTTTTTATTAATTGTTTTAGATGTCAATATTCTCAAAATTATTGTAGGTGACTGTATTATGTATGAATTTGCAAATGTGGCGTCGTAAAAGGGGTTTTAATTTGTAAAAATATATAGTAAAAACAACAGTTTAGTATGATACATGTCTATTAAATAAAGGGAATCGGAACTGTAGCCTAATGTTTTTAATCATTATTTTGGTCAAAAATCTTGTGTATTGTAGGTTCAGTATTTCATCTTTATTACAAATGTAGTTCTTAAAATCATAGTACATACTATATTTCCCTCATTGAAATCAGAGTTCCTTGGCATGGAACAGTCACATATTTTTACTTTCCAAAAGTAATAATATTGCTACTCGAAAGTAGCTCAGGGCTAAAAAAAAAGAAAAAAGTGTGGTTGCATTTTTTTGACTAGATAAAAAAATGTAGTTGCAAAACAGAAAATTTTAGTTGCAAAAAAATTTAGTCACAAAATAGAAACTGTGCCCACAATGAAATTTGAACAGCCAATAATTCACTGGTGCCGGATAGTTAAGTGGTGTAATCATAATATACTGCACCTGCAATACTTCTTTTTAACATACATTGTACATTAGTTTGTACCACTGCTCTAATAGTGGCCATCAGTTTTGCTCATGAATGAACAATGGAAGTGTAAATGTAGGATTTTGAGCAATACTAATATAAAAAATCTCATTCTTAATCAAGAGAAACATACTGTATCTGTTTTCATTATACTTGTGATTCAGTCACAATTTTGTAACTGGATGAAAAATTATAGTTGCAAAACGAAATATTCTAGTCACATGTGCAATCGTATTGGTCACAATTTCCAGCCCTGTAGCTGCTTCCCAAAAGTAAGGATCATAATTCCAAAAGTAATGGGGCTGTTTCTTTTGGAATTCTACAGTATATGAGGGTATAAACCACAAGACATAGTGTGATGTGGGATTTATCATCACAAGTAATGCTTAATATACAATGGCCACTTAATTACAATGATAAATCCAATATCACACAAGTTGAGATTGATTAAACAATTTATTTTATGCCATTTAACCCCAGAAGTTAATGAAATTTTAAAGGTCACTGCAGAGATTGTAGGAGCAGGCATCTAAAGTTCTTTTTAAAATCAAAACATATTTCTAGCTTCACAAATTACTGTTTTCGTTTAACAATGGCAATGTCTTTTGTTGCTTTTAATTCATTTGATGATCCATTCTCTAATCAAAATGACAATGAACTATTCAAACATTTTTGTTTCATAACAAACTATTCACGAAAAGAATGTTATAGAATTGTGGTGGAAAACATAAGATAATTAAGTCTGCCTCACTGGATAGCTCAGACGGTAGAGCATGGTCTAGAGTGCGGGAGGTCAGGGGTTCGAACCCAGCTGCATCCTTGGGCAGGGACATTTATAAGCCTTTGGCCTTGTCTCCTTCTACTTCTAATCAGTGAAAGAACCTGTTGTACTACTCTAAAAAGAGAAGGGGATTGTCACCCGGTACAGCAGCCTGGCCATTGCATTAACCACACACTCAACATTGTAAACTGCGTGGCAGCCATTGACACCGTAATAGCAGTCCGAAAAATTCACTGACAGGATATGTTAGTAAAATGTAAAGCGCCATGAGACTGTGGTATATATATGGCGCTATATAAATATGGCCTATTATTATTTATTATTATTATTTTGGTGCAAAGGTTATGTGACTAGTGTGCAGTTGGAGTATGTTGAAATAAATCAGCTCCCATAATGATGAGAGGGTTCACCTTCTCAAATGGAGTGAGTGAAAGCCTTGTATTTGAGCTCTCATATTGGATCATTGAGCTAATACTATCATTAATAATTCATAAGGGTGCTAACCAATCTAAATGCAGCATGCATTAGTCACATGGATACCTCTGTAGTTAACTCAGACTATTAGTATTCTGTAGCAAATGATACAGTCCTGAATACTAATAAGCTGTACTGCTTATTATTAACTAAGCTGACTAAAGTCAACCCTGTACATGTATATAATAGATACAGAGTAGCAATATGCTAGCATTACTAGAGAGGTAGACTCACAGGGTAAAATGACAAGGTAGAACTCTTGTCTTGATGCAAACACACTGTCTCTCCATTATTGGATCTGTTTTTGTGCACATTGCATGACTGCCTGTGATGCAGCAAACACTTATTAATTTTTATGCTTTTCATCAAAATGTCAATTTTTTACATTTTTTGAACATAATTATAGTTGATATCATAAGTACATTACAATATATACATCCAAATTGTATCAGAATACTATATACAATGGCTTGGCCTATTGCTCACCACTGTACAATGTATATCTGATACAATTCCGGTCCAGAATTATATCCACTGAAATTGCACATTCTGATTGGCTGGCAATCCCGGCCAGTTTTTTTCTCATCCAGACCGGCTAAACTTATTCAGTTTTTCAAAATCAAAGTTTTTGACATGATTCTTACATGTACATTTACATACTAAACGTACCATAGAATGGCCCATTTCACTATTGATACTACCGCGATTGTTAAACCCAGTGTGGATAAAGAAGGGATTGAGGTGATTTTGGGTGTTGCACAGGTTTGTTCTGTTTTGTAGAGAAACCTGCATGTTTCCTGAAATCGGCTCACTCCCATGTTTATCCACAGGGTAACCAACTGAAACAAAGATTGTACACTCAGACTGCAGGGGTTTCAATAGAAGGCAGCTACCGGCGATAAACCGCTGATTACTTTGCTTCTTACCGCCGGCTACATACTTCACACAATCATTGTGTTTTTTTTGTTAAGTGTTGGGTAAAATTTACTAGGTAAACCACCGCCTCTAACGACAGGACCGCCAGTTGCCAAAAAGTTATTGAAATGCCTGGACAAATGTATTGTTTCTTGTGCAAGTGCACAACTGAATTAACAAAAGCAAGTTAGTACAATAAATTGAATTGATAAGAAAAAAAATTAACGTTATTTACCGGCCTTATGGTCGGTCCAATCCATATGGAAAAGAACTTAGCATCGGTCTTGAAAACGGCCTGAGACCTGTGGTTTTCAAGACTGCAGAGGACAAGGTTTTTCTCCATATAGACCACATATACCAGTTTGTATTTATTGCATATTAATGAGTATAAGATACGTTGTAGTGGGATATGGGATTTATCACATTAGTTGTAACAATGGATATTGGGTGTGGCATATAATAAGTATTTATTATTTTATTTTCAGGAGTGTGGAAGGTGGTGAAGTAGAAGATGAATATGCATCAGATCCCATAGCTCAACAAACAAGACAAGTATGGGTTATATATGTACAAGTCAATTCCAAAAGCCATCATCCCCCCCCCCCCCCCCCCCCCCCCTCAAATTCCCCATCATGTGGACCTCAACTTAACTCGCAAACCACAGACCACAGGCATTTGCGAGTTGAGGTCTGCATGATAAGGATTTGACACCAAAGGAAGCCCCAAACCGGTGGGCATTTGACCACTGAACTAATAGTGGTCAATGGTACTTGTTAAAATAGTTTTGTAATGCAATATTGTGTTACATGTATATGTTCATGGGTTCATTTGCAGTTCAACTTTTGTGGCCATATATCACCCGCTCACTTCAACTCATTGTAATCAATTATTGAAACACATACATGTACATGTAAATATGTCACAGTATAGAGAGAGTGGAATTAATTATCATGAGAGTTATGGGAAGCTGTTGTCTCAGCATCCTTTCTCAAGGTGATAACATTATCGATTTGTAAGGTGCCAAATGTACAGAACATAATAATATATCAAGACCTTCTCCTCCAGGGGCTGGGGCATTTGATTTGCGGAGAAGCTACAGACAGGGGGGTATTTGGACAGACAAAATTAAGGGCAATTTGATGGGGTAATTTGATGGCAGTGCTCTTGATGGGATGTTTTTGTTTCATTTCTGTTTTTCAGGAGAAACTCCGACTACTTGCACTTCGACGACACCTGGACCAGCTGAGCGAACAGGTGTTGGAGAAAGACTACATGGTCAAACAGTCAAGGTGATGGTTAGCTCAGTGGTTATAAGCTCTGGCATGGTCTGTCATGCGGGAGGTCGTGGGTTCAAACCCCGGGCAGACCAACACTCATGGTCTTAAGATAACTTAGTAGAAGGTGCTGCCTTTGAAACAATCTCATTCTCGAACTGCAATTGGTTAGATCTTAGCATCGTTATAAACCACTCCTTAGCACGTTATAAAACACTCCTTTACACATTGACATTACATTTTACTTATTTCACAAAACAAGTTCAGGATGATTTAGAATGACAATTCTACCATATTTTAAGGCTGGTACATTTTTTGGTGAAATTGTTGCAGAGAGGAGTTGAAAAAGTGCCGAGACCACATAGAGGGACTGGAAGAAGACATTGAAGATGTGAGACGAGAGATAGAAGATGGTGAAAGTAAACAGTACATGTAAGTTGACCAGTGCATCTGTTAAATCATTAACTGGTGCTTGGATTTTTATAAATATAGGCTTATAAAAGCCTAGTCATATAGCGTAATTAAGAAATAGAAAATATTTTCAGTGTTTTCATAGAGTTATAGAAGTATGAGTGGAAGTTTGGGATAATGAGAAATGGCTGCATGTCCATGTCTACAAGTCCAGTGTTTCCACATGACCTGCTACATGTATTTCAAGTTCTTTCAAACTTCCACAAGGGTTTATATAACTCTATATTTATGGAAACATAATAATTGTGTTTCTGTTTCCTTTTAAAATACATCAAAAATGTTATACTAAGTACAAAACAGAACAATGCTTAATCTGTTAATCAAAACGTAAACTCTCCTAATAAATTAGCTCAAGAGAATGCATAACTTTCTATGTTTCTATAGAGTTATAGAAAAAAAAACTATAACTCAGCCCCTATGGTTGTTTCAGGTCATGACTTTGATCAGCCCTATCTGGTAATGTTTCAGTCACGACCTGAAACAACCATAGGGGCTGATCAAAGTCACGACCTGAAACAACCATAGGGGCTGATCAAAGTCAGGACCTGAAACAACCATAGGGGCTGATCAAAGTCACGACCTGAAACAACCATAGGGGCTGATCAAAGTCACGACCTGAAACAACCATAGGGGCTGATCAAAGTCACGACCTGAAACAACCATAGGGGCTGATCAAAGTCACGACCTGAAACAACCATAGGGGCTGATCAAAGTCATGACCTGGCTAAACCACACATCGAATTGGAACTGATATTAGCGTGTTCGTTTGAGTGGAGGGAGGAAACCCGGAAAAGTCGGAGTAAAACCCTCGGAGCATTAGGGCGAGATACCAACAAACTTAACTCACATGTTACTGGGGCTTGAACCCAGGCTACAGTGGTGAGAGATAAAGTGATTTCCACTTGCAACACCCCGGTGAGCACCCCAGAACAGCTTACACCTAATCATAGTGGGTGTTTCCTGAGACTTATTTAATTTATAATATACTTATTTGTGTTTAGGGCATCTCTTGGCCGGCTCAATTCTCAGTATTCCAAGCTGTGTGCTGAACTGGCTGCAGAAAAGGATGTTGAGAAACAGATCCTTAAAAAGCTTGAAGAAGCAGAGTAAGTTATTAGCCATTGTATTTGCTGTTTGTCATTTGGACAATCAGACATACATGTACCTGCACAGTTAAAAGCAACTGCACTGTCAACTCTCAAATGATAACATTTCTCATGACAATAGACAAAAATAACTATTCAGATTAGCAGAGAATGCTTTCCAGGTATACTGGAGAAAATTTGAGATAATTTTGATGAAGGATGGCAAAGTTTAGAGTGGATGAAAAATACTGATCTTAAGAGAAATTGAGAGCAACTTGAAATTGGTTCACTCGGTAACCGAATCAAGTTTGTAGAATAAGCTTTTGTACTCAAGTTTAATCTTTGCCATCCTCTATCGAACAAGTTTGAAAAGCATATCATGACATTCACATGGTATTTCTCTTCTATCTCAGCGTGTTATTTTTGTAGTTTTATTTTAAAGAAACTACAAGGTTCAATTCGATCAATTGACGGTACCCCTTTAATGGAGAACTGAACCCTAAATAAAGCCAACAACTATACAGGGATGTATTCGAAAGAACTAGGTTCTGCTATTTTATTTCTCTGTGTTGCACATCGGAGAAAAGAAAATCTGAAACTTCGCTATGTACATGTAGTACCGTGGCTCAAGAGGGTGGCCTTCACCTCCTCGGAACCTGGAATAGTACTGGCTATCCAAACAATAGCCTAACCCTGAAACAATACAAACCCTAACCCTAAAACAATGCAATTCTTTATCAGTGAAATCCAAATGGGGTCCAATAAAATACAAGGTTTTGAGAGGTGAAGGCCTCCTGGGCTCAAGTCTTGTAATTTGTGACGCAAAACTAATTTATTCCCTGTACATATCTCGGACATTGAAATGCTGGACAAACGGCACCTAATTGCGGACCATTGTGTTTTCTTTTTGCTGGAGGTGTGATCGTTTTTCCTTGGTATGTGTGGGTACATTTGCACTGAATTGAGCCACCACACAAGCTTGATTTATCAGCAGAGAATCGGTTATTTGTTGAAGTTGAAATCTAATTTTCTCTTCACAGACGGGCAACACAGAGAAATAAAAGAACAGAACTGATTTCTGTCGAATTCATCCTTGTATAGTCGTTGGGTTGATTACATGCAGCATACACAGCACTTTAGCAGGATTTCTACAATAAATCAATAAATCAATAAATCAATAAACCAATTCAATGCTTTCTCATAGGAATATTTTAGATTTCCATGACTTGCACTGATGGGTTTTCTTCTCATGGGTGGATTAGCCCCCATAAACATCTAAGCTTCTCAAATATTTCTTAGCACAATGCAAACTCATGCACTGATTGGCTAACGAATAGCGTTGAATATTGAACAGTTATTTACTGAAGTGGAGGTGATCGAATAGCAAAGGATAGTCGCCTCCGGAGTAGCCAATCAGAGCTCGCGAAAAGCACTGTTCACGTGTGTGGTATATACTAAAACATGGCATTCAATGGTCTGAAAAGCTGAATTCAAGGAAGCCGGATGCACATAAATATTTATTGTTTGTTTGCTAAAAAAATACAAGCCAGGTTATTCACAAAGTTAACAGCAGTCAAAGCAAGTAAATATCCTCTTTCTTCTTTTCCGATTTTGATCAGAAATTCGATTTTTTTGGGGGGGCTATCGATCAAGAAGCAACCGACTCTAACAAGTCCGAGGAATCGATGAAAACAAGTGCAGCAAAAGAATGTGTGCATTGAACGAAAAAAAAAAACTGCATCGAGTGTTGTGGATTTGCTGAATTTAATTACTGTATAGTATTGACATACACAGATGCTTAAATGGCTGTCTGTAAAGAGGAAAAAACTTGTAAAAACACAAAGAAAAACACGGCTACAGAACGCTACTAAAATCGTGGTACAAGGAAAATTTCGTTAACAAGTGAAATTACACATTCATGTAACACAACAGTTTAAAAACAAGCTTACTCGTTGTGATACTAAGAAATTCAGCATTCACATTTGATAATTAGTTTGCTTATAAAGTAAGAGCACTTCAGTTAATACTTATAAGTTTGCTCGTATACAAACGATCACAAGTTTGTCTCTGGTTAATGCACTTTTGGTTTCTTGGTAAATATAATACAGATATTTTCATGCATAAAATGCAATTTTGATGTCGGAAAACCAAATGTTGTGAACGCCATGAGTTCAAATTCAAGTGAGTCTAAGTCTAATTTTTGCTTGATTCCTATTCGCTCTTCAGTTTACCACACAATGGGTTCCTGGGGCGAGGTGGGGAAATATTTGCAAGACTTTCAAACTGATTATATTTCTATAGATACATGTACGTAAATGATATGGGATTCAAAACAAATTCATTGCCCAACTCGAGAATTCCAACTCTACCACGTTCTCGATTCCCAGAAATCGTTTTTTTCCCCTGTGAAATTTAACATGGAATTCCCTTGTCAGGCACTGAATTGACCTATAATACAGGCCATCCCAATAAATAATTTAATGTTTCATCTCTCTCGTGATGGTGGGTCTGTCAGTTGGGCCAAAAAAGAAAGAATCGACGTTACGGGATCTGGAACCAAATAAAGCCTGGTTACTAAGTCAGCTTGAATCCTTCAGCTTTAATGTACTCCTCAACTTCTAGCCTGCGATGCAGGCGTTTCAAGTGGTTTCCCCGCTTTCGTGGACGTTTTCCGCTCGCAAATGAATTTCAGATCTTTAAAATTTTTTTTACTTTTCCAAATAAATTGGGTCGATCGGGCGATGGTAAACCGAAACATTTTATTGGGATGACCATATTATAACCCGTAAATATATTTTCTGAATATGTTTTTCTTTTTCCTATTGGAAAGAGGTTTGGTATTAATAATTATTACTAAGTAATTATTCTTTGTCTCTGCTTTAAAGTGCAAGTAGCGCCATAAAACAACATGAACTCTTTTTGCCCAAAATTCTATTTCTGATATACTTCAGTTCAATGTCTAACTTAGTTTTCTCTGAGAGGCAGTAGCAGAAATTAAACTAGAATAAACGCTACCTGAATTGCGGGATTGATTCATCTTGTGATGTCACAATAGAAACCTACGGGATTTTATTGTAGTAGTTTTCTCTAGGGAGGGAATTGATTCATCTTATGACGTCACAGGATCCATGAAAAGTAACCAAAATTAGGGATTACGGTAAATTCCAGAAATGTTATAAAATTTGCAAGATTAATACCTTTTTGTGAGAAACAAACACAAAAGTACAATAATTTTTTTTGACGTGTTACTTGCACTTTAAAGTGCCTATTACCCTTTTGCAATTTTTATTGCTTATGAACCTCCGAAGAGTTTTGAGTACTTCTGTGAAGAAAGTTTTGGTTTAAAGTGAATACTTTATGTTCTACGCTTGTTTGAAATCGTGTAAATGTGACCTTTCCTGATCCATGACCGCGTAAGCGAAAGCCTGGGTCGATACCTGTATTTACGTCATCTTGACGTCATATAATTAATTCGGCTTTGCAATCATTTGAAGAAATATTTAACATGTTGACTAAAATGACTTTTTTCTTTACTAACAACTCACAAACTGTGTATATTTTCTATGCATCGATGTTGTTGTGATAGAAAGGCGCCATGGAGAATAATGCATTAATGAAGTGACGTACATACAGGTTTTGACCCAGGCTTTTACTTACGTGGTCATGGGTCAGGAAAGGTCACAAAAGGTCACATTTACACGATTTCAAACAATCGTAGAACAAAGTATTCACTGTAAACCAAAACTTTCTTCACAGAACTACTCAAAACTTTTCGGAGGTTCATAAGCTATCAAAATTGCAAAAGGGTTATAGGCACTTTAACATTTTTTTGTTTGACTTGGGTTTAAAATTCACCGCCATTATTTCCCCCCTTGCATGGCTAAACAAATGTCCTGTTTCAGATATGCCTTGGCCCAGGCCACGGTTGAACAGGGCAAGTTTCTTGTTGCTGGAGAAGAAGTGGAGAGAAATGAACGGCAAGTGGATAGGCACAAGGCTGAGGTTTCTGGCTCTAGAATCAGGAAGGAGAATGCAAGTACTGCAGTTGCTGATAGGAGAAGGAGAACCAGAGAAAAGTGAGTTATTTCCTGAGCTGTAAATACCATTGGTTGGTCGTAAAAGGGAAGTGAAGATCAAAGTTTGTGAATACTGAGTGAAGATGAAGAAAAACATGGCATTGAATGGCACTTGTACGAGACCGGTTGTGTTATTAGCAAAACCTGTTTGTAAATACTATTTTCCACCCCCAATCGATTTCTAAAACAGCATTTTTGAAGATTGTTTGCTGACCAGTAAAGCCTTTCCCATGGGATCACAAGCTCAATTAAACAAACGAAAGATACATGTACATGCAGATCAAAAGGAAAACAGGGGGAAAACGTGTTTTGTTATACAGTACCTGAGGAAAGCAGTAATGTTAGTGGGACAAAAATGAGTAGGTAAAAATGCGGCCTGCCATAACCTTACCGTAACCCACACCGCGGCAAAACGGTATGCTCCGCTGGCCAAAATAACGAAGGCTCTGCTATCAAATACAAATTACCGAGGGTTTCAACTTTTTTAGTAAATAATTTTATAACTTAGTAAACTCACAATGAATTACAAATTAAGAAAACTTCAACCTGTTAAAGTCTTAGGCTTAGCTTTTAAGTAGTTTTCTTAGTTTTTGACAAAACAGTTCACAAATGAATACTTTTAAGCAGAAACGTTAAAATCACGGCATGTGCCTGTTGTTTCATTTCAGTTTTCGCGGGAAACTAGGGGCGGCCGCGCGCGGACAAGTAATAGCAAATACGCATGCGCGTGACGTTTTGTGGCGGTGTGACCGTAACCATGCGTTAACTTGCTGTACCGTAACTCTGTAATTTGATTGGGAAAACCTTTGAATGTCACGGCAAAATATCGTACACTAGAGCGAATTTCTTATGAGTCGGCAAGTTACGTCAATGACTTAAGGCATGGTTGCTGAGTGTACAACATGCCGTGACATTGAAATGGTTTCCCTATTGTTTTTGTCTTTCTGGTCCAATCAAATTACAGAGTTACGGTACGTCAAGTTACAGTACGGTTACAGTAAGGCTACGGACATGCCATATTTTTGTTTGACTCATACGAAATCTGCTCTATCCTTGCTGTAGGTATAACTGCCTAACTTGCCCACTCATACGAAATCTGCTCTATCCTTGCTGTAGGTATAACTGCCTAACTTGCCCACTCATACGAAATCTGCTCTATCCTTGCTGTAGGTATAACTGCCTAACTTGCCCACTCATACGAAATCTGCTCTATCCTTGCTGTAGGTATAACTGCCTAACTTGCCCACTCATACGAAATCTGCTCTATCCTTGCTGTAGGTATAACTGCCTAACTTGCCCACTCATACGAAATCTGCTCTATCCTTGCTGTAGGTATAACTGCCTAACTTGCCCACTCATACGAAATCTGCTCTATCCTTGCTGTAGGTATAACTGCCTAACTTGCCCACTCATACGAAATCTGCTCTATCCTTGCTGTAGGTATAACTGCCTAACTTGCCCACTCATACGAAATCTGCTCTATCCTTGCTGTAGGTATAACTGCCTAACTTGCCCACTCATACGAAATCTGCTCTATCCTTGCTGTAGGTATAACTGCCTAACTTGCCCACTCATACGAAATCTGCTCTATCCTTGCTGTAGGTATAACTGCCTAACTTGCCCACTCATACGAAATCTGCTCTATCCTTGCTGTAGGTATAACTGCCTAACTTGCCCACTCATACGAAATCTGCAGGTACTGTAAACTTAAGGTCCATTGTACATGTTTACTGTAAGTTTCATTCTCTATTTAGAGAACACGTAGCAGCCTTACGTGACAGGGAAAGAAAACACAGACACGCCCTGACAGCTGCTAAGAGAAACAGAGAACAAGCCTCGAAATTCCTCAAAGAAACGATGTCCAGGCAAGTAGATGTAGATAAGAATAAGTAGAGTAACATGCACTTGCTTTTAAGTAATGGTTCGCGTAAGAACAGGAGCACTCAACGGCCAGGAATGCACAAATTAGGTGTTGATTTTTCTATTGTTGAAACTTGATATCTAATTGCTGGCTTTCACTCAATCCCCAGAGATTCAAATGACAAAGGGCATGGCGGCCATGTTGGTGTACCTAACAAAAGAAGCTAACAAGGAATCTATTGTTAAAGGTACACCAACGTGGCGGCCATGACGTCACGTGAAAGCCAGCAATTGGTTATGCACAAATAAACCATCTGATTGGCTAGCCAGGCGCCGTCTATTGGTAAACTCGCCATCTGATTGGCTAGCCAGGCGCTGTCTATCGCAAACTCGCCATCTGATTGGCTAGCCAGGCGCCGTCTATTGCAAACTCGCTATCTGATTGTCTAGTCAGGTACCATCTATTGGCAAACTCACCATCTGATTGGCTAACCAGGTACCGTCTATTGCAAACTCACCATCTGATTGGCTAGTCAGGTACCATCTATTGGCAAACTCACCATCTGATTGGCTAACCAGGTACCGTCTATTGCAAACTCACCATCTGATTGGCTAGTCAGGTACCGTCTATTGCAAACTCACCAACTGATTGGCCAACCAGGTACCGTCTATTGGTAAACTCGCCAACTGATTGGCTAGCCAGGTACCATCTATTGCAAACTCGCCATCTGATTGGCTAGTCAGGTACCATCTATTGCAAACTCACCATCTGATTGGCTAGTCAGGTACCTTCTATTGCAAACTCGCCATCTGATTGGCTAGTCAGGTACCGTCTATTGCAAACTCACCATCTGATTGGCTAGTCAGGTACCGTCTATTGCAAACTCACCATCTGATTGGCTAGTCAGGTACCATCTATTGCAAACTCACCATCTGATTGGCTAGCCAGGCGCCGTCTATTGCAAACTCACCATCTGATTGGCTAGCCAGGCACCGTCTATTGCAAACTCGCTATCTGATTGTCTAGTCAGGGACCATCTATTGGCAAACTCACCATCTGATTGGCTAGCCAGGCGCCATCTATTGGCAAACTCACCATCTGATTGGCTAGCCAGGCGCCGTCTATTGCAAACTCGCTATCTGATTGTCTAGTCATGTACCATCTATTGCAAACTCACCATCTGATTGGCTAGCCAGGCGCCGTCTATTGGCAAACTCACCATCTGATTGGCTAGCCAGGCTCCGTCTATTGGCAAACTCGCCATCCGATTGGCTAGCCAGAGGCTGTCTATCGATTGATAGTTTACCGTACGCGCGCTGCTGACAAAAATCACTTAGAAAAATGCTTTTGGGGAGTTTTTCTCACAATTTTCTTGATCGCTAAGTTTATAGAATGGTGGCAGTTAGTTATGGTAAAAGAATTAGACTTCTCGCTCTTGGTTTCTATCGACTTCGATAGCTGACTTGAGGCTGTACCTCTCACCAACTATCTGCCGGAAGAAATCTCGAGGTCGCAGTCTAATTGTTGTTTTTTTTTAAGTAAGGAGGCGACCATTATGGCCGAATGCGGTCTATGTAGTGTTTACAACATGAGCGTGTTGTATCAGCCTTTATAATTTCGGTGTGCATACGAGAAATTATAAAGGCTGATACAACACCAACGTGAATGTTGTAAACTACTTATGAAATGAATAGATAACTAAAATCCATTGCGATGCTTTGAGGCTTTGCATCGCACAAAAGCAAAACAATGTGATGTCATTGTACAATACACCGTATTTATGTTAACTTGAAATGAATGAATGAATACATCTTTACGGAATGGAATTTAAGGTTAAATGATATGACAATTAGTTACAACCACTAGTGATTGTATACTCTTCTGATACAACCACTAGTACTGTAGTTTGTAATGGGTTTGCATGCACGGGTATGCACGTGACCTGAACCGCGCATTGGGATAGGCTAGCACCCTCATGAATTATTAATGAATTTTTCAAAATCAGTTAATATTCAACTGTTTGTACTTTGTACATAGAGTTCGTCAAAAAGAGGCAGAGGAGGAGGAGAGGTCGCGAGAGTACATGGACAACAGAATGCAGGCCGTGCTTTCCCTCAAGAAGAACATCGAGTCCAACAGGGTTAGTATACTACACCCCCTTCCAGCTAATACGGTAGAAAAAGAACGGTATTATACCATGCAGTCTGCTGATTACAGTAACTGTCGTCTCTTGGACACTGAATGCGCATTACATTGATTCCGGATTGGGACATGCATGCATAAAATGCAGTTAAGATGGTCCATGCCAGGAAAGATGACAGTGTATAACCACAGGTAGCCCTAGCTTAGGACAAGAAATGCGGCCATTTGAAGTGTTTTTATGGTGAGATGATTCCGAATACAGTAGCGTTAAAATATTAGACATCTCCAAATAAAGCTTGCCTAACTGCTCTTCGTTGTCGTTTGACCTGTTCTGGGTACTTTAGAGGCGATTTTCATACGTTTTCACTTTGGAGTTCTATTCAGTAAAGAAAAAGTAAATACTTGCAATCTCTGCAAGACCTGAACAGGATTCCCAATTTGTATTTTCCAAAGGTTACGGCACTGAGAACGCTAACAAACCTCAGACAGTGATCACCCTTAGTGGATATAGCCATTTAACATACCCCAGCCACCGTCTATTGGCAAACTCGCCATCTGATTGGCTAGCCAGGCACCGTTTATTGGCAAACTCGCCATCTGATTGGCTAGCCAGGCACCGTTTATTGGCAAACTCGTCATCTGATTGGCTAGCCAGGCACCGTTTATTGGCAAACTCGTCATCTGATTGGCTAGCCAGGCGCCGTCTATCAATCGATAGTCGACCGTGCACGCTGTAGACCACAATCACTTTTTTTGCGAGTTTTACCACAGTTTTCTTGATCGCTAAGCTGATAGAACGGTGGCTTGGTTATGCTAAAACAATTAGACTTCTTGCTCTTGGTTTCTATTGACTTTGATAGTTGACCTCACCACCGAACTATCTGCCGACCTCGAGCTCTCAGGCTAATTATTAAACGTATAGTTTATTAAAAACAGTGTCCCAAGTTAGCAATACCATGCTAAATACATTTGACACTAAGTAAAGTCTATTATTAGTGGAGCTGCGAGCGGAGCACCATACACATATGATGAGAGCAAAAATTGGACCACTTCCGGTTTCCCTCGCACCCAAACCCTGACGCATGACACGTGACCTGCGTGCGCACTGTTAAAACCAGGAGTTTAATTGCACTGAGTTGACCAGTCAGTTTTTTTGTGTTTTTATCTTTGTTTTCTTTTTATAAATTCTCGTTTGCACATCCAATTCCCGTTGTTCCCATAAAATTCCATCCAGGCAATGATTCCATCTAGTTAATTCGAAGCTCCACTTATAGGCTTGTGTTAGCTCGGGTTCTTGCAGGGTCTATATCTCATGGAGACTTCCTTGGTGTGTCTGACTTTTAACATTGACTGCTGATTATACACAATTAATATTCTTTTCACGCTGTTTGTTACAACTCTCTTCACTCTGGGGCCCTAGCCCCTTCTAGTCATCAATACATGCATCAGGAGTTCCGGACTTCCGGTTGGATCACACTGCATTCTGGGTAGGTGGGCTCAGAAAAGTGGGCATCAACTTCTAGATCGGCCATATTGGATTTGAGTGCAGTCAATTTTTGCTCCTTTGCAAGTTCAAAAACTTACTACCTAATACACGGAATATCTTACCTTTACAGATTCTTCAGTTGGGAGTTCTAAGTCGATGTTTAAGCTTTAGAACGGGATTAATAAAGTTTCCAAGTTGACTGCGCTCAAATCCAATATGGCCGCTCTGGAAGTTGTGCCCACTTTTCTGAGCCCACCTACCCAGAATGCAGTGTGATCCAACCGGAAGTCCGGAACTCCTGATGCATGTATACATGTATTCTTGTGTTCACGTGACCCTATAAACTATTAAGTAACATTATACATTTTATAATACCTTGCGTAGTAATTAACTTATCACTTACATCCAAAATCGTGACATCACACTTGCCTGTCTATATATATGTTATTGTTGATCTTTTCCTATAGGAGAATTTGCGAGCCCTTCAAGCACGTGATGCGAAACTGGCCTGTGAAGTTGAAGAAGAAGAGGAGTTTGAAAGAGAGGGGATTGTTGAACAAGGGATGAACCCTGACGAGATCATGACGAGAAGAAAAAGAATCCGACAGTTTGAGAGAGACAAAGAGTGAGTAGAACGTCCACTTGGGTTCAGCAAATATAATATTGGAATATGCCATTGGATAAATAGAGGTTATAAATTAGTCGGCTAAGCGTCTAATACGGCTGTGTATTACGAATGAAGAGTAAAAATACAGAGCCGCAGTAGATGCTCAGCAGACTAATAAGTTGTTTATTGTATAAATACTGCCAATAATATACATTTTCGGCTTTCCATAATAACCAAAAACCTTGCGTGCTCGCACGAGAAATGGTGATGGGAAGCCATTTGACTGTATCTACCAGAATAGCGTTCTTGGCAGAATTATATAATAAAGCTGATTTATAACTGTTCAGCTTTTTTACCAGTCCAAAAACGAAAATAAAGTATATCCAGATTGATATACCACCTCCCAGTTAGCTCAGTGGTTAAGCTCCGGTCTGACGAGCGGGAGGTCGCGGATTCAAACCCCGTCCGGACCAACACTCAGGGTCTTAAAATAACTGAGTAGAAGGTGCTGCCTTTGTGAAAAAATCTCATTCTCGAACTGCAAATGGTTAGACCTTCACGTCTTCTCGGGTAAGGACGTCTAAACGTAGGTCCATGCACGTCGGCCTCAAGTTTATCAGTTTCACCAGACTGTCACAAGTTACCGACATTATATAAAGTTGCTCTGCTCTCTCTCTCTACTCTAGGATTTATGCACCAATATTTCGTAGTTGTTGATGTTATTTCCAAAGACTTAGCTTGATACATCTTTCTCTGTTTTATTGCAGAGCTTTTGAGAAAAGACAAAGAGAACGACAGGTAAGAATACATGTCATGTATTCAATAGGCTATGGCGCCGAGGAAGACATTGGTACGCTTGTGTCAATTGGTACGCTTGTATGAATTGGTACACTTGTATGAATTTGTACACTTGTATATGAATTGGTACACTTGTATTGGATTGGAACCTGCTAAAAATCACAATAAGGAGATTAAGCTTTACTGGTGGGTTGGAAAGAATAGCTCATCATCCACTGCCCAAGTTTGAATGTGCATTTTTTGTTGCTCGCCTATAGTTCATCTTGTCACCCTTTTCTACTTAACAGTTAGACTGCAAGCTAGACGTTTCTATCAGCTGGTAGTTGGCGAGGGGCGAAGTCTAATTGTTTTAGCATGACCAATCTATGGTTCTTTCCAACTTAGCTGTCGATTAATACAATGTATAGGGAAAACCCTGTGTATTTTTGTAGGGAAAAACCAATTTTCTAGTTGATATTTATCTGTGCGTGTTCGTTACTACCATCCAGCAATCGATAGACGATGCCTGCATCGCCAATGAGATTATGAGTTTGCTGCATGATAGTAGTAAAACCTTTATGCAACATCAGCCAAGACTGATACATAGGAAAGACTAGCCTGCCTTATTTCAGGTTGTGTATGTGTTGTCCAGGCCAGCGCATTATACAGTAATGTGCCGTTGAGGACTTTGAATGCACGCATACATCTGATCTCTCAACTTTCACGGTTTGCAGATTGAGATAGCTGAGAACGTCCTCAAAGAAGAAAAACAGATGAAGAAGAGATACCAACAGCAGCCTCAACTCTGGCCAGAGAAGCAACGTGAGCGAACCAAGGTAGCACACCACCTCAGCCATGAGTATCATTTTCATATTCCTTCTCAAGCCTTGAAGTTAGGATTGCGCACTCGCCAAATGCGAGTAGATTTTTAGAAATGCGAGTAAAATCCCACGACAACTTACAACTGTTACTTGTAGAATCTTGCTGAACTGTTGTTGCTGGCAAAACTTAGTGACAGCTAACCACAGTTGCTAGCAGTGTTATCCTCTAATTTCAAGCCCTGCTTGTTTTCATGTTTAAATTCCTTTCATAGATGGTTTGTAGAGGACTGATGTCAATTGAACAAGCGTCATTTCTATTCTCTTTTAGCGCATTACAAGACGTCGACCGAAGCCCAAGTTCTTTAAATCCACCAGTGGATCTTCCTCTTTGGAGTACAGTGCTGATGTGGAGGACATAGGGGTGAGTCACTCAAGTTTACTTCCCGCGAGTACTTTCACTTCCCGCGAGTTAAGGAAAGTGTGAAAAATTACTACTCGAGGTAAAGCCTACTGTCGTTGCCTGTGAGGGGAGGGGTAGGGCAGAGTGAATAGTAAAAAGGTCGCGCTAAGGACTATGGGTCATGATCAGTGATCTCTTGTATAACTACAACACTTGCTCAACAGAAGCAGTCATTTAGTGGCAGACTTGGTGCAGTGTCCTCAGACGATGATGATGACTTCTCTCCTTATGGAGAAACTAGCAGAGACGAAGCCAAAGAAGGGTGAGTGGCTGATATATGAGTTAACTTTCTAATCTTAGACCACAAGTAGTCCACTTGATATTAAGGACGCGTTATACAGCTATTTCAAAAAGGTTGTCCTGGACAAATGACAAAAGAGAAGCGGCAGTCCCAGACCGAAATGGATTGTGGTTATAACTGTGCAGCTGTGCGAAACGGTAAACTACAGTGTAATTTGAAAATCGATTTGCAGGAGACCATTAATATTCATCTTAAAGTTTTTAACCTCCAAAACAAGTGTAACCACTACCCTGGGGTGAAATCGCTACCCGGGCCCAGACTTTCAGCTACTACTGGAAATGCCGTCTGAGAATACCGTTTGTCCGGGACAACCGTTTTGAAATAGCTGTATACACTGTACCTTAGTAATTGCAAGTGTTGTTTTTATGGCTCTTGGGCGTGACGAGTTTGTGTGTTTGCATTAAGGTGAAGTAATACGGGCAACAATTTCTTGCAACTTGTCGCGCAACAATGTTGCGTTGCGAGTTGAAGTGCGATGTTGCTCGTATTACCACCCGCGCGTGCAACTTGCCACGCAACAAATATCCATGTTGCAAGTTGCAGCAATATGTTGCAGAAAGTAGAAGTGACTTTCTGCAACATGTTGCTGCAACTTGCAAGACGGAAATATGTTGTGTGGCAAGTTGCTCGAGTGGTAGTAATACGAGCAACATCTCGCTGCAACTCGCAACGCAACATTGTTGCGCGACAAGTTGCAAGAAATTGTTGTTCGTGTTACTTCACCTTTATGCGCAATTACTCATTCGTCTAGCCGGTTGTTATATTTAACGATGATCAGTTCTACCACAATTTTCACTGGAAAATTTGGACCTCTTCCATGGGTTAGAAATATGTTGGAAATTCTAGCATATTTACAACCCATGGTAATGAAATTTCCATCCGTTGGAAGTGTGCAAAACCTTGGAAATTACAACTTTCAACTTATTTTCAACATATTCCAACCCATGGAAGAGGTCCAGATTTTCCAGTGTAGTCTTCTGAAAACTCTCGCATCGTTATTCAGGGACTCTGAAGGTGAAGTGGGTGAAGACCTGGCCAAGCCTGAGTTCAGAG
Source organism: Actinernus sp. WN-2022 (assembly GCA_030867875.1). Classification (NCBI taxonomy): domain Eukaryota; kingdom Metazoa; phylum Cnidaria; class Anthozoa; order Actiniaria; family Actinernidae; genus Actinernus; species Actinernus sp. WN-2022. The sequence goes on along the minus strand of JAOWCC010001368.1, from coordinate 3,424,272 downwards.
GACTTTGGGAAGAAACAGGAGAAAGGGTACAGTTGGACTGCTCTTACTTGTAGTGGTTACGTGTATTTCTCTATCAATTTCAAACCTGTCCATTCCCCCCCCCCCCCTTTTTTTGGGCATACGTGTGGCATTTAAGAACTCGGTCTGACCTGGGGTGGGGTATTTGCCAACAAAGAAAACTTGGGGGTGAAAAATTTGTCAAAAAGTGTCAAAGATAGCGAGATTTGCACTCGTGCCACAGCCCCAGCATGGTGGGGCATTTGCAACACTCTGAATACAAACTGATTGCAAATGTCATACAAATGCTCAGGGTGGGGAGAATGGGCAGGTTGGAATTGATAGAGACATCCAACCTCGTCCCCAGGGTCTTCTCGGTCAGATCCAAGATGGCGGTTACTCAGAGAGAAGACCCTGGTAAAGGCTGGATCACGTGATCAAATACTCCCAGATTTTGGGAGTATTTTGTCACGTGATTTGGCGATCTAAGATGGCGGCCAAGCTAAATATGGGAAAAGTTCATGACGTTACAAACCATAGGTATCCCAATCCGGAGTGAGCGAGAAGCGATTAACGGTATTTCCACGCGGCGAACGATGCAGTGAAAACAGGTCTACTAAATGGCTCGAAATGGAGTTTACTTGAATAAAGAACCAGTGGAAAGGTATCACAAAGCTACCAGGATGTATCTAAGCTAGAAGAGAATCTTAAAAAGCCGTTCATTTTCCGTTAGCGTTGAAGCGAAGCGATCGATAGCACATGTTCAGGTTTAACGGCTTCTCCTGGCTTTCCCACTGATGAACCTTACCAGAAAACTACCCAGTAATGCACTTCATCTATTGCTCTAGCTACACAACGTGTTTTAAGGTTATTTAAAATCGGTTTATTGATAAAATTTGAGCAATCTAAACTATATACAAGTTCAACTCTCTGGACTCCGTCCGTTTGGCCAATAAAAAGCATTGTCAGTACAACCCCTGCGTCATAATCGAAGAGCCAATCAGAATACGTGACAGTTCAGCCTTTACCAGGGTCTTCTCTCTGAGTAGCCGCCATCTTGGATCTGACCGAGAAGACCCTGGGGACGAGGTTGAGAGACATCTACGACCTGTTCAAGTAGGTTAAAAAGGGCGAAAAGCGCCCAGGCATTTTCCATGACCGAGTGGCAGTACACAAATTAGAAGCATTGGTCAAGTACATCGTGCATTGTGTGTGACGTCAGATAAGCAGTCCATAACAATAGAATACTGAACAATGGTTTTTTTGCCTCATCTTACGTCACTCGACCAAGACCCCAAACTGCGCGGCCGTGAAACAAAATTCACGATTTAAAAATTCAAAATATAAAATTCACGATTTAAAATTCACGATTTAAAAATCAGGTATAGCACCAATTATTTTTTTTCCTTTTCATTCGCCCTCAGTTTTCATATAACCTTTGAAAATGAATAAAACTAAAATGGGGTTTTAAGGGCATTTTCATGGTTTCTGATTTTGTGTTCGTTGCAACGTTGACCGCTTCACTGGTTAGCTCAGTTGGTAGAGCATGGTCTAGAGTGTGGGAGGTCAGGGGTTCACTGGTTCGCTGGTTAGCTCAGTTGGTAGAGCACGGTCTAGAGTGTGGGAGGTCAGGGGTTCACTGGTTAGCTCAGTTGGTAGAGCACGGTCTAGAGTGCTGGAGGTCAGGGGTTCGAATCCCAGCCGCGTCCTTGGGCAGGGACGTATAAGTCGTTGGCCTTGTCTCCTTCCTCTTCTAATCTATACGAGGGGGACGTGAAAGAACCTGTTGTGTTATTTCGAGAAAGAGTAGGGGATTGTCTCTCCCGACACAACAGCCAGGTATTCTGAGGTACTAACAAGCACTCATGAATGTAAACTGCACGGCAGCACATTGCGCCACAATAGCAGTCCGTATCACAAAATAACCTTGTGAAGTGCATTTGAATATATTCATATAAAATTTGCGCTACATGTATATAAATGAATACCTTTTAATTACCTTTTTTATAACAGTTGATCGGTCACGTTTCTAGACACCATTTGACATGTTGCTAACGTAAAAAAGTATCGGTTCTCAGTTTCCCGGGCTTTGTGTTCCTTACATTCAGTCTGTCTTTAATCGAGATTCAAGTATTTAGAATACTTGTACTATTGTGGCCAACTAATTTCATCGTTTTTTAATGTGGAGAAAGTAGTAAAATATCGAGTGTTTGACTTCAAATTATGTTTTGCGTACTCGCACGACCGCCACAATATACAGAGCCTCAGTTTTGCCTCCAAAAGATCGTTAGAGTAGCATCGTTAAAGCAAGTCAAAGAAAGATGTAACATTGGGTTTAAATTGCGTAGAATTTGAGATCATTAATGTGTGATCCTGTGGAAAATAAGAAGTGTGGATTGTCCTTGAAAAGGCCTTAAAACGAAGACAAGTCTGTATGAACCATGTCTCAGACTGTCTCCTCTTTGAAAAGGATCGCAAGTTATTTCTCGTTTTCTACAGGGAGCTGAAAAGAAAACCAGCAAGCTGAAGTTTGCGGCGCCTCAACCAACTAAGATGGAAGAGGTACGTACGCGGAAATACTTGTTACCTCAGAATCCGGATCCGGTATAAACAAGTAAAGCAGGTTATTCACTGCCTAGTCTCTCTAGTAGAGGGTTGAGAACCCTGTGGTGCTAATTGCCTCGTTGTTATTTTGTGTAGGAAATAATGGAGCGATCCCTGGTGAAGCAAAGAGCGGGAATAGTACAGAAACAAGTCGCCGCGGGAAGAGAATTCAAGGTGTGTTCAGAGGTTTTCGGAGGATTTTGAGTACCGTAAGAAGTGGTGCACGCTTACTGACATGTGTTTTCATGTTATTCCTAGGGCTGCGCATTTTACAGTAAACCGGAAGTGATTGTATTCAAGGTAAAGTGTATATGTGTTTCTATAACAACTGCCCATTATCTCGCTCTCTGATTGATTGATTTTTATCGTCAATAAGAAGACAGACAATAATACTGACATGAGGCGCGCGCGCGACCTCGTTAAGTTTCTGAAAAAAGCCGAATTCGCTTTCATTTTCCATTTTCTGTTGTTGTAAAAAAGCAAAAGATGCCTCGTGGATCCACAGCTATTTTGACCATGTTATGACGAAAATCATCGTCAATATTAGTACAGCCACATTAAAAAACTAACTAATTGGAGAGCATAGTTATTTAATGTAGTAACTAACATTGAAGAACTCAGTAATAATTCACGAGAGAACTCACCAATAACAAGGAGTATAATTGGTCACATGACCAACCTTTATACCTACATGAAGTAAAACACAGGATCTTTATACGATTTTCATTAGTAAGAGTGAGGGGGTTTACATAAAGATACACGGTTGATCCACCATTATGGGACCCGAATATTTGCTCCGTATTCCAACTGCGCATGTCAGTGACGCACGACATAGCTATAAACATTCAAGCAATACTTTGCTTTTCGTTAAACTTTCTGAAAATTATCTTTTAGAAGTAAAATTTTTGAATCCGGTTAATAAACACGTACTTCGTCCACATGATGCCGTTAAAAAAAAGCGTTTTCAAACGTTTGCGTTTCCATCTCCAGTCCACACGATACCGTTTTCAAACGTTTGCGTTTCCATCTCCAGTCCACACGATACCGTTTTCAAACGTTTGCGTTTCCATCTCCAGTCCACACGATACCGTTTTCAAACGTTTGCGTTTCCATCTCCAGTCCATACGATACCGTTTTCAAACGTTTGCGTTTCCATCTCCAGTCCACACGATACCGTTTTCAAACGTTTGCGTTTCCATCTCCAGTCCACACGATACCGTTTTCAAACGTTTGCGTTTCCATCTCCAGTCCACACGATACCGTTTTCAAACGTTTGCGTTTCCATCTCCAGTCCACACAATACCGTTTTCAAAAGTTTGCGTTTCCATCTCCAGTCCTCACGATACCGTTTTCAAACGTTTGCGTTTCCATCTCCAGTCCACACGATACCGTTTTCAAACGTTTGCGTTTCCATCTCCAGTCCACACGATACCGTTTTCAAACGTTTGCGTTTCCATCTCCAGTCCATACGATACCGTTTTCAAACGTTTGCGTTTCCATCTCCAGTCCACACGATACCGTTTTCAAACGTTTGCGTTTCCATCTCCAGTCCACACGATACCGTTTTCAAACGTTTGCGTTTCCATCTCCAGTCCACACGATACCGTTTTCAAACGTTTGCGTTTCCATCTCCAGTCCACACAATACCGTTTTCAAAAGTTTGCGTTTCCATCTCCAGTCCTCACGATACCGTTTTCAAACGTTTGCGTTTCCATCTCCAGTCCACACGATACCGTTTTCAAACATTTGCGTTTCCATCTCCAGTCCACCGGATATCTTTTTCAAAAAAAGTTGCATTTTCCCGTCCACACGATACCGTTTTCAAAAGTTTGCATTTTTCCCGTCCACACGATACCGTTTTCAAAAGTTTGTATTTTTCCCGTCCACACGATACCGTTTTCAAAAGTTTGCATTTTTCCCGTCCACACGATACCGTTTTCAAAAGTTTGCATTTTTCCCGTCCACACGATACCGTTTTCAAAAGTTTACATTTTTACCGTCCACACGATACCGTTTTCAAAAGTTTTCGTTTTTCCCGTCCACACACCGTTTTCAAAAGTTTCCGTTTTTCTTTGCCACACGATACCATTTTCAAAAGTTTGCGTTTCCATCTCCCGTACACCATCGTTTTCATTAAAAACGAAAACTTTTGAAAACCCTCTCCAAAGTGGATTTTCTTGAAAACGCAACGCTATCGTTTTCATGTGGAGGGGAGATGTAAACACAAACTTTTGAAAACGGTATCGTGTGGACGGGAAAAACGCAAACTTTGGAAACCGCAATTTTTTTAACTGTATCGTGCGGATGGAGCAATACCACCATTAAATCATCATATCACCATTAAAATAACCTGCAGTAATTGTGTTTACAGGATTTTGAGGTGGGGAAGTCGTACCGCAAGAAGGTGCTTCTGACCAACATCTCGTACACTCAGAACTTCTGTAAATACATCAGCTTGTCCCACGTACTGAAGGACTTCATTGAAGTGTTGTAAGTTGGTTTGAAGTCGTCATAAATGAAAGTATTGCAGAGCAGCGCTGCTTCTATTTTTAGGACCTAATTATAACAGTGCTCAAAACTAACTTGTTTATGAACTAGTCACAGGGTTAATGACTGAGAAAATCTATACTAGCTCAAAGGCCAACTGTCTCAAGGTTTACTAGCCCATCATAAAGTTTTCGTAGTCCTGGGCAGAACCCCTAGATTTTCGGGTACGCGTACCGAACATTTAAAAATAAGGGGCGCTGTACCGAACATTTAAAAATAAGGGGCGCTGTACCGATATTTTTTGGCACCTGTACCTAATATTAGGAGTTCAGTGCCCAAAATACTTGATGTGTAAAAATGTATTGCCCAACTTAATGTTTTGGTAGTTCTATGTGAGTGGGCTACCGGTAGTTTTGAGCAGTTATCAATAGTATCTAGTAATTAGGAATTATGTGCTTGAGTGCTTTTTAATGGGGTGGTGGATGTCTTTTTTGCAATGGGTGTGTATTTTTTTGTAGTAGGGGTGGGTGGGGCTGTTTTAGTAGTAGAGGTGGGTTGTGCTGTTTTAGTAGAAGGGATGGGTGGGGCTGTTTCTCATTGTTTGCTCATCAAGCCAAGCTAGGTTTTGTTTTGGAATCACAATGGTGAAAACCTCACACTGGGAAAATAACTTCGGTTGAGCTATAAGTTGGGTTTCCCCAATATTTCAAGACGTATTCTGAAGCAGATTTGGTTGCTCACGTGTTTTTGTATCGTTTGCAATCTCGCGACGACATTCTTCCTTTGCTGGTCGTAAAGAAAATAATAAGAATAGGAACTAAATTAAAGGCTGGTAATGTTGCGCTGGTTGATCCTCCTCCACAGGCATCTCTAAGTATCAGAAGCCACGAAAAAAACACCTAAACCTTAAATGGGTTACTCTAATCTACCGGACCGTAAAAGATGGTGGTTGTACATTGGACCACAATCCCTTGCGAACCTAACACGGTCAAAATAACACGTAGAAATCATCTATTCTCTTCAATACCAGTGGACTGGCGACAGCATTCGTAGTTGGTTGTTTTTAAGATTTAAACCCTCTCTGCCGCGATTTTATAACGGACTTAAAGTGTTTCGCGCGCAGAGGATTGTAGGTAAAAGTACAAGCCGCCATCTTTTTCGGTATGGTGGATCGTCTCGCATCCAGTTCCACAGGTAGCCCAATTATTTTTTCGATGCGGTTTGCGATACTTAGAGATGTCTACGCAGGAGTTTAGCGCTGGTTAACGAATGTTGTCTTTTATTTTCAGTTTCGATCCTCCTGGTGTGATGTCGGCAGGTCTGACGTGTGACTTTGCTGTAACATTCAAACCTATGGTAAGTCTACGTTAACCCTATGGCTAACACTCACAAGTCTGTGATACGAAGTTAAAGTGCAACTAACCCCGTTTGCAATTTTTGAGTACTTCTGTGAAGAAATTTTTGGCTTACAAAGAATACTCTATGTTCTAGGCTTGTTTGAAATGGTGAAAATTTGACCTTTCCTGACCCGTGACCGCGTAAGAAAAAGCCTGGGTCGATTCTGTTTCTTACGTCACCTCATTAATGCATTATTCTCCATGGCGCCTTTCTATCACAACAACATCGATATAATTATAGAGAATTTATACAGTATGTGAGTTGTAAGTAAAGAAAACAGTTATTTTAGACAAAATGCTCATTATTTATTAACTTATTGCAAAGTCGAATGAATTAGATGACGTAAGAAACAGAATCGACCCAGGATTTTTCTTACGCGGTCACGGGTCAGGAAAGGTCCAATTTTCACCATTTCAAACAAGCATAGAACATAGAGTATTCTTTGTAAACCAAACATTTCTTCACAGAAGTACTCAAAACCTTTCAAAGATTCATATGTATAAAAATTGCAAAAGGGGTTAGTTGCACTTTAATTGTGTCGTTAAGCGTTGGTCTGTTGTGCGGGAGGTCGACGGTTCAAACCCCAACCGGACCAGCACTCGGGGTCTTAGAATAACTGAGTAGAAGGTGCTGTCTTTGTGAAAGAACATCGTTCTCGAACTACAAATGGTTAGACCTTCGCGTCTTGGATAAGGACGTTAAATCGTAAGTCCTTCGTCGGCCTCAAGTTTATCAGTCGTTTAAGACTGTTACGGTCTACCGACTTTAATAACATAAGTTGGCTTTAAAAACCGGCTCAATTTCACAGTATGTACCACGGACGTTGTTGGATTGTTGGCTAAGGGTTTGACTGAATGGATTGTTGGCTGAGGGTTTGACTGAATGGATTGTTGGCTGAGGGTTTGACTGAATGGATTGTTGGCTGAGGGTTTGACTGAATGAATTGTTGGCTGAGGGTTTGACTGAATTAGGTCTGTTGTGAGAAACAAGCGCGGCTTTGTACCCTGATTAAAAACACCTATCATATTGCCCATACGGCCCCGCGCGCGCTTTCCTTTCAAAACCATTCAAGAGGCCTTCACCTCTCAAAACCTTGCATTTTATTGGACAGCACTGACAAAGAAGTCCATTGTTTTCGGGTTAGGGTTTGTATTGTTTCAGGGTTAGGCATTGTTTGGATAGCCAGTACTATTCCAGGTTCCGAGGAGCTAAAGGCCTCCCCAAACCATTTACAAAAGTCACGTGATGGAAGCTGTACATGATTGACGTAAGCTGTCAGTCTCGTTTCAATTTTTTTGCCTGTTGTTTTGTCATTTGAAAGTGGTCATATAATTAAAATATGTTTGTGCCTGAGTTAGATCGGGCCGAACGGGAAACTATTTGGCTTTCAGTCAATTTGTACGGTGCGTATGTCATGACCTCGAGCAAGATATTTTCCATTTGGTTCGACCTAACTCAGTCAATAGTATCATTTTTTTCGCGCGCGAGTGGGTTGTGACCTACTATTTACTGCGATCTGATTGGTTCCGTGAGTGGGCGGCTTTTTCCAATATCTCTCCACGGTCACAGTAACCAGTGCGCGCTCTCTCAATAGACCCTTTCAGCTTGCCTGCTTGTTGACCCATTTCAGACCACGTGACTTTTCCCTTGATGCGTTTTTATCTTTTGTATCTCAAGAGGAAATGTACCAATTTCTATAATTGGAAAACAAAGCGCTGAATCCTCTGGAGAACTATCACGTGGTCTGAAATGGGGCAACAAACAGGCAAGCTGGATTTTGTTCAATAATACGTCTCTCAAGTGGCAAGAAAATTTAGAAGAAAAACCGGCTTAGGGTCGGTAGGTATAGAGACAAACTGTGCCCTCGGTCTCAAAGTACGGACTCACTGAGGCTGCATGCATGTCAAGACCTCGAGCACAATTTGTCTCTATACGGACTTCTCAGCCGGTAAGTAACTCGTATATCTTTAAGACAGTAATTGTCATGGAGACAAACGTGTTAGCCAGTCCCTGCACTCCATTGCATGTACTAGGGGGAAAATTTCAACGTTGAGACTGTACTGATAAGTACGATGGGTGACTAGTTCCTGTAAAATAAAACTAGTGTTGATCTGCTTTGGTGGGGAAGATAAACACTGGTATAATCAACTAGAAGTTGATTAAGGTATGCTAACCGCCGTGGGGAGCGAGTAGACCATACCTTACCACGACGGTTAGCATACCTTAATCGACTTTTAGTTGACCATAACAGTGTACTGATAAGTAGTTTGGTTTTTCAGCTGAATGAAGGCCTTGAAGGTCAGATCGACTTCCTTGCACAAACAGGACCGTTCTCTGTATTCATCAAGTGCATGACCAAGAAATGCCAGGTAATGTGCGCTACATAGTAAACTAAGGGCGCATTCCATTTACACGAACCGACTGGGCTGATTGGCCATATATCAAATGGAACGCGTCTGTTCTAAGAACTGGTTCAGGACAGACTGGTCGTACTCAGGGAGGAGAACTAGCCAGTTCTGCCAGTTCTATTCCACAATGGATACAATAGCCCACTCTCGAAACAACACAAATAAAATCTCTAATATTTTAATATTCCAACTGAGCACACAGCGTGCTGTAGTCACTAATAAAGCACTGTCATTAGCCAATCACCAGCTTGGGTGTCACTGTCATCAGCCAATCACCAGCTTGGGTGTCACTGTCATCAGCCAATCACCAGCTTGGATTGTGTACAGTGCACGAAGTTACATAATATATGGGTTACGTACAGGCCTAATATCTTAGCATGTATGCAGTGCTATGTGCTTATTCATATCTAATACCCGCGCGGCATTATATGGGTTACGTACAGGCCTAATATCTTAGCATGTATGCAGTGCTATGTGCTTATTCATATCTAATACCCGCGCGGCATTATATGGGTTACGTACAGGCCTAATATCTTAGCATGTATGCAGTGCTATGTGCTTATTCATATCTAATACCCGCGCGGCATTATATGGGTTACGTACAGGCCTAATATCTTAGCATGTATGCAGTGCTATGTGCTGATTCATGTCTAATGCCCGCGCGGCATTATATGGGTTACGTACAGGCCTAATATCTTAGCATGTATGCAGTGCTATGTGCTGATTCATATCTAATGCCCGCGCGGCATTATATGGGTTACGTACAGGCCTAATATCTTAGCATGTATGCAGTGCTATGTGCTGATTCATGTCTAATGCCCGCGCGGCATTATATGGGTTACGTACAGGCCTAATATCTTAGCATGTATGCAGTGCTATGTGCTGATTCATATCTAATGCCCGCGCGGTAAGGAGTCTGGTAACAATGGTATCAGATCGCAAACTTGGAGTCAGTCAGAAATGTCTTAGTTTCTCGCGTACCGCACTGTTGTGTTCTTGCGTGTCATAAGGAAATTAACGTTATTTTCCTCCATCGACTGTAGATTTTTCTCTTTCTATGACACGTTGGGACGACCAGCCTCGCTTTGATGCCTATATGAATAAGATCAATGCAATGCAGAACTTTAAATTAACCCCAGAAAAGCTAAAACGAATTCTCCAAAAATACATTCTCGAGTTATTTGGCACACTGTTTGACACTTCAATACTTGTTGTCTTGTCGCCGCTCAGCTAAGCTGTCGTGTACTGTGCACTCCGCTTTATTCACTTCTGTAAATCTATTACTGATTGGCTTCTTAGCTCGATCAGCCCCTGGCTATTCTAGACCTGTACTCTGCACCTTTCTTGTCGGAATCTTTCATTTGCTTCTCCATATTTGTATTAAGTTATCCGTGAGTGATTGATTGAGCGATTGTTCTTCCTTTTCAGATTGCAGCAGATGTAGTAGAAGTGGATTTTGGAAATCAGGTAGTCGGCGAAACGAGAAGAAAAATCGTCACCTTGACAAATAATGGTGCCTTGGGAACGGACTTCGACTTCCAGAAAGTTACTGGTGTGTGATACTTCTCATGAGTATAACAATACATTTGATAAAATACTCTTACACAGAATGTGTTTTGTGTGAATGTGGCGTGGTGAAGTGCCGTAATTCTTTTTTTTCTTAATTCATACACATTTTTGCCATCGCGTTCATTTTCTCAGGTCTAGAACGGTCTGACGGCACCTCTGAAATATCCAGCATTGGAGGCATGGTAAGTTTCTTCAGTCATTAATTTTTACGCTGTGTCTACTGTAACCGGGGCCACTTAGACAACGAGAACCAATCACATTGTAGAATGAAAACAAAGCATTCCAACTTACGGTTATTTGAGCCAATCAGTGTTAAGTAGAAGACAATAGCATTGCGACTTGCTCGAGCTTAGATCCGGTAAAAGTCAATTTCGAAGTCGATGTCTTTTGACTGAAGAGAATCGCATGAATATTCTAGCCAAATTCCCCATATCACCACGTATACCAAGTGTAAACTATTACACCTATAACAACCGAAAAAGACGGCGACTTTTATTTTTACCCACAATACCTTGCGAACCTAAAACACAAAATAACACGTAGAAATCTTCTATTATCTTCAATGACAGTGTATTGGCAACAGCACTTGTACTGGCTTGTTTTTAAGATTTAAAACTTCTCTATAGCGATTTTACAACAAATTTAAAGTTTTTCGCACGCAAAGGATTGTGGGTAAAACTACAAGCCGCCATCTTTTTCGGTACGGTGGATTACTGCTCTTTGTTTTCAATTCCATGGACAACATGACAAAACTAATATATTCCCCGCACGTGCATGACGTCACAAATGACACGATCTGAGCCGTATGTACATAGCGAAGGTTGTGAGGAAGATTTTGAGATTTTCGTTTGACGTGGAACGCGGTACAATAAATGTTCAAATAAGACTTTGTATGTATGTCGAGATTTATTCTTAAGAGTTGAAGTTGCTTTATAACTACAGTTCTTCTTTAAATAAAACAAACTCTATAACAATTTCAGTTGGCTTCAAGAAAATATTTAATCTGCGAATGAGAATCATGTCTGAGTTATGGTACAAATACATTACGGAGGTGGAGGGGCGTAATCCACTGGGATATTTCATCCTCCTTCAATGGCTGTAGTACAAAAAGGATTCCTTCTATGTGCTTATGCGTCACATAATCCACGATTACTGTGCGCCTACTGTAACCAGGGCCACTTAGACAACGAGAACAGTTCACATATAAGATGTCCTCAAATTCACTGTCGAGGAAGACTTCTACACTTATGTCAATTCTAATAGCACGATGGTGTACGCGATTAGATCCTGTAGGACCCGCATTGACGTACTTTTAAAGTCTACGAGTTACCCATTGGGTAACAATAGTGTACGCGGTTAGATCATGTAGGACCCGCATTTACTTTCAAAATCCACAAGTTACCCATTGGGCAACAATAGTGTTCACAGTTAGATCACGTTTACTTACTTTCAAAATCCACGAGTTACCCATTGGGTAACGACATTGTACGTGATTTGATCATACAGGACCCGTATTTACTTACTTTCAAAATCCACGAGTTACCCATTGGGTAACGATAGTGTACGCGATTAGATCATACAGGACCCGTATTTACTTACTTTCGAAATCCATGAGTTACCATTGGTAACGATAGCGTGCGTGGTTAGATCATATAGGATCCGTATTGACTTACGTTCAAATCCACGAGTTACCCATTGGGCCCCTTTCTCATTTGCGTTGTTCCTGCCTAATAAGCATACGTCTTTAGAGCAGGTTTCAATTGAGTGTCGAAAGTTTTCGGTGATTGCTTTGGTTTTGCGTTTACTTAGCTTTTCTATTGGCTGTGAAAATGTTTTGTAATCAGTCAGCGAATCAAATTCCAGAGTAAAACCAATCATGGTTTTGGTTTTGGTCCGTTACGCAATCAATCCACGATTGCGTTTACTTTTCCTCCTGATTGGTTGCTTTCTCATGTCAGTGAAACCAATCGGTATTCACTTTAGTTCGTGATTGGTTCGTTGTAATTGCTTTGGTTTTGGTTTTACTACAGTCAATTTAAACCTGCTCTACTTTGCTATTGAGTCTCTGTTGGTAGGTCCCTTACTGTGATGAACACAGCCGATAATCGTAATGTTATTTGTAACCAGACCAATGCTGAAGAACTGACCGAGGGAGAGGCTGGGGCTGAGCAGCAGAACTCCGAGGGGACTGGAGCCGAGGCACCTGGAGAAAACAGTGAAAAGGAAAAACCTCAAGGTTAGAAAATACAGAAGATAGTGACGACTATGTTTTGAAAATTAAGCATTTCGCTTCTTGTTTTGGATGTGGAGTAAACGAATTTCCGTTGAGCCCTCGTCCTATTTGACCACTCGTCCTATTTGACCACCAAGTGGAAATGGAAATGGTTGATGTGTGGCATAACTAACTGGTCGTAAAGTTTTTATCGTAACTGAATAACTCCCTTTTCAAGTCTTCAGTCAAGATTTCAAGCTACCAACCTTTATATAACAATAGGAGATCTCCCTTACCTTTCAAATCTCATATTCCTCTTTTACTTAAGAATATTTTAGGAAAAACTGCTTCATTATAAGCAATTTGTATTGTAAAACAGATAATTGAATAAATAGTTGATAAAATACTATTTATTGAATCCTTCCACCGGCTAAAGAAGGCGAAGAGGAATACAACGGAGCCGGTGACACCACAGGGGCAGCAGTCACATTTGACGAGTCGGTAGCAGCTGAAGAAGGCACCCTGGAAGACTGTCAGGACAGTGCAATAGAACAACAGCAGGGAGTGTACACTGCAGGCGAGCCACCCCTGACAGGTTCCCCTGTACCCACCGAGATCACTATCATGGAGGGGCTGAAAGTAGGCAAGGTAGGGACCGTGGTAACTTATCCTTAGTTAAATGGATGTCAGAGAAATAACCAAGAAGGGTTAGTGGTTAGTGGTTAAGGGTTAGTGGTTAAGGTTTAGTGGTTAAGGTTTAGTGGTTAAGGGTTAGTGGTTAAGGGTTAGTGGTTAAGGGTTAGTGGTTAAGGGTTAGTGGTTAAGGGTTAGTGGTTAAGGGTTAGTGGTTAAGGGTTAGTGGTTAAGGGTTAGTGGTTAAGGGTTAGTGGTTAAGGGTTAGTGGTTAAGGGTTAGTGGTTAAGGGTTAAGGGTTAGTGGTTAAGGGTTACTGGTTAAGCTCAGTGGTTATTCTGACCTGATGTGTTTTTCTCCGGGTTCTCCGGTTTTCCGCCTTCCACAAAAAGCCAACACGCTATCTGTGGTTTAGCTTTAGTGGTGTGGCTTCGATCAGCCTCTTGTGGTTGTTTTAGGGTCCTATTAAAATTCAGTGTTTTTTTGGAAATAGTGTTGCGCTTCAGTGTTTCGCGCTTTAACTGCTTACCATCGCAAAATCTGATAAACTCGAGGCCAACGTGGAACCTACGATTAACCTCTTTATTCACGAGTATCTAACCATTAGCAGTTCGAGAATGAGATTGTCTCTCAAAGGCAGCAGTATTAATTCTAGAAATCAAACGACGTGGGGCATGTGTCAAAGCCCAAACCTAATAGTTTGGGGAACATTGCTTCCAGTTTATTTCGGTTCAACTTTATTATACGAAAATATGCAAAACATGAACTATCTAATTCTAATCTACATGTATGAACCAGGTTATGAACACTGAGAATGTACTGCCTTTGTGAAACAATCTCGTTCACGAACTGCAAATGGTTAGACCTTCACGTCTTCTCTGATAAGGACGTTAAATCGTAGGTCTCACGTCGGCCTCAAGTTTATCAGTCTCACCAGACTGTCACGAGTTACGTACGGTAAATATTAAGGTTTGTTTTACCTTTAATTATATATTTACTGCATGCCTTAAATGATTACTGTCAATCGAATTGAACCTTCAAGTTTCTTTAAAACAAAACTACAAACATAATACCCTGAGATAGAAGAGAAATACCATGTGAATGTCATGATTTCAAACTTTTTCGATAGAGGATGGCAAAGATTAAAGTGGATTACAAAAGCTTAATACAGAAACTTGATTTCGGTTGCAGTGAACTGATTTCAAGTTGCTCTCAATTTCTCTTAAAATCAGTATTTTTCGTCCACCCGAATCTTTGCCGTCTTTCATCAAAACTGTCTCAAAATTTCTCTAGTTTCCCTAGAAAGCATACTCTGCTAATCTGAGTAGAGAAAGTTAGTAATTTCTCTAGTTTACCTAGAAAGCATAGTCTGCTAATCTGAGTAGAGAAAGTTAGTAATTTCTCTAGTTTACCTAGAAAGCATACTCTGCTAATCTGAGTAGAGAAAGTTAGTAATTTTGCCCGTTTTTGGGGTTGACAGTGTCCCTTAACCCTTTCACTCCCGGACGTGTTTGGGCTCAATCGGTGAAATGCAGAGTGCTAACTCAACCCTCCCCCCTCAGTTCCAGTTTGGCTAGCCCGGGCTAGTTAAATACTGCTGACTTTTTAAACCAAGGGCTCAAACTTTCCCCAGGATGCCATTCGGCAGAATTCTACGGACTCGGCGGCGGTGAGTATGGTTTCTTCTGTGGGTTTTCCAATGAAATGTGCTCTAATTTTGGACAAATAAGCCACTGTAAGAGAGCTAGAGGACATCATTAAGTCTGATGACGGCTTAAAAGTACTTGGCTGGCTTTTAGTAGGCCTTGTGAGGGGTTTCACAGGATTTTTCTGTTGTGTTTCTGCTTTGAGACACATGACATAATTCTACACTGAAATCCTTGAAATCCTGCAGTTGGTTGTCTTTTCCCCCTGCTCAACCTATTAGGATGTGTTTTTGTCACTCTTGGTTGTAGGGGTAAAAGACTTATAAAAAAAAATCCTACAGGAGTCCCAAAAGGGGGGTCCCCTTGTGAATTTTTTGATTACCCAGCATGCAATTGGAGGTGGGAGCAGGAAAACATGGTGGAGAGAAGTGCAGCATTAAGAATAGCACGCTTCACAGTCGCTATGTGTGTTTTGTGCAAATAAACCTGGTGGTTCGAAAGATTAAAGAAGGTACTGTAACGACAGTGCTGATTTTGTGTTTGCTTTTGATTTCAAGCGCGAATGGGAAGGATTTTGGAGGCCGATTTTCAGCTCCTCGAAATTCGTGAAAATCGGAGAAACGAAAAACGATCTCCAAAACAAAATGCGTTTTTCTCCAAAGTGGGAGAGTCAAGCGATCCCAGTTATAGCTGTGGCTTTGAAGTCATTCATCCCTTGAAATAATATCGCAACATCGTATTTCCAGCATGTCTAGGTTTGATGCAATAATTTTCTCCAGGTACATGCTTCATATTGGCCGGTGACGGCCGGTTCAGGAGCGAAAGGGTTAAGGGTTCATTGACATATTTAAATCGGCCGTTGCTAGGGTAATTAAAGGAAAATTAAAGAGTGGGCAATGATTATTGTCAAGGTGACTCCTAGGGTAAAGTCTTGTAGTCTGATGACGTCATTAAGTGACGTCATGATGACGTCATCAAAATCAGAAAATTTCTAAACTGTCCAAGGATTTTTAAACTACTAGTAATTTATGAATATTTTCCGAACCTACGAATTAATGCGCATAAAACCGAGCATGCGTTTGCCATTACGACAAAAAAAATAAAGATTTTACGACACTTTTCAGTCCAATATTAAGCTTTTTTGGCGAATGAAAAGCCATAACTTTGGCATTTATTGTCGGTTTCCAAAATCCATGCTCGGTTTTGTGTAGAACGTAGTCAACAACATTTTAACGGGAAAAAGTTTGGTGTTTAGTGAAAGCGCGCAAAATGTTTAGGATTTTTAGAAACCGGAAGTGAAGAAATTAACGCATGCACAAAAGTGCCTGTTTTGTGGTCGTGAAATAGTCGCAGAACTGTTGTTGCAGTAAAGTCTACAATAATTGGTTGAACAGGATGTGCATTTTCTCCTATTTCTTCCAACAATGGCCAGTTTTGGGGCTTGGCTGAATACTCCAGTCTGCAATGAGCTAGCTTGATTGTCTGCAATTGAGCTTCGGACTGTGTGGAGCACATGCCTGGAAGCAGCCATTTCAGCTTCTATATCGTAGACAACTATATATAGATACTATTTACAAGATGTTCTTTCAATCTATCAACAGCGGGAAGAAGAGCTCGCCTACATCTGAGAATCCAATACAAGTTTGCTTTCCCTTTCATCGGTGATTTCCTGACTGATTTTCTCTCAGCTTTTGTCGCTGGAAAATGAAAAGCTTGGTTTATCGCGTGAAAGAAAATAACTACTTGACAAGAAACTCAAACCGATAATTTTGAAGGAATCGTTCATGAATGACTCGAAAGGCGCCTAACTGTACTTGAACCTAGAGAAAGGGAAATAATTAATAATTTGTACCGAGTTAAAAAGTAACGGCAAGAGTACGGCGCCGCCAACACACTGTTGCTCCGACTTTTGAACACTTTACTTCATTCATTCATTAAAACCTTTCAGGTTAAACCACGAATACTACTTACAAACATGTGTAAGTATTAAAACTATCGGGTGGCCGGTGGACACGCATAAAACTAGTCTGAGAAAACAGCCGACTTATATCGCCCGAGTCGGCTGTTTCTGTCAGGCTAGCATAAACTGGAAGTCAAAATTGCAGCATAGCAACGGTGTTGCATAGCAACGGAATATGTCAATGGGCCCTTAACCCCCTGATGTGATATTATCGGCGTTTATTGCAGATTCTATCAGGTCATATCGGACCGTTCAGTACAATCCAGCTGGAAATCCTGTTCGCTCCTATCAAGGCTGGCCACACACTGGCGGACTTTGATATCTCCTTTACTGATCCGCTCTCTCCCCCTGTAAGTAGAAATGGTGTTTAATGCACCAAGTTGTAGGCGCAACTTTGAATAAATTAAGCACGTTTATCAGGTTAACAAACAATGTCATTTTGTCACGCGTCTGTCTTTTTTTTGATGTACAGATGGCGTCACAACGTGACAAGAACGAAAAAGTGTGTCACGAGACGCAGTCGAGTGGTGTGAGTGTTGGTCTCGTCACACTATGACGTCATCTGTGATTGTGACCTACCTCTTTTCATTAATTTTTCGTGAATTATGGTAATTAGTTCTTGCAATTCGTAGCCAAAGACAACTCAGTAGTTTCGTGAAACATTTCTTTTTTTTAACACACACATGCATTTTTAGGTTTCTGTTGGTTTTAATGTGGTTTTTAATTTTTCAGAGTAATATTTAAGGACGCGTTCGATTGACTGTACTCCGGAATAAGAATAGATGGAATAGTCTCTGGAAAGCACTGGTTCAGCCACATTTTGCACTGTAAGCTACAACACTTGCTGACATATTATGATACTCACGATATATTTAGTATTCCAGTGGCTAAAATATCCCAATATAAGTGATATGTAGTGATCAGTCTGGGTATTCTTATTCCGGAATACTATCAATCGGGCGCACCCTAAAATAGCTTGAATGCACTTGTCAAGTACAGTTGCCACGTATAGTTTAAGTGTGTTACACCTTCGGAGCGCCACCTGCAGTTTCTGTAACCCAACATTTTGTATTTGTAACATCGTTGAGTGCATTCATTTTACTGACGTCGTGTTTATTTTATTCTTTGCGGTTGTATCAGATCATAGTACGCGGCCGAGGGTGTGGTATAGACGTACCCGTATGGGTAGAGAGAGAGGTAGTGGACCTGAAAATCTGTATGTACAACAGACTCTACCAGGACGCTATACTCGTCCATAACAGGTAACAAGAAGTAGTACTGGTTGAGTCCAGTTACCATCAGATATCTTACTGACATATAGAATCATTCTAGGGCAACATCCAGTTATGGTTATTGATAGTTTATAATACAGGGGTTATATATAAATGTCGATTTACTGATCAAAACAGGTTACCGTACGCCGGGCAGATCTACATTGTAGGGTGAGGGAGCAAAGGCTGCTAGACTTTAAATCGCAAAGTTTTATCACTTTTTACCAATTTCTCTTCAGCCAAATGAATTTCAAATTGTTCGGGGTGATGAGATGACGGCCCTTACTACAATTCAATACTATACCAGGTTATGCGGTTCAGCCAAGAAATGTTTGAATGTTTAACATGGCTGGTGTTCGGTCTGACATCAACTCGTTTGACTAAACTCATTTGACATCTGGGACAGGTTTATTGCAGCCTGCCGTCGGATCTGTATTCTTTCTGAGAAGATTTTGCCTTGTGATGTGTTTTGGTATTCTGCGGTAGCGCCCCTGTTTTCGTTCGTCTTATAGATTCAAGGTGTTGCTTCTCACATTACAACTTGTGGACTAAAACCCTAGCTATCGCTTGAACTGTCTTCTTGAATGGTTCGCACGGGAAAGTCCTTGCATTTTGACAGATTAGGTTTTCTCATTGAAAATATCTTGAGTTTTTCCCCCAAATTCGTTGCATTTGGTTGAAACCTCCTTGGATGTTTGAGAAGACAGTAAAACATACTCATTTTTGCCTCCAAAAGATCGTTAGAGCAGCACTGAATGATTCATCGTGCAAACAAGGCAAAGAAAGAGTCTAGCATCGGATCTAATCTGCGTAGAAGTTCATTAATGTGTGATCCAGTCCTTACAAAGTGTGGATTGTCCTTGAAACAGTTCAGTCCAAAGTCTGCATGAACCGTGGCTTATGTGTTATTTTATTCTGCAGGGCGACTTCCGCCTTGCGACTCAAGTTCGAGGTTTGCAAAGAACTCAGGAACCACCTGGAACTGTTACCCAAGATGGCCTACATACAGGCCGAGTCGCAGTTCTCAGCACAACTCAAGTTCTTACCCAGGTAAAACCGAGCATATTTACCTAGCTATGAGTGCCCTTAGTGGGACAAAAATACGGCACATCCGTAGCCTTACCGTAACACAAACTACGGCAATGACTACGGCACGGCTACTGTACGGCCTGCCATGACATTGAAATGGTTTCCCTGTGGTGTTTGCCCTGCTGATCCAATCAAATTACAGAGATTGGTACAAAACGGTCACAGTACGGTCACAGTACGGTCACAGTACGGTCACAGTACGGTCACAGTACGGTCACAGTACGGTTGCGGCAAGGCTACGGACATGCCGTAGTTTGCCCCACTCATACGAAATCTGCTCTACTGTACCGTAACTCTGTAATTTGATTGGATCAGAAAGATGACATAAACAATGGGAAATCATTTCGATGTCACGGCATGTCGTATAGTAACCGTGCCGCAAGTCACGTGTCTCCGTACCATATGCGTCACTGCCACAATTCACGTTTGTTTCCCCAGACAATCACTTGCGTTAGACTGTCCTACGTACTTTGACGAAGAGACAGGAGTCCTGGAGGCACCAATGGTCATCAGAGTAGCTGATCAGGTAACAATAGAGTTTATAGCATGATTCTGCCAAGATCGAAATATGCACAAGAACGCACGATCTATACACGACTTTCATAATGGCCGCCGCTAGCCACCTCCTAATTTGCATAATTTGGAAGATAAATCTGTAGGGGGAAACCAATGCTACCACATGAAAGATTACATTATAACTAGTAATTGTTTTGAGTTTTTCTCATACAAATCTCTCTAATTTCAACTGGATGTAACTTCATTGCTTTATAAGCTACATCACTCAACTTTCACAAGTTCACTAATGTCAACATGCTCTTTCTCATGGCAATGTTTATATTTTCTATACATGTGGATAAACTACCGAAACAGGAAATCACATATGCAAATTAGGAGGCGGCCATTATGAAAGTCGTGTATGAAACGGTATTTCGAGTGTCAAATGGCTTCCTAACCACCATGGTAAATCTCATTTCTCGAGGGAGCACGCAAGGGTTTGGTTGTTATCGATAGGATTTCGTTTCTTGGCAGAATTTATTGAACGTCTATCACACCCTGCCTTTTATCTGCCTTTTTCGTTTTGTGAAGTTGAATGAGTAGAACTTTCATAGGCCATGTATTCAAAATATTAATATAACAACAACAACAGTGATAATAACTTGAGATCCTTGGATGATACGAATACCAAAAATATTGACGGTGAGGCCATTAGCTTTATGCTGGATTAAAGAAAGAATAATACCGAGAAAGAGCAGTAAAGGCATGTTAAGGTACTATGTGTGGGTGGTGGTGAGTTGAATTTGTTGGTATCGCCATTGCTCCAAGGGTTTTTCTCCGGGTTCTCCGATTTTATGCCTTCTCAAAAACCAACCTAAATTCCAATTCGACGCGGGAATTCGTCGAATACTTCAACATAAGCCACTGGCTTGATAGACCCCGTAACGGCTCTCTGTATCTCGACGTAAAACAACCATTTGCATTTTTTGCCACCAGCGTGTCTAGTTGATGTACCAACCAGACTATTAGCTAAGTGAAACTGAAGGCATCAAAGCTGTCTTCCCATTCAGATTGACAAAGTGTGTTTCGGTGCAAAGCGCAATGATTCCATCGTCTACCTCTCGTCTTTTCACAGACCCGTGTCGTTCCCTTCACTGTACGATCTATCGTGACGTCATCAGACATTGACTTCAGCGTAAAGGCTCTCGACTTTGGTTACTGTACCGTGTACGAGTCAGTGAGGCACACGGTAACCTTGACCAACAAGTCTGTCCTGCCTCAACCATATGGGTTCTGTGGAGTTCCCGATGTGAGTAGTGTTTAGCTGAAGAGCGATTTTAGATTGAGTATCGTAAAACTATAAAACCAAAGTAATTATAGAGCCAATCACGAGCAAGTAAAAACGTAATGAGCCAATCACGAACTGAAGTAATTCATGATTGGTCTTACTTGAACCAATCACGAGGAAGTAAAAATACAATGAGCCAATCACGAACTGAAGTAATTCATGATTGGTCTTACTTGAACCAATCACGAGGAAGTAAAAACGTAATGAGCCAATCACGAACTGAAGTAATTCATGATTGGTCTTACTTGAACCAATCACGAGTAAGTAAAAATGCAATGAGCCAATCACGAACTGAAGTAATTCATGATTGGTCTTACTTGAACCAATCACGAGTAAGTAAAAATGCAATGAGCCAATCACGAACTGAAGTAATTCATGATTGGTCTTACTTGAACCAATCACGAGCAAGTAAAAACGTAATGAGCCAATCACGAACTGAAGTAATTCATGATTGGTCTTACTTGAACCAATCACGAGGAAGTAAAAACGTAATGAGCCAATCACGAACTGAAGTAATTCATGATTGGTCTTACTTGAACCAATCACGAGGAAGTAAAAATGCAATGAGCCAATCACGAACTGAAGTAATTCATGATTGGTCTTACTTGAACCAATCACGAGCAAGTAAAAATGTAATGAGCCAATCACGAACTGAAGTAATTCATGATTGGTCTTACTTGAACCAATCACGAGGAAGTAAAAACGTAATGAGCCAATCACGAACTGAAGTAATTCATGATTGGTCTTACTTGAACCAATCACGAGTAAGTAAAAATGCAATGAGCCAATCACGAACTGAAGTAATTCATGATTGGTCTTACTTGAACCAATCACGAGGAAGTAAAAACGTAATGAGCCAATCACGAACTGAAGTAATTCATGATTGGTCTTACTTGAACCAATCACGAGGAAGTAAAAACGTAATGAGCCAATCACGAACTGAAGTAATTCATGATTGGTCTTACTTGAACCAATCACGAGTAAGTAAAAATGCAATGAGCCAATCACGAACTGAAGTAATTCATGATTGGTCTTACTTGAACCAATCACGAGTAAGTAAAAATGCAATGAGCCAATCACGAACTGAAGTAATTCATGATTGGTCTTACTTGAACCAATCACGAGTAAGTAAAAATGCAATGAGCCAATCACGAACTGAAGTAATTCATGATTGGTCTTACTTGAACCAATCACGAGTAAGTAAAAATGCAATGAGCCAATCACGAACTGAAGTAATTCATGATTGGTCTTACTTGAACCAATCACGAGGAAGTAAAAATGCATTGAGCCAATCACGAACTGAAGTAATTCATGATTGGTCTTACTTGAACCAATCACGAGGAAGTAAAAACGTAATGAGCCAATCACGAACTGAAGTAATTCATGATTGGTCTTACTTGAACCAATCACGAGGAAAAGAAAACGCAATCGTGTATAACGTCCAAAACAAAGTTTTGTTTTAGTTTAGCACTTGATTGGCTGATAATGACTGGTTAGCTCAGTTGGTAGAGCACGGTTTAGAGTGCGGACCGGAGGTCTGGGTTCAAATCTCGGCCGCGTCCTTGGTCAGGGACGTATAAGCCGTTGGCCTTGTCTCCTTCCACTTATAAATAAATCTATACGAGCGGGATGTGAAAGACTGCCTGTTGTGTTATTTCGAGAAAGAGTAGGGGTTTGTCTGGTATTCTGAGGTACTAATTCTGAGGTACTCACTCATAATTGTAAACTTCAATTTGCAGTATATAAATAATACGTTTACTTTACTTTTTACAAAACATGTTTCACATCCAATATAAAAACTAAGCAAACACAAAACCAAAGCAATCACTAGATTACCTTCAACTACCCTTCCAGTGACAACGTTGGACAGACTTAATTTCGGACAAAAAATTAATTCGTAAATATCAAGAAAAAAATCAACACTCGGAAAAACTAATTTTGGACGTAATTATTTTGGGCCACGACTGTCCATATTGTTACATTGTAGAATGTACTAATGAAACTAGTTTAGCAAGCACGCGGTACTAACATATATGATTTAAACGTTTTTAATTAAGCTTGGTGTGAATGGGTATTAGGTGTTATAGTCATGACGTGTGAATTGGCTTACTAACTTGAAGTTTCAGAGTGATTTATGAATTTTTGGACTAATTTCAACGAATCTGAGAAGCTAATGTTTTTACTTCGTGGGTGTAATAATCTCGATTCCAATTCCAATTGTAAATTATTCCTTACTGCTCAAGACTTTATTTTTGACACGTCTCGCTTTTCAGTTCGTACGTAATAGTTATCTACTTTTTGTTGTTTATGTTTTGTTCCTCCCTTCCTCTACGAAATGTAAATTATATATGTACGAGAACCCCCAGATGAGCTTCTGCTCTTGGGGCAATCGTACTGAACAAATATGTTTAAAAAATAAATAAATAAATAAAATAAAAACTTGAAGTCATTTGTTTGCAGACGGTGGAGGTGCAGCCAGACGATGGTTTCGGGACACTTTTACCACTGGAAAGCTTCGATGTTGATATCATCTTCAGTGCAAAGAAAGCAAAGGTACAAAGCTGGCGTCACACTCTAGAGGAAACATCATGCATAAAAAGCGCCTTTGTCTTATGAACCAATCAGATTCGTCTTTCAGGTTTTTTTCTAACAAATTCTTCAATTGGACAAAAAGAAGAATATATATTTTTAGATTCTCAAGACTGAAAAATTACGTCCGGGATATACTAGTAATACTAGCCTTCCAGCTATATTGAACACTTTATAACTGGTCCCAATGGAAACAATAATTGTAGACTGCTAGCCTCCCCTAGTGCCCTACTATTTACGCTAACCGCTATATGAGCGGGAAACCCACAAAGAACATTACTACCCAAACTACTATGCCTTCGGTCTTGTCTATTGTCATGCTGGATTTTGAGTGGAAAAGTAGGAAAAACCCAGCGTGACATCGTTGGGTAGGGTTAATAGATAACGCGGTACAGGCAGTAATATTTTACGGGCGAATAGCGGAAATAGCGGAAATAGTAGGGCTCGTCTACTATAACGGGTAACAGATTGTTTGTTACTGTCATGTGACCCACAATTAACCAATGAGCGGGTGCATTGTACAGGTAGTAATATTTTACGGGGTTCGCGCTCACACAGCGAATAGCGGAAATAGTAGGGCTCGTCTACTATAACAAGAATGGTTCAACCAGCCCCTACATCTGTTTTTGGACATCGTTCCTTTTCATATGTCGGGTGCCGCCTCTGGAATAGTCTTCCTCAATATATTAGGGATACTAGTGTTCTTAGTAATATTATTAGAAACACCAAGAAGCTCAATTTAGGTGCAGAATTAACTTGTAAGTGTATTTTCAGGTGTTTCATATGTTTTAATCACACTATTCAATGCTTTTATTATCCATTTAAGGTCTCGATCAAGGTTCGATGTGTCATTTCGGAAAAACGCTCTTGCAGCATCCCAATTAAAGCCACATACTTGATTGAAGAAAGTATATATTTAATCCGTTTTGAACAAAAGTTAAAAGTGTAGATGTTGTTTATTTTTGAACGCGAAATGACTCCGTCCACCAGTAGGAGTTCAGCCCTTCAGGCTTTGAAACAATTTTTTTCTTAATTATCTGTTTCGAATCCCAACTAAATTGTCTCAAATACTATGTCGGGCTTTTTTGATATTTTGCGTATTACAGATTTTATAATACCATTTCAAAGTCGAAAAAGTAGTTTTTCATCTCATTTTGATACAAACCAGGTCATAAAACCTGAACGAAAAATAATTTCAAAATTCCCCGACACAGTATTTGAGAAACGGCTGTTTTCTACAACTCGTGAAAAATTTAGGAAAATTGGACAAAACGCGATAAGGCTACACTTCAACGAAGTTCTACTTTTGGCCGAAAAGAAGACCCGAGAAACAGCCCGATAAAGGTTTTCGATTTATTTCACGGTTGACTAGGAAGTCCCGCCTCCAATGGTAATCTCATTATCAATAGCCAATCAGAGCGATTGATGTTGTGTTCAGTCTCGGCCGATTACAAAGTTCAGACAGAGAAAGCTATTGACCCTATGCATAAGTCCCGGCAACAAGCATGTCAACGAAGCCGGTAGGTCCTCTGATTGTGAAATGCACTGAACGAATGTTCAATGAAACAATGCCGTTAATTTGCTATGCGCCTGGCTGGTTGTACTATAAAGAAAAATAAAGGATAAATGAGGACAGATTAGCAACATTTTTCAACTAAACAATCATGTTCAACACGTTTCACACCTCCTGCTAGTATTTCAACTTCAACATTCCAGAGGACCTACCGGCCTCTTTTTCGTGTTGTGACCGTGCGAGTTATGCATAGTGTGTATACAGTTTACCGATGCCGGATACTCTTCTACAGAAACTAGTGTCGATTCCAGTTTAATTTCAAGAAGAAACAATATTTTAGGAGTACAGAAAAATGGCACCACAGTAAGCAAACAATTAATATCAGGCAGGGAAAACCATTGAAGCGCTGCTCGACCACACCATGTACACGGTAGACTGTTTGTTATCCTATAAATTTCATCGCGCTGAAACAATACAATACAATAGTTTATTAGCATTCCCATATACATACATGGTATTGCCTAATTAATATACAATCACACTGAGATTAGAGAAGAGAAAAAAAATAAAAAAATTATACAGTTCTTTGTAACAAGATATTTCTCCTCTCAAAAGCTTCATACATAAAGTGACTCACTTGTTTGCAAACAAATGGATCGACATTACTAAAGAAAAAAGATATTCGATCTTTATCTCGTAATCTCGAAAAACTCTTACAATATTTACTAATTTCTTCAAACATAGACTTCCTTAGGTCGGAATGAGAAACACAGTCGAAAAAGAAATGAGACTCATCCTCTACATCTTTTGATAAACAGCACTCGCAACAACGCTGTTCACGAGGTATTTTCGGTTTTGCGTGTCTACCAGTTTCTATTCTTAATGAATGATTTCCTGTGCGGAACTTAGCGAGCATTCGTCTGTGTTTCGCATTCTTTACCAGGTCATAACATGAATTAATATTTTTTGTGTCATTAGAAAATTTATAGTAAAAAATAAGTTTTGTGTTTAATTGTATAAGTTTTATCTGATATATTTAAAATAAACCTTAGTTTCCTGCATTGAATTCTCTTAAATTTTTTGTTGGAATGAAGATGATAAAGCTTTTTTGCTTGATTCTTTGTGGACTTTCGGTCTTCGATGATTCTAACTTCTTGGAACTTGAGTATAAACAATAAAACATATTGCTGGCTTTCACTTGACGTCATAGCCGCCATGTTGGTGCCCTTGAACAATATATTCCTCGTTAGCTTCTTTTGTTTGGGCACCAACATGGCCGCCATGCCCATTGTCATTTGAATCTCTGGGGATTGAGTGAAAATCAGCAATAAATCCCTCTAGCCATTGTTGTCCTAAAAAAACGAGCGAAAACTGGCGCAGGAAATCACAAGATAGCGAGAATGAAAGCAGCTGTCAATCATTTTTGGCGCCTTTTTTAGAGGGAAATCAGAAAGTCGCATTTTCAAGGCTTTAAAAGATATGTTTGAGTTTTTTTGTGATGCTAGATTAGGGCTTTTAGATTTAGAATTTGCGAAAAAAAATCCAAACTTTTCAATTTTGAACCTTTATCGAGACCTTAATTATTAATTTTTGTCTCATAATATATATATTAATCCATTTTCTTTTTCTTCATTAGGGTTATTCCATTAGTAAATTATATATATAATGTCATTTATTGACTTATATTGCGCAAGTTTCATGTGTATATGATCACTTGCGCATTACATGATATGTAAATAACTTGTATATAGCTTATCCTAAATAATATAATGTTAAAAATCCATACTAATGTTAATACTAATTTTACGGAAGCTAAACCTATACTAATAGAATACTAAATGTTTAAGAACTAATAAAATACTAAAAATGAGTAAAAACTATACATTCTAATATTTAAAAAATTATGTTAAAATCAATTACAGTTAAATGCTTTCCTAAAAAGATAAGTCTTAATTGAACGTTTAAGTATCGAGAGACTGTTCATTTCGTATAGAGTTCGGTAGATCGTTCCACAGTTTAGGAGCAGCTGATACAAAGGCTCTATCGCCAAGTGTAGGCTTTGTTATCACATAAGGTGGTTCTATATAGTAACAATTCAGTATTAGAACGAAGACAATATCTAGACTTACTCTAATCTTAATTAGATCATTAATATATATAGGTGACAGACCATGCAATGCCTTAAAAGTAATAAGTAATAATTTAAAGATAATTCTAAACTTAACTGGAAGCCAGTACAGCTGATATAACACAGGTGTTATATGGTCGAATCTTGGTATATTACAAATAAGACGAGCAGCAGTATTTTGTACTCTCTGTAACTTAATTAGTTGTGTCTGCGGTAATCCATATAAAAGGCTATTACAGTAATCGATACGGCTTGTGACAAAGGCATGTACTAAAAGCTTGGTAGATTCAGTGGACAAATACTTCCTAATGCGTCTAATGTTGAGTAAATGGAAAAATGAAGAATTGCATATCTTATTAATATTGGTGTTCATGGACAACTTAGCGTTGAACCAAGAACCTAAATTTCTGGCAAATGGAACGGGTGCAATATTACAATTTCCGACAGTTCTATGTTCAATGTTTACTTTAGCCAATTGTTGCCTAGTGACTATAATCAAAAATTCAGTCTTGTCATCGTTCAGCATTAACCGGTCGGCAAGCATCCTTTATGCAGTTTTCTATGACAGAAATAGCGTTCTCCTGATTAGCAGCTGAGTCCGGCTTGAAAGAAAAGTAAATCTGCGAATCATCGGCGTAGCAGTGGACATTAGGGAGATGCGCATTCATAATATCAAATAGTTTCGATGCATAAATAACAAAGAGAAGAGGTCCAAGGCAAGAACCGTCAGGAACACCCCACTTCAGTTCAAAACTATCTGAGGGGGTACCATTAATTGAAACACGCTGCGTTCTGTTCATCAAATATGACGAAAACCAGTCGAGTACTTTACCAGATACACCAACCTTAGATTTGAGAGTGTCAAGTAGGATACTATGATCAACGGTGTCGAAGGCTGCGCTTAAATCCAGAAGCACAAGGAGGGTTACTTGCTGCCGGTTCATATTCATCAATATATCATTCTTAACCTTTAGTAGCGCTGTCTCTGTACTGTGATGTTTCCTGTAAGAAGATTGTAAGGCAGGGTACAGGCCATTTACAGTCATGTGGCAGTGTAGTTGCTCACAAACGGTTATTTCCGTTAATTTAGAAACATAAGGGAGATTGCTAACAGGACGGTAGTTCTTAAACACAAGGTCAAGTCCATATTTCTTAAGCAACGGCATGATGAGGGCCTATTTCCAATCATCAGGAAATAATGTGGTATCCAGAGAGAGATTAATCATTTTAGTCAAGACGGGCAACATTACGTCAATGCAGTCAATGACTAGAGGAGTTGGCATTGGATCCAGCGTACACGACTTCTTGGTCGACTTCATGATAGGTTTTCTCGTGTCCTCTTCCGTCAGTGGTTTAAACTCATCAAATGACGTGATAGCATTAAGGATGGGATCACAGTTTCCGGGTTTCCTCACAGGTTCTCTATTAACAGGTTCTGTATTAACTAGATCAGCACAGTCAAGTTTTTTTTGTTTTTGAACGAAGCAATGTCCCATGTCGTTAGCGAGCACATATTCATCATCATGAGGAGGGTAGAGTACATCAGTGTTCTGCTTTAACAGGTGTTTTGTAGCTTTGAACAATTTGCCTTGATCACAACTATTTTCAGCAATAAAGTTCGTATAGAATTCACGCCTTGCATTATTCATCAAGTAAGTTACGCGGTTTCTACATGCTCTATATTGAGCATAGTCCAATGGGGATTTCGTTTTCCTCCATTTTCTCTCAGCCCGTCTTCTTGATATTTTAGCCGTCTTAATACAATCGGTAAACCAGGGCACGCGTGGCCTAACAGTCACTGACTTGGTCTTAAGAGGAGCATGGTGCTCCAACAGGTTAGTTAGAGTGGTGTTGTAGCACTTTACTAGCACATTCGGATCGTTGGGGAGGTCTCGACATAAATCAGAAGTGGCGAGATCAGCCTTCAGCGATTGTATATCAACTGTTTTAAGTTTCCTGTAAGTACATTGTTTAATGTTGAGTGATGGTTTAGGCGCTTTAAGTTCACACAAAACAGAAAAATGGTCAGATACAAGACGACCAGCTTTAGGCAAACCAGGGACAAGGGCATCAGATTGGCGTGTAATAACTAGGTCAAGTATGTGGCCTAGTTCATGAGTAGGTAGATTCACGTGTTGTTCCATTCCCATTGATTCTAACAGTTCAATTAGTTTAACTGCATCAGGATCATTTGGTACATCAACATGTATATTAAAGTCTCCAGTTATGAGCAGCTTCTCAGTAGATAAGATGACTGATTCAAGGTAGTCGGAGAACTCAGCGAAAAACACACTAGTAGAAACCGGATGCTCAGAGCTGTAGGGTGTTCTATAGATGATGACCAGGCGTAAGCGAAATGAACCAGACATAACACTCCACTCAGAGTATTCAAACGCGTTCTTCTCAGCAGATTAGATATATTATTAGTAAGTTATTTGATTTTATTATAGATTAATATATTAGCTATACACGTACATTTTTGTAACGAATTTCCCTCATTGATGTCTCGTGTCTAAATAAAGTTATACATTAACGGATTGTTTGTTTCCGGTCATGTGACCCATAATTAACCAATGAGAACGTGCGTTATATCTGAAAACAATCACAGCTATCTGACAAGTAGTTTTGTTGGGTTTACGTTGTCAACATATTTTTCTCATTTAAGTTTCTCTGTCTCGTAGGAGTATGCTTTCGAGTTGACGTGCAAGTCAGGTATAGGTCGCGAGTTCAAGATGCCATGTCGAGCAGTAGGAGTCTTCCCTCCACTGGAACTCTCTCACTCTCTCATCCAGATGAAGGCTACAGCTATCAGTGATACCTGCTCCTCTCATCTGGAGGTTATCAACTCACACACCAGTGCGAACGAGTTCACCCACCCTGTACCCCGGATAGGCTCTGGGCCCATTATAGAGGTTGGGCCCACATCGTTCGAGTTCGTGGTCCCTCATGACGCACCCCTGACCGTGTCCCCTGCTGTTGGAACCATTAACCCTGGCGAGGTATTCAGTTTATTATTTTGACTTAACACATGCTTGCCTCGCTTGTGCCTCGTTATTAGAGCTGCAGTTCGTTGGTCATTCCTATTGCTTACACTTATATTTGATACAGTAAGACTAGGTCTCTTACATTGTGTGTCAGAACATCCTCAGTCTAATACGGTCTTCAAGAGTTTTGCAAGCATGCCGGGCTGTTTTAGTAGTAGCAACAACTAAGTAATGCTAGAAGACAATTTGTTCTTCAACCCCCAAATATAACTGGTACATTTCAGGGCTGGAAATTAGTCTTGCGCACTCGCAAAATGTGAGTACAATTTTATAAATGCGAATAAAATCTCATGACAACTGGCAACAGTTGTTAGACGTAGATTCTTGAAGCTATGTTTTATTGCTAGTGGATCTGGCCATGTTGCTAGTGAAAATTAGTGATATGTTCCTCTAATTTCAAGTCCTGTATGTAATAGATACAGAATGAGTAGCCGTGAAAGTATACTTGTATGAATTAGTATACTTGTATGAATTGGTACACTTGTATGAATTAGTACACATGTATGAATTGGTACACTTGTATGAATTGGTACACTTGTATGAATTGGTACACTTGTATGAATTGGTACACTTGTATGAATTGGTACACTTGTATGAATTGGTACACTTGTATGAATTGGTACACTTGTATGAATTGGTACACTTGTATGAATTGGTACACTTGTATGAATTGGTACACTTGTATGAATTGGTACACTTGTATGAATTGGTACACTTGTATGAATTGGTACACTTGTATGAATTGGTACACTTGTATGAATTGGTACACTTGTATGAATTGGTACACTTGTATGAATTGGTACACTTGTATGAATTGGTACACTTGTATGAATTGGTACACTTGTATGAATTGGTACACTTGTATGAATTGGTACACTTGTATGAATTGGTACACTTGTATGAATTGGTACACTTGTATGAATTGGTACACTTGTATGAATTGGTACACTTGTATGAATTGGTACACTTGTATGAATTGGTACACTTGTATGAATTGGTACACTTGTATGAATTGGTACACTTGTATGAATTGGTACACTTGTATGAATTGGTACACTTGTATGAATTGGTACACTTGTATGAATTGGTACACTTGTATGAATTGGTACACTTGTATGAATTGGTACACTTGTATGAATTGGTACACTTGTATGAATTGGTACACTTGTATGAATTGGTATACTTGTATGAATTGGTACACTTGTATGAATTGGTACACTTGTATGAATTGGTACACTTGTATGAATTGGTACACTATTAGTACACTATTGAATATACCAATTCATACAATGTATAGACGACCTCTTTAACTAAATCAGCCCCATATCTCCCCTGTGCTGAGAAAACCTCATGCAAATGGTAATAAGTCCGTTGTTAACTCGCTCCTCGGATCGTTTGTACCCTCCTATCCTATATCACTAAGCACTGCTTTGCAATGAAAGTACCTTTAGTCCTTTCGCCTAAACAACAGGAATGGTTACTTTGATGTGGTATTTTTCACAGCGCTGTATAGTACACGTGACGTTCACACCTCTGTTGGATTCTCAAGTGGTGAAGAGAGAAGCTGTTAAGATTATGGAGCGGGAGGCTGAGGCCGAGAGGAAAAGAAAAGAGACTGCTTCACCCACAGAAAAGTCACAAGAACCGGCTAACAGTCAGGTCAGACAGAAAACTCCAGCTGTTTGTAAACTTAACAATAGCTGACATTACAGTGGCGTCTACAGTTTCAGCGGTATTGACCCGAACGCCTCACTTCAATGTAATGAAGCACTATTCAAACTGCGTATCTAAATTAGTCGTGTTTGTTTAAGAGGGTGTTGGTGTCATGCAAGAATGATGGTTCCAATGGCGCGTCATTACATTGAAGTGAGGCATTCGGGTCAATACCGCTTAAACTGCTATTCGTAGACGCCACTGTAATATCAGCTATTGAAGGGCTATGTACAACAAGGGCGTAAGTGACTCCTAATCATATTCTAAATTCTCCCTTAGAAAACAAAGAATTTACAGGAGAATTTAGAATGTGATCAGGAGTCACTTACGCTCTTGTTGCACACGGTCCTTCAATTGTTATGCTGATGTGCTAACCATGATTTCAAAAGGTTCTCTTTGTGTCATGAACCAGTGAATGTCTGGTTGGCAAACTAATAATAGAGAGCTTAGGTAACCACGACGACGACATAAAACGATAGTCGTAATTACAAAATACAATAGCTGCACATATAAAATGCAGACCGTCGCCTTCATTTAGAACGTCTTAAAAACGGCAGAACGTGAAAACTTCAAATGTTACGTTGAAAGGAGAACACGAACGTAAGAAAGTGAATCACGCTGATTATTGTTGGGACTGAACGCAACTCTATGCTTATCACCTATTTCGAAAATGTGACCGTAAAAGGTACCTAAAGGCAACTAAAGGAATAGTAATCACCTTATTTAGGCAGAAAACACTTTTCTACTTTTCGTCGTCGCAGCCATCGTCGTCCTGGTTGCTGAAGGTCGCTATAGATGACGTGGCATTAAACATCGCTATTCCAAGAATGATTACTAAATCGATAATCAAGCAATCAATAATTAATCAATGGATTCATTAAAGTGTTTAATGTTATAACGCGCGCTCTGATTTGCAAAAAAACAACGTGTTTTAACATGCGCGACAGGAGGGCTCCTGTCTCCGTTAAGTAGCAGCGTATTTCCATAGAACCAAAAGTTAACACTCCGTTTGTTTAAAGGAGCTCATTCAACCAAGATGCATTGCGAGTCACTGTTATTGTTTTCATACGGGAAACTACTTGAAATCGGACAGCTGCCAATCAGAAAATGTGATATCGGGCTGTTTATAAATAGAGTTTACGAGTTGAACTGAATGGCCGAGATCGGCGGGGAGATCTATTGCCTTTATACTTGAAGAAATATAATAGAATGAGCGGAATTACTACGGTTCTTCGATCAAAATTCCTCGACGTGATGCTAGCCATCGATCTCATGCTCGATCTAGCGAACCAACTTGTCCAACTTCTGGACCAAGTTCCAGCGATGCAGATCGTGTGGCAAGGAAATTAATCAATTCTACGATAGCGTTATACATTTAGAGTTCTTTCCTTTCTAGGCTTGTGCATGCAAGAACGTGTGGTCGAAAGAAAGGAGCTAGGTTGTCCCTGCCAAAATGCTGGTTTGAAATGTTGAAGTACTATATTGTTTGCCACATTCTATTTGTGTTCAAGGTCCGTGCGTTCTCCACACCACATTTTGACTCGCCAATGTTAATATGCAAATTTTAAATCAAATTTGAGGAATCGAATCCGTATAAATGTTATTGTTTGTTAGCCTGAATTTCAGCCGGTTTGTGTCATTTTAAAAGCCCCTTGACTTCCGTTAATCGTACATTGGATATACTGGGTAAAAAAATTCGATCAATCAGTTTTCTGAGCGCCCAGCGGCACTTGATTGAACTTGAAGTTTTATATTCATCAGCAAAGAAACATTTATAAAATAGGTTTCCACTTTACAGCCGCTCATGCAGATATCAACACAACATTTCACTTTTACTTACTTTAATTGTCTCAGCGTTGTCCATGTACATTGAGCGAAAACCAAGACTATAAGACTAAGAGAGAAACTGCGAGATTTGTAACCGCGCGTGTACCGCGTACTCGAGTCTTCAGTCAAAGCACAGGCCGCGGTCAAAGCAATTTGCTTTAAATGTTGTAAGTGTCCGATAATGATTAGCAAAAGGCTCAGCTCTTCTCAGTGACCTTTAAATTTCTTGTCATTTAGGTCTGCGGGCCGATCAAGCCAATGTAGAAAGGCCCTGGTTTGGATAAACTGTAGGAATTACGATCAACCAGTCGGCTAACTCCAGTACAGGCTCTAGTAATAATTTCACTGACCAAAGGCGACTCCCAGAGTACGTTCAATATTTCCCCTGGCAGGTGAAAATTCGGAAATATATGACTGAACACAAAAGCTAATAAATAAGGAACATTTTCCCCTATAAGTAATCAACTGGTATATGCCCCTGTGAGACCGATGGAATAGGATTTGTTTCAAGAAGCTCTCCAGAGCCATTATCGGGGGCCCCGAAAATGGCCGATCGAGAAATTTGAGCTCGCAATGCATCTTGGTTGAATGAGCTCCTTTAATACATTTATTTTCCTTCTTTCGTCTCTAGAAAAAGAAAGGTAAAGTTGTTGTTGGTGGTGGTGGTAAGAATGCTAAGACATCGCCCAAGCGAGTTAACACACCGGGTTCACCAGTACCGTCCGGTAAACAAACAGCCAGGTCACCAGCGAAGACCTTCACTACAGATGACATTTTGGAAGGGTAAGGA
Organism: Actinernus sp. WN-2022; assembly: GCA_030867875.1. Taxonomy (NCBI): domain Eukaryota; kingdom Metazoa; phylum Cnidaria; class Anthozoa; order Actiniaria; family Actinernidae; genus Actinernus; species Actinernus sp. WN-2022. The sequence continues at coordinate 3,389,551 of JAOWCC010001368.1, read as the reverse complement.
ACTAGAGAGGAGACACTTGCTGAGATTTTAACAAGTTGACAAACACGACAGCTTCTGAGCTTGCTGTCTGCACTGCTGTCGATAGACATGAGAAATGCAATGGTATTTCTTAGTTTAAAAAATAAGGCTTTGATTGGGGAATACGGAATTTTTGAAAATATTAAAAGAACCAGTCCAAGTCGGTCTCCATTGAATAACAGGTATATACTTCATGGTAGTGTTTCGTTCCATATAGTCTCCCTGCATAATACTGTAAAACAGTAGAGGAAATGATTATGCAGGGAGACTATATGGAACTAAACACTACAATGAAGTATATACCGAATAACCTGTATACGATACGATGTGGCATAGTCTATAGACTCATTGCCCAAATGGCGTCGTGTTCACATTGCCACACAAAAGTGTTTTCACATGAATGTGAAACTAAATATTCCTAAACAATGGTTAATCAAATTGGACGCCATTTATGTAATGGGTCTGTTACGCTTGTTATGGCCTATATATAAAGGGCCTTTGACATTGCTAGACCGTTTAAAGTCAACATCCCACATGGCTAGTCCTTCATAATAAGTATTTTCAGCCGAGCAACTATACATGAGGTCATTTTCTTGATCCCAGTCCATTGAATGAATGACTTCCTCATTTAATTTCCCGTACTCAGAGCGAAATTAAATACAAATAATTGTGCAATATAATAACAGGAAAAGTTAAAATAGAATAGGACTTATTGACTGAGTGGAAGGGCACGTACGTACATATTGACCGACAGCCAAATATTTTCTTGTCCGACCCGACCTTACTCAGTTTTTTTATTATGTGACAATTTAAACCGCCTCCCGGTTAGCGCCGGTCGGTCGTGCGGGAAGTCGCGGGTTTAAACCCCGGCCGGACCAGCGCTCATGGTCTTAAAATAACTGAGTAGAAGGTGCTGCCTTTACATAATCCAACAGGGTCTTCAGGTCTTCTCGGATAAGGACGTAAAACCGTAGGACTATGTGGAAGATTACTGAGCTACACGTTTACTTCGCGGTAAACGTGTTACCCTCTTAGGTCATCTAAAGACCACCTTCGTCTGGTTGAGCCCGCCTTTAACATGAAAACGTATGGTCAACACGCCTTCTCTACCGCGGCTCCCAGGCTCTGGAACAAGCTACCTTTAGACATCCGTGCTTCTTCCAACGTTGAAACGTTCAAGTTAAAATTAAAAACGTTTCTTTTTAAGAAGGCCTATTGCTAATTCATCATTTTTATTGCTTATTTTTAGTATTCTTGCGAATAGTCTAGAGAAATGTAATGATTTGCTTATTTCTTTTCATCAGTTATGTTAGTCACATTTTTAATTTTTAATATATATATACAGACATTTTCTGTAGAAATTCATGTAAAGCGCCTAGAACAGCAATGTATAGGCGCTATATAAACTCATTTATTATTATTATTATTATAAATGAAGTGCCTTTACTTACCTTGCTTTACTTTAAATGGCAGCACAACAAGCATAAAATCGAGCAAGGCCAGACGGCTTTTTCTGGCCCGTTTACGTCAAACACGTCCGGCTCCCATCACGTGACTTGTAAATGGTCTTGAAAGGAAAGCGGGCGCGGTGCCGTACGGGTCACATGACAATTGATATTCCCTGTCAATAGTTATATCCAATCTTACGTTTCAGGAGCGATGTTTACGAGTCTGCACACCTCTCTCTACTGAGAACATACCTGAACAAGTTCAAGCGATACACCATTCCTTGCTATGTAGCTCCTGGTAAAAGTATTGATCCCGGCACACTGGCGTGCAGGTAGGCATGAACATTAAAACCACAGCCTCCTTGCCAACTCTTCTGTAATTTTTTTCAATCATTTTTTTAAAATTGGATGGCAAGCTTTTGACGAGAAACGTATATATGCGTACGAAGTTTCGTGTTCATATCTGGCGAAAAATACCCCCTGCCTGCCCCCCCCCCCCCCCCCAAAAAAAAAGGCTAATTAGCTCAATGTAATTACTATAGTTTTCGTCTTCCTCGTCCCCACTCCCTCTCTTTATTCTTCTCGCCCCATTTTTACCGCGCATCACAGGTAGCCCAATCCGGGGGGAAAACATGACTGAAATACAGTACAGAAGAACTGGCAAGCTATTAAAATCAATGTCATATGCATAGATAGAGAGCTGTTAATTTTGAGTAGATATTTTCTACTCAAAACGTACACTTGTCAACGTACACTTGCGTGAAATTTTGCAGGTTTTCCCAGTGTAATACTAATGTGTACGTACCTTGCAGCATTTATAACACTGTGTATCTCGAGGTTCACTGTCCCACCATCCATCCCAGTATTGTCGTCGTGTCAGACAGCGGACGAACTGTGGCGGATTTTGGCAACGTGTCTACTGGCCGGTCAGAACTGAAGAGTATCACCATACAAAATATCTCCGAAGAAACAGTACAAGTATCCTTGCTGACTGCACACTTAAACTAGCACAAGAACTAAAACTAGAACTCAATATTGAGTTCTTTTTCTTTTTTACTATGCTGCTAACGTTTCCGTGCCTAAGATGAGAATTAATAACGTTCTTCTTCTTCTTCTTATTTACATCATCAACATCATCATTAGTTACTATTAGTGTTATTATATAATTCTGCCAAGACCTCACGAAATATGCACAAGAACGCATAAAATATGAGACTGTAGTTCGAGTAGTTCAAGTCGTATGGATTCCCATCACTGGCAAATCCCATTTCTTGAAGCGAGCACACAAGGTTTTTGATTACTATGGAACTGAAGGAAATTTAGTTTCTTGGCAGAATTTATGATAAACAACTTATTATTCGGCTAACCATCTAATATGGCTGTGTATGTTTACTCGCATTTTGGCTCGCCTTTCCGGCAATGTGTTGTTGTTGTTGTTGTTGTTGTTGTTGTTGTTATTATTATCTGTTTCTATATTATGAATCATAGTGTAAAACGAAGACAAGGAATGCCACCTTATTGTGGTCACAAGCAGGCCAGTTTTGTACATTTTTGTTCTGGAATTTTTCCTTGACAATGGTACCTTAGCTCCATGCCTCGTTACTAGACCCTCTCGGCCCTTTCCAGATGTTAAACGCATTAAGGAGTCTGGAACCTCAGGCCACACACACCGTTGTGATGTCATTCGGACCCATCGCCCCTAGGGAGGTATGGCTAGTATAGATGGAATCTATTGCCGGGGCTAATTCCTAAACATTGTTGTTCAACATACCGTAAAGTCCCCCAAACGACCCCTCGAAAGTAGATTATTTTTTTAGTCCCTTTTTTTTTTTTTTTTAGACCTTCAAATCAATTTCGAAAGTAACGATCCCCCGAAAGTGGCGACCCCTCTGAAAGTAGCGACCCCTTTACGCTTTTAGAGCCATTATATACGCAGCCAAGCAATTAAAATTATGTTTACACTTTATTAAAACTTCAAAAGTTCGTAATGCGAACATATTCTCTCAGAACATATTAAAACAACATAACACGAGTCTGAGTCAGTAGTTTGCGAGACGTTATAACATTTGACCTGATTAGCCGGCTTGTTTTCAGGAATTTTCAAACAAAATTTACCCCTCGAAAGTAACGATCCGATCCCTCGAAAGTAACGACCCCTCGAAAGTAATGTATGGTCAGGGCTGCAGAAATCGAAAGTAACGACCCCTCGCCACTTTCGGAACTCTACGGTAGACCAATACTGTTGAATAATAATGTGGGACAAGTGGTTAAACGTGATCCAAACTTTCTTCCAACATTCCAGTTATGGTAGCGCGACCCTCGGCTAAACCTAATGTCATCTTGACTTCAAATTTCATACACCCCCTCCCCCCCCCAACCCCTCCCCGTTCGTCCAAACTTACCGCTATATGATCTCACGCGAGACCAGTAATACCAAATCATTGAACGTAAACTCGAAAACCAGACGGCAGTCTCGGAGTTTCATTTTTAGATTTTGAATGTTGCCCACAGCAGACTCGAAAGCCTGGCCATTTTCAGCACTAAATTAACAAACTGATAGAGAAAAGGAACGTCGTCAATCAGTATATCATTTCATTTCATTCTGTAAGATTTGATACGCTGTAGCAGTTAATTTTGATGCAAATAGTTGCATTCGTACTCCGGTACACTTCGACACATTTTAGATTTCAAACCGTCAATTGTATCCATGTGTTACTGCTGGTCTCGAGTAGCATCACATAGCTGTAACTAAGTCAACCCAACCACCCCACCCCGGAAAAAAAGGAAATCCCCCGACCCTCCCCAGGCCATAAATAATGACGGGTACCTAACATGGAGTTGTTAAACACTACAACATTGCTGGAACTAACAATTGTTGTATATGTTGTTGTTCGAACGTTTAACCCAGGCTTCATCAACAGCTTCGATAAGACTAAGTGCCCAAATATTAGCAGGGGAAGGGTTGGTGTTAGGGGGAGGGTCATCATTTTTTAACTCCCCAAAAATGGACAACTGAAAAAGGGTTGGATATAGGGGTAAAGGGGGATCAACTTTCATTCATTCATTTTCATTTCATGCTCCACCCCTCCCCCCTGCTAATTTATTACCAGTTCCTTAGTTTATCAGAAGGACTGAATTGACCAGGTGACTACCCAGCTTACGAATGCTTTGTTGTCGTCCCTTCTCGTCTCAGTTCCACGAGGTGCTTGAGCTGCGATGCTCGTTCAACACACTGTACATCAGATTAAAAGGCAAGGGCGTCACCCCCGTGATATCACTGTCAATAGAGGACTCGCTACTGGACCTTGGCGATGCGTTAGTCAATGACTCAGTCACTTCTACGTTCAAGGTAGGACAATAAAACACGAGTCTAAAGACAATAAAATCCCGAGGCGCCAGGGGTTCTTATACGAGGGAGTTATGGTACTCGAAGAAGTACCTACTGGTCTCCAAGGTCAATTATGTTATAATTCGTGTGTCATTGTATCCATTGTATACAATTCTTCCATATACATTTAATGAATACCGTACTTATTCGAATAAGCGCCCACCTCGAATAAGCGCCCACCCTGAAAGCCCCCCCCCAAAAATAAGTGCCCACCCCGAATAAGCGGTTTATCAGACGTCCATGGACTTGTGGGTTTATCCATTTCGCAGAGCTGGACCGTTAAACCACGATCCTTGTCGTGTGAAAACCCGTTTGGAAATAGGTATAAACCTATAAAACGAGAAAGCGAAGCAATATTAGTAAAACCCTCTTTCCTGTTTACACGGGCATACAACACCCTTGTATCCCGTATTTGTCAAGTGCAACAATGACTTAAATAGCGCAGTTGAAAAATGTTACAAAAATGGGTCAATCAAATTCAACCGTTCAAATTTCTTTAAAGCAAAGAAAATACCCTGAGGTAGATGATAGATGCTATGTGAATGTCCTAATATGCTTTTCAAACTTTTTCGATAGAGGACAGCAAAGATTAAAGTGAATTACAAAAGCTTATTCTGGAAATTGATTTCGGTTACAGTGAACCGAATTCAAGTTGCTCTAAATTTCTCGTAAAAGCAGTATTTTTCATCCACTCGAATCTTTACCATCCTTTATCAAAGTTGTCTCAAATTTTCTCCAGTATACCTGGAAAGCAAAGTCTGCTAATCTGAGTAGTTATTTTTGTCTTTCGCAATGAGAAAGTTAAATATCCAATAACTAATAACTAATGTTATTTGTGACTTAGATCTTCAATACATCTGAGTTGTCGATATCGTACAACCTCAAATTAGACAGTCTATCTCCTCTGAGACACAGCAGAGCTCAAGTCTTACCGAGATTCCTCAAACCATTTGACGAGCGGCCAGAGACACAGAGACACGTTGTTGGTAAGTAAACCACGATGTCCAGACGAGTCATGTTATTCAGTCCACCATACGGAAAAAGATGGTAGCTGTGCATCTGACCACAATTCCTTGCGAACCTAACACGGTCAGACTAACACGTAGAAATCGGTCCTCTGTCCTATTCGATAACAGGATAGAGGCAACAGCATTTGTACTGGTTTGTTTGTAAGATTTCAAACCCCTACCGCGATTTTATAACGGATTTAACGTTTTTCGCGCGCAAAGAATTGTGGAAAAAGTACAAGTCGCCCCATATTTTTCTGTACGGTGGATTCGACCATTAGTGACACGTAAGTCACCTAACTCACCTTAAAACATGACAGTAGAGTGACCAGTTTTGCAGGCATCCCAGACCTCCTATATTTCCTATATATCCTATAATTTGTATAGGATCCTATAAAGAGCCTATATTTCAAGAAATCCTCCTATATTTCCTATAAATAGGATGTATGCTGAGTGATACATTTATATTTTGCACTTTTTAGCATTTTTGTTGTGAATTAACAAAAGCAAAATTCTTTCCTATCAAAAAAAAAACAGGTTTGGTCAAACACATTAAAAGTTCACATGTTTTAAAAATTGTGTATTTATTGTTTACTATTTATTGTTTGAAAGCTATTTTAGCTCCTATAAAGTGCCTATATTTTGGGGGGAAAATCCTATTTTTTCCTATATTTAGAACTTGCACAGCCTATATTTCCTATCAAATTTGTCCAAAAAGTGGCTGGGATGTTTGGTTTTGGTTAAGTCAACGTAAGTGGACGAAAGTGTGCTGCAGAAATTGGTTTACTTCGGACATTTTGAGAGTTACGGTTGGTTCACTTAAGCGACGCAACCGTACGCATAAGCGACATACGCAGACGTGGACGGGAAATACACGCCGACCTTCCAAAATGACGGACACTCTTGGCTTATGTTTGTGCTTGTGTTTGCCGTTCACACGTGCAACATAACAACGCAAGCATTAGCACAAGAAGAAGGGAAACGTTCATTTCTTATGATGTGCTGGTGCTGGTGCTCGTGCTCGTGCTTGCATCGTAAGTGTTAACCAGCCCTGTAAGAAAAAGGAACTTCTTCCTTCGTGTGGTTTTGCGTGTGTTTGTGTCGTTATGTTGCACAGGTGAACAAGCCCTTCACACTGAAGGCTGCTTCGCACGTAGGGCAAGCGCAAGCAAAAGTACGTGTACACTAATGTAAAGCAAATGCTAGAGAATGTTTCCATTCTCTTGCATGTGCGCTTACTTCATGAATTTACCCGTGTGAACATAGGAAGCAAATCTGTAAACAGGGAGCCAATCATAAGGAACCTCGTCCCATGCCTGTACGGCTAAATTTAACCAAGTTGAGACTCGTCCGCCATTCTCGATTTTGTCGAGCATGCGCAGTAAGACATAAGAGAAGGGTCTGCATGGGGTCGAGAATGACTTGTCCGCCATCTTGGAAGAGCACTTCTAATGTGCATGCGTGCATAATGTCGCTTGCGTTTGGCGCGTGAACATCGCTTGCGCTTGCATTAGCAGTAATAATAATAATAATAATAACAGTTCTTATACGCATTATGCATGCCTCAATGCGTTTACAAGTTACCAGTACCACGCTTGACGGGTTTAATAGCGCCGCGAATCAACATAACTTCCTTGGTAAACCATTCAATACTCAATAAATAATGACATTAAGGTGTTAGATATATGAATGACTATAAAGTGAAGTTGACTGGTCTGTATTTGGGTACTTCAGGTCCTGCTAACTACAGTGGAATGGCTGTTATCGACTGTGTTCCTGCTCAAGGAGTCATTGGCGCTGGTGAGTGGTAGTGATGTTATTCGCTGCTATATTCTCTCAAAACGCACGCTTCACGACCTATCCCTTAGTTAGTTTCCCTTATCCAACAAATAAAGCTTGCTTGTGACAGGCACGCTTGTTCTCCTGGTGAGTTCCCAGATGACATAGATCAGGCGCAACACTACCTACACACCGCACAATTTTCGCATGCACACTGCAAGATTGTGCGTGTATTTATCAAGTAGAGTTCATAAGGACAAGCATTGCTCAACAGATACCTAAACTGCCGACTGGGCACTAATCAAGCATAGAGCTGAAAATGTGTTACACTTCGAGGGTGGATGATCGCTTAATATAGTGGTTATCGCGTTGGTTTTGATGACAGAAAGTTACAGGTTCGACACCCACTAAGAACCTCGCAATTTGTTTTCTCTCTATTCTTGTTCTCTTATTTACCTGTGCCCCTTATCCCTAGGTGAGTGAGAACTAGTCGTTTACCTGGGAACTTGTTTCGAAATGTTACAGTTAGGGGTTGAGTTTGAAGTCTATTGAGCGGTTCCTGTTAGGAGCCCCGCCACGCACATTACGACAAACTGTCCACACTGCGCAAGGCTGTGTACATATTGCTACGAAGCTCTAGGAACTCGGTGACGCAGATTATCATATACATCAGCTTTATTTTAATACAGGGGAGTGTAAGGAGATTACTGTGACGTTCAATCCTGATCATCCCAGTGAACACTACGCAGACGAGATGTCTGTGGAGGTCAACAGTGGGGTAAGAGAACCTTCATTGTTTATCTACTTATCCGATTGGATAAACGTAGACACAGCGTCCAGGCATGTACTTGATCTATCTAATGTTAAAAGGAAGGGATTGTGTACCTACAGTACCAACACACCGCGGCAAAACGTCACGCTGTGTGCAGTACCAACAAACCGTGGCAAAACGTCACGCTGTGTGCAGTACCAACAAACCGTGGCAAAACGTCACGCTGTGTGCAGTACCAACAAACCGTGGCAAAACGTCACGCTGTGTGCAGTACCAACAAACCGCAGCAAAACGTCATGCTGTGTGCAGTACTCACTAATGAAAATAGAATACTGGATTGCCAGGACACCTTGACAGCAGCCGAGAATCAAACTTTAGCTTTCATTCTTATCCTGGCGTAGTGCGTTCAGTCATTGCTGAGCGGCATCGTTCGTTTGTTTGACTTCCTCAGGACAAGGCGCAGACAGTGAAGCTCATCGGTAGAGCCTGGCGTAACATCGTATTCATGAGAGGCTGGGACGAGCTGATGCCGGCTATGGACACACTGGTGCCATCAGCAGAAGACGAGGAGGAGGAAGGTAAGGCCATCTAGTCAATGGGCTATCTAGTGTGTAAAACAAACGCTCTAGGGGAGTTTCACACACGGGGATTCACATGGTTTGGCCTCCTTCACATCAGGTGCTGTAACACTCAAAATATACTGAGGAAACCGTGTCAGTATCGTAGAATACCATCTCGTACCAGTACAGTACCGTGTCAGTATCGTTGAATGCCAACCCGTACCGGTACCGTGTCAATATTGTAGAATGCCATCCCTTACCAGTACCGTGTCAGTATCGTAGAATGCCATCCCGTACCAGTACCGTGTCAGTATCGTAGAATGCCATCCCGTACCAGTACCGTATCAGTATCGTTGAATGCCAACCCGTACCGGTACCGTGTCAATATCGTAGAATGCCATCCGTATCAGTACCGTGTCAGTATCGTAGAATGCCACCCTTACCAGTACCGTGTCAGTATCGTAGAATGGCATCCCGGATCAGTACCGTGTCAGTATCGTAGAATGCCACCCTTATCAGTAGCGTGTCAGTATCGTAGAATGCCATCCCGTATTAGTACCGTGTCAGTATCGTAGAATGCCATCCCTTACCAGTACCGTGTCAGTATCGTAGAATGGCATCCCGTATCAGTACAGTGTCAGTACCGTAGAATGCCATCCCGTATCAGTACCGTGACATTTTATACTATCTATCAATCCACGGTACAGATTGTACTTTTACCCACAATTCTTTGCGCGCAAAACTTGAAATTCCTTACAAAACTGTGGAAGAGAGTTTTGAAATCTTAAAACCAAGCCAGTACAAGTGCTGTTGTCAATACACTGCCATTGGAGAGAATAGTGGATTTCTACGTGTTATTTTGACTGTGTTAAGTTCGCAAGGGATTGTGGTCCAATATACAGCCGCCATGTTTTTCTGTATGGTGGATTGTCTAGGGTTAGGTCAATAGGACAATAATTTATAAGACAGTAAGGACAGTAATTCAGCGCTTTTTGCAAACACCTCGAAAGGAAGGAAACAGAAAGCCATCGTACCAGCGTCCAGTCATATAATCTATCGGACATTGTTGTGAAATGATCGCCCATAGTCCACTGACCGGCACCAATCTGATTTCTGATATACGTGTTATCTCACTTTGACAAAACTAACATTTGATGTGATCTCTAATCCCGCAGATCAAAAGGCTGTACAGAAGACAGTATTACTCACATTTAAAAGCAACTCATCTCCTGAGGGTTTTGGTGTCGCGGAGAGGATTATTGAGATCGGATGCATCAAATCGAGTATACAGACCAAGAAGGTACTGTCACGCAACTCTTACGCCTCGGCAGGCCTTGAAATTAGGCTCACACTAGCTCGTGATATGTCACGCAACTCTTACGCCTCGGCAGGCCTTGAAATTAGGCTCACACACTAGCTCGTGATATGCAAGTAGATTATTAGAAACGCGAGTACATTCTCGTGACAACTCGCAACTGTTGCTAGTAGAATCTTACTGAACTGTTTGTTGTTACCATGTTACTTGTAAACATTAGTGATAACTAGCAACTGTTGCTAGTAAAGTCTTGCTGAATTATTTGTTGTTGCAAGTGGATCTGACCATGTTACTAGTAAACATTAGTGACAACTAACAACTGTTGCTAGTAGAATCTTACTGAACTGTTTGTTGTTACCATGTTACTTGTAAACATTAGTGATAACTAACAACTGTTGCTAGTAGAATCTTGCTGAACTGTTGCTAGTTGTATTATTCTCCATTGTAAGCGTTACTCGGTCACACTGACAACGATAGTTTGTAAGAATGGAAGGATGAAAGTTGAATGTTTTCTCCAGATGTGTTAAATTATAATATGAAGTTCTTCTGGTTCAGATTCGATAAGATAAGGGATGGTGATCAAATCGTTCTCGTGTGACTTGGTCCCAATTTGTTTATCATTAAAATCGATTCTATATTAAGTAAATAGTTGAATAGTAAATATATCTTGATATGAGTGTTGTGTGATATGAGTTATAAAGGTTTTTATTGTACGCCTTGGCGTTTTCGAGTGCAAATATGAGACCGTATTACATGAGTCACAAACAGGTTTGCACAGGTTTATTCAACACTTAAAAGGTTTTGTAAGCGCGGGAGCCAATCGAAATGGGGCTGTTTGAGTAACAGCCAATCAGCTTTTAGCGCGGGAAAAACTTTTTCAGTGTTTGCCCGCCCACGACATTTGACTTCATCTGAGACTGAGATCCGTGTAATAATCTCTTTATATTTCGACCATGCAACTGATATGACGTAAAACAGGGTGTCATAATGACCTTTTACAAACATCTATGATATATTTAATAAAGTTTGTATCAGTGATTTTACCACATTTTGTAAGTCGGAGAATAGTTTCATTCACAAGGAGAAAGACATGACAGAACATTCCCTGTTTCACGTCACATCATTAGCATATTCGAAATATAAACCTTTATAACTTGTAGACGCAACACTCAAATCAGATGTATAGAACCAATGTTAATGATAACAAAAATGTGGGCTCGCTTACTTTAAGGCAGGTGCTTAAAACAGAAGGTATAGCCACAAAATATCAGTTTTATCTGGCGGCATCGCAGGAAAAGAAGTATAGGTTAGAACTTACATGTGTGGTCAACCACCTGGCAAGACAGTGCTGAGTAATATCTTAAGCTCACTCGACTTTTTATTGAGCTCGCGATTACAGTTACTCGGCAAGTTGACACATTCTCATCTGTATTTGTTTGGGAAACACGGCCTGAACCGCACTCTTCAAGCAGCTGGGTCCTTGGGATGAAGAATAGTCCAAGTGCTGTTCTTATTATATATCTTTCTCTAGTCTAACCTTTCAAAATTTCGTTTCAGTCATCTGATTTTTACTTTGATAACCCTAAAGAAGCGAACGAAAAGGGCTTTACGTTCGATCCAATGAAGGTAGGCGTCGTCTTAATAGTAATACTGATACATAAATGCCAGATAAGCTTTCTTTAATTTACAATGGACTGTTTTAGACATGAAACCGTGTACAGTTCGGCCGAAAAGGACAGCATCTTCAAAGTGCTACCAACACTTGGGTTACTAGCACATGGATTACAAGAACGTGGGTTACTAGCGCGTGGGTTACTAGCGCTTGGGTTACTAGCACGTGGGTTATTAACATTTGCCATGGGTCACATACCCAGCATCGTACACACAAAACAATAAGGGATCATTATACACATTAGGAAATGTAACCATTTTTAAACGAAAAATCAAAAGGATTAACCTGAAAGGCCACTGTCGTTGTCAGGCCTGTCTCGGCATGGTTTACTGTTTCATTACAATGCAAATATGGATATTATTGACTATTTTGTTACTTAGCTATTTTCCTGTTCTTCTTCTTCATTGTATTTATAGTGTACGTATTTCCGTCGGTGAAACAAGCCTTTTATGACTTATCGAAATATTTATGTTATGTATGTTTGCATGCATGCGTGCGTGCATGCGTCGTGTCGCCTGCATGCATGCATACATGCATGGTATTTACGTGTTAGCAGTCGAACTCCTGTGATTGGTGATGTGAATAACACAGGTTTGATTATAGGCTGGTGTGGATATTGGGATCAAGAAGAGCATAGTATGTCAGTATGGTATTTACGTGTTAGTACTCCTGTAATTAGTGATGTGAGTAACACAGGTTTGATTACAGGCTGGTGTGGATATTGGGATCAAGAAGAGCATAGTATGCAAATGGCAGCCTACAGCTGGACATGATGTAAGTGATGTTCAAGCTAACCGTTTAGCAAACGCCAGGGGGATTTTTGGTTTAAGAGTATCGTACAGTTCTCTAACGACCTTTATTTAATCGAGGACACGATTCCTCGGTCGATTTGGAATTTAGGTGGTGGAGGGAGCAAAACCAGAGATCCCGGAGAAAAACCGTCAGAGCATATGTGCTGCGATCGGGAATCGACCCCGGGCCACAGAGATGAGAAGTGAAGCGCCATCCCCTTCTCCCATCCATTCCTCACTTCTGCCTTGCCCCGCCCCACCCCCCCCCCCCCCCCCCAAAGTCCATAAATTCAATAAACACTCGGGCTGTGCCCTCATGTTTTTAAAGGGAACCTCGGCTGAAAAACAATGTTTGTTCTCAAGTGTTTGTTATGCCTAAGTATGCTGTTGTGTTTGTCTCCTGTACACTAGATGTCATTTATGCACCGATTTTCCTGTCGATAAAACTCATTTTAATTTCCTGCGCGCCGCCATCTTGGATCTGATGACGTCACAGTGTTGCTCCTATTGTTACATAACAAAAGATCTATTGTTTTCTGACAATAGGGCAACACTGTGACGTCATAAAATCCAAGATGGCGGCGCGCAAGAAATTCATATGAGTTTTATCGACAGGAAAATCGGTGCATAAATGACATCTAGTGTACAATAGACCTCTTTACCTTCGAGGTCACATGGTCGGAAGTGCGTAAACATGGCATCAGATTCCCATACAAACACTGTATTTTGCGTATTCAGTGCCAAATAGTTTCCGTAAAATCGGATTTCTGAAATATTCACAGCCTGCAAGCGTAAGGCACTAGGCAAAAGATTAACTGATCAAAATTTGAGGGATCCAGCTGTGCTGGGAAGCAAGCAGTCGTGTTTTCAGTTTTCCATGCATTATCTAAAAAATGTCCCACGGACTGGGACTCATTACAGACAAATGTATGGTTAACCAAAAACACGACTGCTCGCTTCCCAGCACAGCTACATCCCTCAAATTTTGATCAGTTTATCGTTTGCGTGGTACCTTACATTTGCAGAAATTCTATTTTACGGAATTTATTTGGCATCGAACACTGTATTTCATGCAGTGTTTCCCCATTTCGGACCACGTGACTAGTCTATGACGTATGAAGCTAAAGAGATATATTTACTGGAGACAACAGCAGACTTAGCCATGCATAACAATCATTTGAGAGGAACATTGTATTTCAGCCGAGATTCCCTTTTAACCTGATAAAAACCTGCTGCTCGTAAACAGCACATGAGTCATGAATGTTTGACGTACTTTGTGACGTCATTATCTTGAGTCGCATGTATTCCATCTAATTGTGTTCTGTTCTTTTGACAGCCAAATCTTCCAGTCAATACCAGCACTGTGGTAAGTAACAAAAATGGTTATCGTCATGATGATGATGAGTATCAATTAATAGAACTCGTAATATTCATCAGTAAAAACACCACTTGAAGCAAATTTGCCAGTTTACAAAGGTGGTCACATCCTGCATTCAGATTACATGGATAACTATCACATCGAAATAACTGTAAAATAAGAGAATTAATCAGATCTACTCCATATATCCGTATGTCAAAAAGGTACTCTTTGTATCACGCGACTCGGTAGGTTGTACTGGTGATTGGACACTTACTAAGTCATGTAACTGGTCATTGAAAACACCTGATGCATAAGATTAATTATTTAAAAAGTAAGGCTGTTTCGACATCCTCCTTAACCTACTGAAATACTACCAAAAAGCAAGAAACGATACAAATGCTGCCGTGAAGTCCGCAAAGGAAGACTACTTCAACTGTAGATTTCAAACTAGTGTCTGAAACTGCCCTTATACTTGTTGTATTTTTTTCTGTATGAGCTCCCTCGATAAGCCTTTAGCTTTTGGAGCAAATGCAGAGAGCAAATATGTTTAAATAAAAAATTTAAAAAATAAAAAAATAAAAAAAAATAGCGTCGGAGATACGAAAAAGACGTGAAACAATAAACCACCTATTATCACGTAATGCGAATAAATCTACGTCGATAACGCTAAAATCAATGATCCCCGTATAGAGATATCTAATTTTAGTTTATACACATTCCGTTTGGACTATCAAAAGTACAAACAAATTAGATGTGTTAAGAATATTGAAATCTCTGGTCATTGCTAAATCTATTGGGCTAAACAGAGGCGGAGGACATCGCATGAACGCGAGTGCTTTTCGTGATTTATGGGCACTGAGTGATATTTTGAAAGTTCTGATAATTGCACGAGCCTTTAATTTGAGAAATTTCAAAATATCGCTCAGTACCTATAAATCAAGCATAGCACGAGCAGTTCATTCGTTTTTTTGTTTATAATATACTGAGCAAACATTTGCTGAGAGCATGCAACTGTGCACTCAATAACCTTTATAGATGCACTCGTTATTGACCAGTCAGAATCCAGATATTTTGTTGAGCATGTTATAACCTAAAGATCTTTAATGCTGGATACTCCTCGGGACATTCATAGGATTCTCCCACCAACCAAAACATCTTGCCACTTGTCAAAAGAGGTTAAAATGTGCGTATCCTCTCGTTGCAGTTGACTATAAAAGCTGATGTGACGACTCAGTACAAGATTCTCCTGCAGGGACTGATAACCACTGAACCGCAGGTCCCGGGTGTTAACGACGAGACCGCTGACAAGCCTAGTGGCACTGCAGACTCCAAGTAGCGGCTCGTTTGGCTACAAAAGCCGAGCAAATCACTGAAAATACAACCAATTTCCATGGTATGGTAAAACCATGGCAAACAATTGAAATTGGGATTTCCATGGTATTTATATACTATGTAAATATAAAATAATCTTGGAAATTCTAATTTACAGCATATTTCCATGGTTTTGCTATACTTTGTAAATTGGGTTTGTTTTTCCAGTGAATAGCTGCACCTATTTCCAATAGTCCAATTTGTAGTTCTTGAACGTTAACCAAGCCTTAGCCTCGCATGGAGGAAGGAGTTGACCCTGGGAAAAACGATATTTTTTTTCAAGATCAGGGAAATGTCAGGGAATTCTGTATCTGCTCAGGGAAATTCTACATTTCTTAACAAAGTCTGGGAATTTTATTTGATAACCCCTCATGCTTCAAAGCGTCTGCGAGGGTAGGCTACAGGTTTTGATAATGACAGTCGGAGACTTTCACTTCATTCAAAGTCTTATTATGGTCAGTGAAAATTGTTTTCTGATCAGGGAAAGTCAGGGAATTGTTTTTCCCTGATGGGTGGCAACCCTCTTTCTACGAGAATATGGATATATTTTGATTATTATGCTAACTAGGCAGACTAGATACAAAACCGCTTCAGTACTAAGCTGAGTCAACTCCAGCCTCGATGTGACCAAAGGCTTGGTTACCTTTCAAATGGCGGTCAGGAACTACGAAGTGGACTATTACTAGTGCAGTTCATGAACGAGTGTTGTTGAACAAACAATTATCGGAATGTTTGCTCTTGTTTGATGATTTTGTTCTCTTAGAATGTATTCTTGTAAAAAGGTTTGTCACAACTACACATTAATGTACTAAGACATCGTCAAGTTCCTTGGTGGAATTGTACCACGGTTAGTTGCTTGTTTTTACTTATTAAAAACATTTTACATAACATTACGTACTTTGCTGTAAAGCAAAGTGTACAACATTTTGCATTGTAAATATGTCACTGTGGCAGCAGCTCATTAAAACTCTGGCTGAACTGTGTGGTGTTTTTCTGTACTTTAGGCCTGCATGTTTACAAGTGATACCGGATCGAGGGTATATACTTCATGGTAGTGCCCTGCATAACATTTTCTCTACTGTTTTACAGTATTATGCAGGGAGACTACACTACCATGAAGCATATACCGGATCGAGTTTCATCCTGAACGAAACTTTCGATCCGGAACAAGAAACGGAGTGAACTCATTCTGGGATGACTCGTTCCGGTATGACAGTTCGTACCGGTATCATGTACACAATAGGGAACTTCAGATTCGAGTACGACTTTTACTACGAGTACGACTTTTAGGCTCAAAATATCCCTGTCGCAAGAAAGTACAAATCTTTCATTTCTGCCAAGCAATGCTGCAGACACGAGAACAAGCTACTAAGAGTATGTGTTTGTTCATATATCTTTTTAAACTGTTCGTCGATTGTGAAAAGTCGTACTCGTTGTCGTACTCGAATCTGAAGCTCCCTAATATCACAATACAGAGCTACAAGGGAAGAACTCGTTACGCAATGAAACTCGATCTGGTATCATGTGAACACCCCCTTAGAGTGATTTTACTTAACCCGTGAAACAAAATTTAAGAGTCTATATCTAATAGTGTCTAATAATGTCTCGTGTGAGTCGATAGCCCGTCAGGCGCAGCCCAGTGGGCTATTTAACTCGTAGCCCATGAGGACGAGAGGTCTAATTGTTTTAGTATAAACTAACGCCAGCTTATTTTATCCACGGATAAGGATTTATCCGGTGGATAGCGTTATCCCCACCCTTTGAACAACCGGACCGTTATAAGTTAGATCCTCGGGCTTTTTGGGTCATCGACTTCCTAGCCAGATTGTGCCGGTCAATAACGGTTACTCATTGCGCTCTGATCCACTTGGCGCCAGGATATTTGCGCACAAACAATCAATTTTGTCACATCACTATCAATAATTTTTGTCATATCGACATATTAATCTTGAGTATTGTATGTGTAATGGCATCTTGGAAAATAGCAACACGCGTATTAAAAACAAAAACAAAGCACAGTCCTCGCACCCGCTAAGGTCTATAATCCCTAAATTTGAACCTACTACTTATGCTTTACGGAATAAAACCAGCGCCAGGCCCAGAGTAAACACAACGCTTCAAGAACAGTTATATAAATAGATTAATTTTTAAATATGGTTTGGCCATATAGTTTACTACTCATGTAAGCGCATCAAATTACAATTACTTCTATTATTGCTACATTTCTTAATATATCACCATACCAATTGTAACAGAGATAAGTACCTTACCTATGCATATTAAAGATTTATTTTTATTACTATAGCTGACTCCCTTGTATACGTAATTAAGCGGAGCTTCCAATACTCGAATACGAAGAGAGGCACGAGCATATAATAATGTAATGGCAATAAATAGTGCACATGCAGTTGACTGCACGCATATGTAACGGGTAATGCGTGCGTGCAGACGTAATTACGAAATTAAATACTGCACGTGCAGATGAGTTGCACACGCATATGTAACGAAAAGGTGACTGCATACAACAGAACATGACGGTATGCGGAGATGTAACGGAAATTAAAGTTGGAAATTGAATAATTTACGCATTACGGCAAAAAAAAATACACTGATTATTGAGATATTTAGAAAATTACAAATTCCTATTTTTTTTATATAATTTTCGAAAAGATTCCGAAACCATTCCGAAAGTTTTCGAAACCATTTCCACTATGTTCGAAACCATTCCGAAACGATAAGAACATCGTAATTTTTTTACGAATGGCGCTCCATAACAGAGGATTGAATGTGAAGGACGGGACGGCGTTAAATGGCAAAACAAAATTTAAGAGTGATGACTTCCTTTACTTATGAGTCCACTCATTAACTGAGGCCTAGTATGAATGTATTGTATTTTAGAAAAACATTTTAGCAGCTCTGTAGTACTCTTAGCATCATTATTTTATTAGTAAGTTCAATAGTAATTTGAAGTTTATTTACTTATTACAGTTATTACATTTGTAAGTATTCTTAGTAATTTTTAGTATTGTAAATAGATGTACAGTTATATTATTCTTAGTAGTAGACACACGACCCCATAAGCCTTCTGCTTTAATCATAATCGTGTTTAAATAAAGGCAATCTATCTATCTATACAAAATCGAGCACCCGATTCAGGAGTCGAAATCTCGCGTATTCCGCGCGCTGGTTTGCCTGAATTTCAGCCGTCTCGTCTGCGCGCTGGTGCACGGTTGGACGGGCGGTCGGGCCAGCGGTCGGTGTCGCTAAAATGGGTAGGTATTTCATATATCGTTAAATAAAAACTAATAGAACGATATATGAAGTACCCAGGCTAAAATGTCACACGTGCTATATGTATCAGATGTATGATACTCCGCTCGTACGGGCCAAGATTTATGGTGTTTCATCGTAACTATAGTGAAATATGAATTTGTTATCCAATAGCCCACTTTCGCGATATGCTTTACTTGTCACGCACAAAGGTTTCAATACGAGGCCCCGTGCTAAATTAAATTTATTCTTTTCTCTGTGAAAATAATATATTTAATTTAGCACGGGGCCTCGTATTGAAACCTTTGTGCGTGACAAGTAAAGCCAAGAGTCCATAACCAAGAGCGTCCATATCTCTTATATAGATGCTACGGCGTTTTCACAAGTTGGGCTATTTTTAGATTACTTTTGCCGCCAATTATTGGGTTATACCCGTGGCGGAACAAAAGATGCCTCATTAGCTTCTTTTGTTATACCAACAACACGTCTGCTACGCTTTTGTGATTTTATTCCCTTAGGAATGATTGCAACCCAGTAATAGTGGGAAACCGTTCTAAAAATAACCTAACTTGTGAAAATGCCGTAGCATAGAGGTAGTATGGGAGATTCTCGCTCTTGGTTATGGGCTATTGGTAAAGCATATCGCGGAAGTGGGCTATTACATTTGTCGTGGTTATCATGACTGGAATTATACCAAATGGAATTCAGTTGTATAACAGAGTCGGCCTGTACCGCTCGAAACGAGCCACAACATTGACTTACCCAACAATACAAAACACTCTTACCTTTAGAACGTGCAGTAGAGCTACAGTGTAATGGAGCAATCAGAATACAGGTTTCGAACGAGACCCCCAAGATTGCATAATTAAATACATCGTAGCCTCCTCCGTAGGCATCTCTAATTTTCGAAGAAATCAGATTATGGGCTCCCTGTGGCTCCCGGAGGTCACAGGTAACCCAATTCACGATTTTTCCGCGGTTTTTCCGATACTTAGAGATGGCTGCGTAGGAGGCTACATACATCGGCTTTTATCCAAATAAGCTATAATAATAAGTAAACATGGAAATTTAACATAGATACTCAAATGCTCTAATATATAAGTAGAAGTACTCCATTTGTTTGTTTCTTTGATGCATTCATAATATATATGTGTCTCGATACTGTTGTCGACACTAAAGCCATTGATCATTCAGTAGAATATCTCTTCTTCCGTCAAGTATTGTATTTTTCTTTTGATAGTGTTTTCTAGAACATCAAAGAGTTGATTACGCTTTGAGTTAGGGAAGGTACGTTTTTTTATTGGGGGGAGGGCTGGGGCTTCAGAGGGGACGGTCATCAGAAACAAATTGGAACTTTTAATAAGGCTTGACCCTCCAAAAAAGTTCCAATTTTTTCGTATGACCCTCCCCTCTGAAGGTCCAGCTTCCCCCCCCCCCCCCCCCCCCCACCCAATATAAAAAACATACCTTCCCTTATAGTTACTATTACGGAGGTTTTGTGTGTTTGATATTACTGATTTTGATATTATAAATATAGATACAGATATTTTTATTAGCTCCTTGCACAACAAATGGTACATTGGAATATAGACCCTTTGCACGTTACGTCATAGCCGCCATGTTGGTGTACCTTAACAATAGATTCTTCGTTAGCTTCTTTTGTTCTGTACACCAACATGGCCGCCATGCCCTTTGTCATTTGAATCTCTAGGGATTGCGTGCAAACCATCTATAGCGCTAATAAAATAAAATTTAGTGTAAACATTAACATTTAGATGCTTAATTATATTCATTTTGAAATCATTGGTGTTTCCTGCCATTTGATTGGTTAAAAGCAGTATTGATTTCAGCCTACATTGTATAATTTTGTGTCTGTTATTGCATCCTTTTGCTGAACCAATCAAAAAGCAGAATTTAAGAAGCCATTTCACAGCGTAGGGATTGTGTGATCGCTCGCGTACGCTCTTAGATTTTAATTGCCTTCTTCGAAGCTCTACCCGCTTGACTTTTCTAGTTTGTTGTTGTAAAAAAAAAATTATGAACGTTTATCGTTTGTTAAGATTTCAAAACGAATATAATTAAGTGGTAATAGAACTGAGTGGAGTGCAATTTTGGTCTGAAATCATACTCTTGATTACAAATTTTGTAATCATGGCAACAATTCTCGATTCTGATTGGTTGAAGCAAGAGCCCATAACTATGGGTTCTTGGTTGAGGGCAATGTAATTTCAAGGAACACAGTGCAGAAAAAAGGAAACACAGTGCAGAAAAAAGGAAACACAGTGCAGAAAAAAGGAAACACAATGCAGAAAAAAGGAAACAGTGCAGAAAAAAGGAAGCACAGTGCAGAAAAAAGGTAACACAGTGCAGAAAAAAGGAAACACAGTGCAGAAAAAAGGAAGCACAGTGCAGAAAAAAGGTAACACAGTGCAGAAAAAAGGTAACACAGTGCAGAAAAAAGGTAACACAGTGCAGAAAAAAGGAAACACAGTGCAGAAAAAAGGAAGCACAGTGCAGAAAAAAGGAAACACAGTGCAGAAAAAAGGAAACACAGTGCAGAAAAAAGGTAACAGTGCAGAAAAAAGGAAACACAGTGCAGAAAAAAGGAAGCACAGTGCAGAAAAAAGGAAGCACAGTGCAGAAAAAAGGTAACACAGTGCAGAAAAAAGGTAACACAGTGCAGAAAAAAGGAAGCACAGTGCAGAAAAAAGGTAACACAGTGCAGAAAAAAGGTAACACAGTGCAGAAAAAAGGAAGCACAGTGCAGAAAAAAGGTAACACAGTGCAGAAAAAAGGAAACACAGTGCAGAAAAAAGGTAACACAGTGCAGAAAAAAGGTAACACAGTGCAGAAAAAAGGAAACACAGTGCAGAAAAAAGGAAGCACAGTGCAGAAAAAAGGTAACACAGTGCAGAAAAAAGGTAACACAGTGCAGAAAAAAGGAAACACAGTGCAGAAAAAAGGAAGCACAGTGCAGAAAAAAGGAAACACAGTGCAGAAAAAAGGAAACACAGTGCAGAAAAAAGGAAACACAGTGCAGAAAAAAGGAAGCACAGTGCAGAAAAAAGGAAACACAGTGCAGAAAAAAGGAAGCACAGTGCAGAAAAAAGGAAGCACAGTGCAGAAAAAAGGAAACACAGTGCAGAAAAAAGGAAACACAGTGCAGAAAAAAGGAAACATAGTGCAGAAAAAAGGAAACACAGTGCAGAAAAAAGGAAACATAGTGCAGAAAAAAGGAAACACAGTGCAGAAAAAAGGTAACACAGTGCAGAAAAAAGGAAATACAGTGCAGAAAAAAGGAAGCACAGTGCAGAAAAAAGGTAACACAGTGCAGAAAAAAGGAAACACAGTGCAGAAAAAAGGTAACACAGTGCAGAAAAAAGGAAATACGATGCAAATTTCTTTGGAAAGCAATGAAACATTTCCTTTCGACTTCTGAGAACACTCGAACAATTCGAATGAATTTGAAAGTGTGAACTATTATGGTTTGTTGACTGAATAAATTACTTTGCCACATGAGTCGCCAACGTCACTTTCTGACAATTTTTTTCATGTATATTATTAATAAGTAATCGTACGGTTTTCTCGTACAATTTGGGATTAATTTTCACCTGCGGGCTCGTGCAATTTTGATACTCTTTGAAAAACCCACTTGTGCAAATTAATCCCAAATTGCACTCGAAACCGTATGATTACCTATACAAATTGCACTTCACTCAGTTCTATTACCATTATAAATCGATAAAATTGATGATCTTAAGATCATACTCTCATAGACCTACTTTGCTGCAAAACAAGCTACTTCCATGGTGGATTTATGACCACATTAAATAACTGGTCATCAGACATATAAATTGCATTGTATTTTGTATTAATTTTAAGGGTGCAATAAAAATCGTTTCTTATCGTATCGTACGTTTCACATTTAACAATGAAGTGAAACTCGCGATCGTCTTCTATGTTTTTATGACAGGCGGGGCATATTCTATCTTCCAGTTTCGTGTAGGGCCTAGTGTACCTCCCTCTTTCGATTTGTAGGCAGCGATTGCTTATTCTGAGTTTTGTGAGAGCAACTCTATGATTTATATTAGGGACAGCCTTGAGATATTTTTCTAGTTTGTAATCCGTTTTAAACAATCTATATGTTCTAAGTTTGTTGCGGTGGTGGGGATTTTTTCTTTGGTCGTAGCCATTGTTGGTATTCCATGTCTTGTAATCTCAATTTAATTTGAATTAAGAATCCCTCGTAATCAGATATGTCTTGTTGCGATAGCCAGATATGACCAAAGCCAAGTTTATAGATTTTATGTCTTATTTTTTATCCCCAGAATACAGGTTTTTGAGATTGGAGACAGTCTATATAGGCAATTTTTGAAAGCTTAAAATTTTCCTTTGTTATTAACTTTGACCAATATTTAATGCTTCTAAAAGTAGATTCTAATAGCCCACTTCCGCGATATGCTTTACTTGTCACGCACAAAGGTTTCAATACGAGGCTCAGTGCTAAATTAAATTTATTATTTTCTCTGTGAAAAGTATATATATTTAATTTAGCACGGGGTCTCGTATTGAAACCTTTGTGCGTGACAAGTAAAGCATATCGCGGAAGTGGGCTATTTAATTGGATATCTACCCAGTTCCGCTAGATATCACCAGAATCACACGCGAGCCCCCACCCCCCCCCCCCATTTTATTGAATTGATAAAGTGTTAAAATTAATTGTCTCTCAAATGTATAATACTGTATTATAAGTGTAACGCGTGAGCCCCCTAGATGAGCTAATAGAGCTCTTGGGGTGAACTCGTTAAAAAAAATGTTTAAATGTAAAAAAAATTGGATTTATTAGTTTTATTATCTCTGGTAGAAACTCGCGGTCCACTCTCCTTACCTATTTCACTCCACTAAAGCCAACATATAAATACATCAAGCAAGCTGAATATTATTTGTACCCCATATTCATAATTTCACAGCAATACTAACTGAATTCAATTAATATATATATATATATAATCACAAACATACCGTGATTTTGTACTCTGCGATATTTGTACTCCAAGTCACGCAAAATGTACATGTCACATGATCCGTATTACTTTAAAAGAGACCAGCCAATATTATGTAAGTTGGACATTAGTTAGCCTGCGTAGCTGGCGGTGTCGGGACCGCGGCCGGGAGTCCTTTTTTTAATGGCCGCCTGCGAGCCAATATAATTTTCTTGCACTCCCGGCCGCGACACCACCAGCTACGCAGGCTAGACTTAGTTGGACATTAAGTGTTTTTACTTGTCATTCCTATTAAATGGGCACCGTAGCCTGCTAGCGGCTATTATGGGTGTTTTATTATATAATTTGTTTTCGGATTGGGCTACCTGTTGCGCGCGGTCAAAATGGGGCGAGGAGAACAGGAACGGAGGGGAAGGGGACTGAAAAAGAAATCGCCCCATTTTGACCACAGGTAGCCCAATCCGAAAACACATCAGCAAAAAAACACCCACAAGAGGCGCTAGCAGCCTAGGTGCACTGCACACCGCGGCAAAACGTCACGCACATGCGTATTTGCTATTTCTTGTCCGCGCGCGGCCGCCCCCAGTTTCCCGCGAAAACTGAAATGAAACATCAGGCACATGCCGTGATTTTAACGTTTCTGCTTAAATGAATACGGCATGTGCCTGTATTCATTTGTGAACTGTTTTGTCAAAAAATAAGAAAACTACTTAAAAGATAAGCCTAAGACTTTAACACTACAGCTTACCACTTTATATTAAGACTTTAACAGGTTGAAGTTTTCTTTATTTGTAATTCATTGTGAGTTTACTAAGTTATAAAATTATTTAAATTATTTACTAAAAAAGTTGAAACCCTCGGTAATTTGTATTTGATAGCAGAGCCTTCGTTATTTTGGCCAGCGGATCATACCGTTTTGCCGCGGTGCACACAGCGGTCAAACGTCTGCGCATGCGTCAGATGTCTTGCAGCGACAACATATTCCAAAACAAATTCAAAGCGAGCCGGCGGCCGTCACTGTTCACACACCCGTTTTCAAACCTTGAGAACTTGTTTGGTAAATTACGAAAATTTTGGGTAAACTCACAGTTTGAAGTTTGTTCAATTTCCCGTCGACTGTGAAAATAAAAAGCTTAACTTTCACGTATTTTTCTTACCTTTTGGGGGTAGAAGTTCACTGTAATAGGTTTTAAGGTAAATTTGCGCGGGAAATTCGCGCGGCCTCCCACCAGACTGACCGTAATACGCACGCGCAGACGTTTGACCGCTGTGTGGCCGCGGTGTGGGTGCACTGTACGTTCTCATGATGAAAGACAACATTAGCAGAGTGTGTTTTCCAGGTATACTGGAGAACATTTGAGACAATTTTGATGAAGGACGGCAAAGATTCGAGTACGTGGATGAAAAATATTGCTTTTAAGAGAAATTTAGAGCAACTTGTAATCGTTTCACTATAACCGAAATCAAGTTTCTAGATCCACTTTAATCTTTGCCATCATCTATCGGAAAAGATTGAAAAGCATATTTATCAGGATATTCACATGGTATTTCTCTTCTTTCTCAGGGTACGGTGATATTTTTGTAGTTTTTTGTTTTCAAGAAGGTTCAAGTCGATTGACTGTGCATGCACGATTTGTTATACTCATGATTAACACAACGACACTTGAAAATCACGACCGGCACTCACATTTGAAGTTCATTGACCAAAAACATTAAATAGGTTCCGCGCTAAAGAAATCAGTTGTATCCTATAGTTTTGGCTGCAAACAAGAACAAAGCTAACATCAATCATACAGGATACAAATCGTCATGAGATTTACGAGTCCATTTACAATATTGGCCTGCTGGATGTATCACCATGACTACCCTGAGAGACCTACTAACACGCACTCTCGATCTTTGATGTGTGAACTCTATATCTTCAATCTCGATGTCAATGTACCTGCTAATCACACTCCATTTCCGTCCAGAAGCCATCAGCAGATGGTTAATTATAAGCTTGGTTCCGGGGCTTGGTTACATTTGATAATACGCGACATGTGGATCTAATTTCATAACTTTAGTCTGCGCTGACTAGTGCTCCCCCGGCTGTAGATGCAGGGGACAAAGAACGAGGTAACGGGCTCGCTACTACATCGCAAATCTATAGAGGTTATTAGTCGGCTAACCAACTAATACGTAGAGGAAACCGTATGAACTGCTCGTGCTATACATGATTTATGGGCATTGAGTGATATTTTGAAAGTTCTGATAATTGCACGCGCGATTGCAATTTGAGAACACTCAGTGGCCATAAATCGATCGGGTTATCCTTCACGTAGGCACACATGAATTGCTACCAAATTGTTTGTTTTATACACCTATCTCAATGAAAGGTTCCCACGGACGTACGACAAGCGACAATTCAGACAATTGCAAAGGTTGTCATTATCACTGGCGGCAGCTATATGCGGAATGGAATACGCCGATACAATTCGAAAATCCATTCGAAGGAAACTATTAATATTCTTCTCCAAAAACAAACGAAAGCAGCAGACTTTAGCAACAACCATAATCCATTTCGGTCTGGGTGTGTCGGTTTGCCGCTTGTACGGGACAACCTTTTTGAAACAGCTGTATGTAGAGGAAATCGCATGAACGCGAGTGCTATACGGCAATTATAGGCACTGAGTGATAGTTCTAATGATTGTACGAGCGAGTGCAATTTGAGAACTTTCAATATATTACCCAGTGCCTATAAATCAAGTATAGCACGAGCAGTTCATGCGAGTTTTTGTTTATGGTATACTGAGAGCACGTGACTTTGCACTCAATAACCATTAATGCACTCGTCATTGACCAATCAGAATCCAGATGTTTTGTTGAGTATGTTATAAATTGTCTTATTGTGTTGTATCTAATGTATTTTGGTAGCGATTCATGCGCCTACATGAAGCTAGGCGATGACCATAAATCACGTATAATTACACAACCAGTTCACGCGATGTTTTGTTTATAATATACTGAGCACACATTGCTGAGAACATGCGACTGTGCACTCAATAACCATTAATGCACTCGTCATTGACCAATCAGAGTGCAGATGTGCAGATGTTTTGTTGAGTATGTTATAAATTGTCTTATTGTGTTGTATTCTATTGTATTTTGGTAGCGATTCATGTGCCCACATTTGCTGAGAGCGTGCAACTGTGCACCTTCAATCTAGATATTTTTGCGTATCACTGCATGGTTATATAGCTCAGTTGGTAGAGCACGGTCTAGAGTGCGGGAGGTCGTGCAAGGTTCGAATCCCGGCCGCGTCCTTCGGCAGGGACGTAATATAAGTCGTTCGCCTTGTCTCCTTCCTCTTCTAATCTATACGAGGGGGAGGTGAAAGATCCTGTTGTGTTATTTCGAGTAAGGGTAGGAGATTGTCTCCCGACACAACAGCCAGGCATTCTGAGATACTAACAAACACTCATGATTGTAAACTGCACGGCAGCACATTACGCCATAATAGCAGTCCGTATATATCACAAAAATAACCTTGTGAAGTGCATTTACATATATGCGTTCTTGTTTCTCTCCTTAATTGTTGGGTGGTTTTAAGCTGATTTCAGCCGGATTTTCTTTTTGGAGCTGAAATCAGCTTAAAACCACCCAACAAGGAGAGAAACATGACAGAAGACATCACAGTGGCAAGGTAAGTCATTTTCAGTTCGAAAAAAATTACAGTATTTCTGGCTAGTAAACGGAGTTCGTTACGCTCCCATACAAACCCTTATGTAAAGTTATATTTTCGTAACCTGAGCTTGGGCTGCCTGTGCGTCGCCTAAATTAGTGTAACCGCAAGACCAACGGTCACAGCGAAATCAGAGGGTTGAACATAAACCTCAGGTGAAAATAAACCCGTTGATCCCCTACAAAAGTATACTAGTCTAGACGATTCCGCGAGTCAACGTCTCCCCCGGATCTGAAGACCGTTGGCACATGAAATTTCAAATTACTTTTAGGTGACGTCAACTAAATTAGTCACTAAATTTAGTTAGTTTACACATAGTTAATAGAGTGGAATGGTTAGGAAACCCAGCGACCTTCTTTGTCATAGGTCTTTGTTAGCTTTTTTGCAACCTTGAACGTGCACAAAAGACAATAGAAATTCCAATGTGTTAATCATTCAGCCAATAGAAACGCGTGAGTTCAGTCGTTGAGGGGACGCTAATGAACTATAACCGTGCACAATCTTTTGTCTTACCCCTTCCAACATAAATCGCAGCGCCTTTGTTAGCCCCTTTGAAGTTTGCCGGGTTCCCTAACCATTCCACTCTATTAACTATGGTTTAGATAAACTAAATTATCAACACCGACGTTGTAGTGACTCTACTGCACAATACACGAGAGTTACTCCAAATCAGGGTTTCGCCACAGTATACCTTTTTATTATTATTTATATATATGTTCACGCGTCGGCGTTTCGTGTGACTACCTGACCATGATGCTGATTCAGTTTACCGTGCCCCTGAGGCCCTGTTCAGCATGAAGAAAGTTCACCCTCCCCTGAGCCAACTTCACCGAGCGCAGTTGTCCCGGGTACCCGAGACAACTTAGTCTTGAGCGAGTCTGGGCACGTAATATTGGATTGCGCATGCTCTGTGTGTCCCGAGTTGGCCCAGGTAGGCGAGCCAAAGTGTTTGTATGAGAAAAAGTTGGCCGGCCTACCTTGTGAACCGAGTGCCCCCCCCCCCCCCATATCAAACAACGAGTGTCGATTTAGAGGTCTGGGACCTAGAAACCGCCATTTTGAATGTCCTGGCAGCTCTTCCAAATATGGAATATGGAATTTTCCTAATATGGAAGAGGACGCGGGAAGTTCAAAACGACACATTTTATTGACTGATGCTCCGAGTCCAAGTTTGCGATTTCTCTTGTAAACGGTTGACTTCGATTTTATATAAAAAAATGTATGATAAGTTGGCTCGCCCCAGGGTAGCTTGGAAGAGCAGGGCCTGAGTGACCTGGCCTGCTCAGCCGAACCATTATACTTATGGTTGAAATGTATTGAAGTTTTCGAAGACATCTATTGCTCAGTGTTATTTGCCAATTAGGAATTCGTCAATTTAAAGGTTTCCTCACCGGCGACAAAACAAATAATTAAAATTATCATGGCGCGCTCTTCAGAAGAGCGAATCCGCAATTTTGGCTGGCGGAGCTGCTACGCCGATGCACTCTATTTTTGCACAAACTCGAAAAAAATACGTTTGTTTTTATCTCCAGGGTAAGTACTTTGCGGGTTTTCGAAGGACTAAAGAAGAAATGATATATGAATATTGGTCAGTTGATTGGTCTAGTGTGTTCCGGCCATGGAGTGCACTCGACTAATTCCACATAAAATCTCTCAGATTTCCACTCAGGATTCTTCCAAAATGAGACTCAAGATATAAAGTGTGATATTTCTGATATAGTAAAAGTTGTCAAGAGAATGTATTACAAGTTTGGAGTACCGAATCAAACGCGCCATCCATTATTAACAGTAATTAGCAGTAAGGGATGTTAAAATACACTGCGCTCGGTACCGAGAACGCCAGCCAATCGGCCAGCATGCCACTACGCGGTGAAAATAATAGTGCCTCCAAATTTACAGTGATATTTACGAATTTCCAGAGGCAAAAGGAAGGCAAAAGCCGCACTTCCTCACTCATAATTTGTCCGCTGTTCTAAAGGTTCTAACTAATTAATAGTCACAAAACCCTTC
Source organism: Actinernus sp. WN-2022 (assembly GCA_030867875.1). Classification (NCBI taxonomy): domain Eukaryota; kingdom Metazoa; phylum Cnidaria; class Anthozoa; order Actiniaria; family Actinernidae; genus Actinernus; species Actinernus sp. WN-2022. Next base: position 3,360,066 of record JAOWCC010001368.1, on the reverse strand, counting down.
TTGAAAAATCAGTAAAAATACACTAAGTTCAAGACTATGATATCAAAACTAATTTCAGTAGCCCGTGCGAAGTTTACTTGCAAAATTGGGATGAACAGAAAACAAAGCTTGAAGGAGGCAAGCTTTCCTGTCTTACAAGAAAACAACAGCTGCTGGTCCCCGTGCTTATCAAAACAATATTCGGCAGCCTCTATAGCTCTATAGTTTTAACTTTTCTGGGGATAATAATTGTCATAAGTACATGTAATGTCCAGGCAAGTTCATATATACTGAGAGCTCCCGGTTCTCTTTGAAGACGCGAACAAACAAACAGTTCAGTATAGAGCACAACAGGACTGGTGCAACTGAAGAGTTAAAGTGGTCCAGAATGATGTCGTTGTTGCATGGAATGCTTCCCCACTGAAACTAACAAAATATTCCACATTCCGGTCTCAGTTAAGCTACTAATACCCCATTCACACCAAAGCTTAAGCATGTTTAAAAGCTGTTTAATTAAACAAGTTTAAAATAATATATGTTTCCACCGTGTACTCCACATTCCGGTCTCAGTTAAGCTACTAATACCCCATTCACACCAAAGCTTAAGCATGTTTAAAAGCTGTTTAATTAAACTAGTTTAAAATAATATATGTTTCAACCGTGTACTTGCTGGTGCTAAACTAGTTGCAATTTCACCTTCGCTAACAAAACAACCTGTTTGAGGTAGATTTAACCCCCGATTTAACCCTGTGTCGCTAAACATATTCAAGCCGATAGGAGCTGCATGCATGCATGCATGCATAACTCAGTTTAATAGACCAGTTCGCGGTTAATTTTGAAAGGGGTGCAAACATGGCCCAAAATCAGTCAGTTTGTATAGGAATCCGATGCCAAATAATTTCCGTAAAATCGAATTTCTGAAATATTCACTGTCTGCAAACTTAAGATAGCAGGTAAAAGATTAGCTGATCAAAATTTGAGGGATGTAGCTGTGCTGGGAAGCGTGCAGTCGTATTTTCAGTTTTCCATACATTTGTCTGTAAATTGTCTGTAGACATTTCTCAAAAGTACCCACCCGAGTCTATTGATAAAGCCGTTGTACTTATAATATTCATTCCAGGGTATAAGTTCCTGTACTAAAACACTTCCAGAAAATGATTGCACTTCAAGGTGTGTGCTCTGGCAGTACTCTAACTGAACTACACGTCCATCAGTGACAGTATACTGCATACACGATTCCTGATTTTAAACTTTGAAATAAGTTTCAAAACGCAAGCTGAGCCATTCAACCATCTTTTATATGATCAACTGGGAGGCTGTAAACTTTGATGAAAAAGCTGAGTAAGTTTGGTAAGATTACAGCTTGCTCCTCAGTACCTGAATCCGTTATTTACTTACTAAGAACTATTTGCTGTATTTGATATCCTCAGTTTAACTGGTTCAGTCGACTATGATACTTGTCAATAGTTTTGCACCTCAATACGGTTCCGTTTAATAAAACTTTGGATCCCTCACACCTCCCGGCTTTGTCAGTTTTAGTTATCATGATTTTCGGCCAGTTGTGCTCAATATTTAGCACTGCCAAGTTGCCTTCACGAGGCCGGTTCACTGAGTGGTTATTACATAGCTAGCTAGACCGTACATAACTGATCACGCAGGGTTTTTTAACAACATATTATCACAGCTATTGCTCTGACTCGATACAAACAGGCTCAGTCTAAAAATTAAACTCTCACATAAATATCTCAGCCAGATATGTTGTCGGGACGAGCAACCATCTAATTGGTGCAATATGCAATAACATATTTGGTTCGAATATTGATTTTTTTTTTTTCTAGTACATGATCAGTACAATTCAACTTTAAATCCCATAAATTTCTGTTCTCTGTCCTCAAAGGTATATCTGATAGTGAATAACAAGTTCAAGACCTGAAATCTAAAGTGATATGAGTGCTCGGGTGATTGGTGATCGAAACGAAAATATGTAACGGGTTGATCTTTGTAAAAACAATCACTATAGTAAAAGCACATGGTATTCCCTTTCAGTTCTGGCTGTGATATTAGCATCTAATACAGTTCGTTGACCTAACAGATAATCAGGAAGTGGGCGCAACTGCCTATGGCAAATAAAATCCATGCACTGATATCTTCTGATGTACTTCACAGTCCAGTTGATGATGTAAAGACTCTGACTCACTCGCATTAATCTCACAGCGTTCTTTGAGGACAATGACTCAACATTGTTACTGATATATTAACCGACGTTCCTAGTGAACAGATTGTTGATAATGAAAAAGCGTTGTAGCACATTTGAACTAAGAGCTAGCCGGTTGATAGCAGAAAACACGAACATGTGAAGCTTTATTAGGAGAATTGCATTTTCTCAGATCAGTATGTGCCATAGAACGTGATCGTGTAACACCATATATACACCGCAGTAAGTGAGAACGCTCTGGAACACCACTGACGTCAAACTCAAGAACAAAACCAAATTAATTAAGTTAGGCTGCATTTTATTATTTGAAAAATTATAACTACATAACTAACTTATGTGCGAGTTCATTCACATGTTACAAATCATAACTCTACTAATATCAGAAACTCTATCGCTAACCTGTGAGGACGACATAAGTTCAGACCAGTGTAAAAACAAAAATTCTTCGCTTGATCTGTAGTATAGATATAATTTAGTATCAAAGACAATATTAAATTCAAGCTAGAAAGTTGTTTTCTTAGGGTCTTATAAAGAAACTACTACAGTTGTTGTTTTGGGATTATTTTTTGAGTAGAAATACCTGCAAGACACGTTGCGTGAGTGGCCCTGTGGAGTGGCAGGGTTGTGTTCCATTGTCCTATCGCCCCCTGTTTCTCCTCCCGAGGTTTGTCGCGGATCACGCAGAGGCTTTAACCACGAAATGTACCTTGGAATGGAAATACATTGTGTACGGATCCTATCATTATTAATTCGCTTGATTTTAGATCCCCTTAAATTGAGCCATCAGTAGAAAACTCTATTTTCATTGCGAAATCCCGCGACCTCTTCGTCATATACCGGCGACCTCGACAATCGGAAATCATTTCAAAGCAGTCCAAAAAGGGCGGCTGGAAGCGGATTGGAGTCGCATACTGTTGTAGCCGAGCCGACTTCACCGCGCCGCTTAAGATAAATCATAATTGTGAAGCAAATGAGCCTGGAGGTTTGCTGTGAGGTCTAATTTCTTTTTCTAAACCGACTTCGAATAAATTTTCTCTTATCCAGAATCTTTGGAGTCGTTATTGGATGAGGGGATAAAGCGTGTTATGTCTTAGCGGGATGCGTGGGTTGGCAATGACGTCAGTAGCTGTTGAACAATAGACCGCTTATCAGTTAGTCTGTCTTGTACGTGTGTATGCATTATTAAAACTACGACCGAATTCCTCCTATAAAGGCGATTTTACGCTAGGTTTCATTCGCGACCAATATCTCGCACTTGTTAGGGATCTTGGTTTACTTTCAGCTGAAATTCCTAGCAATAAACCAAGCAAACAATAACGATCTTCGTACATGTCCTTGGTCACTCCCAATGTAATTTAGCACGGTGGCGACTAGCATCTGAACAAGAATAGACGAACTTCGATTTGGAAAAACCATTTCAAAGCGTTTCGTGATGCGATGATGATCAGAGTTCCCAAGAAATAACGCAGTATTGACACAGTATTTTCACTGGAGAATAGCATTTTTTATTCATGGTGTAACAAATATTTTAGAACATAAATACTTCTGGTAGATCTATGTCGCTTTTTAATTTATGCACCGAAGCCACATTTACTGTAGACATGAATATGATTTTCGACACTAAAATCTGGTGGCTGTACAATTTGACAAGCAAATAATGAAACGCCGTAATCTCAAGTGTCGTATCGACAATAGCAAGACACCTCTGATTGGATGAGAAGACGATTAGCGTTTGAATTCCGACAGGTTTCTAGCCAATCAGATACTCTGAGACGCAAACAAGTATCAAGCCAAATCGCCCGCGACAGCGACCGGCGGCCGCGACGGAGCAAGTACCTAGTTCCCCGCATGCGTCCGTCACGATAACTCGGAAAAGGACGAGCGCGATTTTTGATGATTAGGCCAACGTTTGTACAAGTCGGCCCGTATAGTCCATAGCTCTGGCTGCGCAAGACTTAAGTGACTAAAGGCCAATAATATGACTGAGAATTTTGCTCTGGTTTATGGACATGTCTGAATCTGTAAGCAACTCAGAGAACTCCGAAGCAAGCGAGCCTAAGAACCTCGAAGAATCACAAGAACTTGAAGCCGACGGCCGCGGAAGGGCGAGCTCGAACACGGATCGTGACACTTCACACGAACAATTTGTTTCTCCTCTTCAGAGCAGTGCAATGCCCTCCATTATCCAAACACATGCTACTCTTACTGTCGCAAACAACATTCAAGCCTCACAAGTTCACACAGAGCCTGTGTTGAAAATGGAGCGCAGCGAATCCCTGGATTTGACAGTGGTCGAGCGCGAGAAGGCACACTTCGAAAGCGATAGCTCCTCTGTCGGCCGCGAGCGCACCGGCTTTGTGGGTGAAGAGCCTTTGGAAATTCAGTGCGGAGAGAACACAGCTCTGCTTTACGTCTCCAAACTATGCCAGGGAAGCAAAGGACCGTGCATTCTGTTTAACAATGAATGGTTAACTCCAAACGAGCTGCAATATATCAGTGGAAGAGAGACGGCTAAAGACTGGAAACGGAGCATTCGATTCAAGGGAAAGTCTCTAAAAAGCCTCATCGCCCGTGGTCTTATAAAAGTTCACCCCCCAATTTGTGACTGTCTTGGCTGCCGGATATCGTCTCCCGTGGTAAGAAAAATATATATTTTGTTTCAGGAATACTGTTGTTCAAGGAATATTCGTGGTTTCTTTATACGCTCAGGCGGTTTGACCCGATGCTTAGAAAGCCACTATATCATAGCTTGATCGTTTGTGGAAACCCAGCATTCAAAGTATATTTGGACTAGAATCTCTCATCCTGCAAGAGTCGTTGGTAGGTTAAAATTAATTTATAATATTGTGTTGAGAAAATAAACGGAAGGAAAGTAAATGATCCTACGGGGTAAGGTAATTTCAGTTTCTACTCTCGCTTTCTAATTGCGAAGTCTTGAGATCGTTGGGGTCGAGTTCCGTTTCCTTCCTTCTCGTTTGCCAGTAATTTTATTTTCGCCGCTTCATCTGTTGTGGGTTGTTGTGCTGTAGACCGAACGTGCCGTCTAGCCTGCCGTCGATCGAGCTCACGAAACATATTTATCATTACAAAACCGCACGCCTTTTATTGCATTTAATCTGTAGCATTTTTCGATCGCACGCGCTTCAATTTTACTATCGCCAGAGCCTTCTGATTTAAAAAAAATTTGGACCGCGATCAAAACATTTTAGCACTATCAGATAATATTACGCGTACAATAGAGAACGACGGAAGAGGCGGTCCACTATGCTGATAACGTGACAACTAGTAAGCAAACATTCGTTCTCCGGAGCCCGCATAATTTCTCATTCTTTGTCTAATTGCACACACGTCTCGGCGTCTCTGAGAGGCCAAATCATTTATTGTCCAGCTGTTCGTGTTATTGTGTTGATGTATTGATGTCTGGTTGGCTGAAAAGACAGAGCATTTGAATTGTTAAAAATTAGGGGGCAGAGCGTTCGGCCTAGAGACTACATCTCTAATGCTGTCTTTGTTATGTAATTCCCTCATGATTATGTCCTGTGATTGACACATTGTCGTATCTTGACAATACCCCCTCGGCAATATTGACGCCTTGTCGTTTGCCTAACAATACACACTCGACAATAGCCTTAATCTATCGCTGATGAATGGCCTCGTCGCTATGGTTACGACATCATCGCTTCTCGTACGACACCGCATAACTTCAGTACTGAATGCGCGCGCACTTCTCGGTTGACGTTTCTCGTCGTTATTCTGCGATATCAGATTAGAAAAACTCCGGAAGAAAATATGATTACTGATAGAAATCTGTCCGTTCAATTGTTATGCTTTTTCTTCTTCTTTGAATTAGTGGCTCGTCAGTTCATAACAGCTTAACACATATCTGAATGCCTTTCAAGTAAAAAAAAATGGGTGACTAGTTCCTGTCAAAACTAGTAAGAAGGAAAGGCTGCGTCGATCCAAGTGACCTTAAAATGGACTGAAGTGTCCTTCAGAGTTGCCTGTTCAGTTTTCTAGACTAAAGCCCAATAAATATATCTCTGAAGTGGTCTTAAGGTCTTCTTGGCCTGATTATAAACACATCAAAATTCCAGAGATTTTAAGAGCTTTTTCCTTATCAGAACCTCTTAGGATTCGCTCGAGTTTGCCAAAAGGCTCATCTCCCCTAAAAGGATGATTTTTGTTACTGTATTTAGTATTAATGCTGATGGTATATGCCCTGCAGCTTAAAGGGAAAATGTCTTGAGGCAAAGCACAATCCGAAACAGCTGAAAGCGTATCTAAAATCCTAAGAGAGAAACCTTTGGCGACAGGGGCCGTCCGGGATATTTCACAAGAGTAAAATTCTAAATTTTGTGACATCTGTGAAATGGAATTTCTAATTCTAAGTTTCAGGCATAATTAAAATGTCGTTTTAGGCTCGAGGTTGCATCAATATATGCTCATTTATATGCGGACCGCCAAATGAACCAATGACTTGACAATAGGCTTGTCAAACAGACGACTTTTGATTCAATATAACAGTCACTGGCGACGCTACTTCGAGTAAAAGACACTTCTCATTTTTTATTTTAATATTTCCAGAGTTCTGATATTTGGCTTTGCTGCGAACATCTGTTTTTTTTAATATAATGAAATTGGGATGGAGACAAGTTTGCCGTGATATGGTCATTTATGGCGAGAGTTTGAGCCGAAGAGCTCGCAAATTTTACGAGTCTTCCGTCTGGGATTAGCTTTTAGATCGCTGATCTAAGAACGGTCATTTAGAGCCTAAGCCAAATAAGCAATTTGAATATTTAATAGAAATATAAAATTGTGTTTCTTTTCATATATCTGATTTGATACAAAATATCCCATCTGGCATTCGTCTGCATTCGCGCTCAACTTGCTAAAGCTTTTTTATCCGATATGTCTCAGTGCTGTGTTACGAGAGAATTTATTAGCCTGCGAAAACAGCCGAATATTTGCGTTCGGAGCCCGTTGGAGCGAGCGCAAAGATTCGGCTGTTTTCGCAGGCTAGAGAATTACCAGTGAAGTCGTTGTAAAAAAATAAAAATACTTACATTTTACTAAAGAGTGTATTCGCTTGAAGCAGCAGAATGCGAAGCTCGTTACCAATATATGTGAACTTCGCGTAAAAACTGAAAAAAATTGCAAACAGCGAAGGTGCGAAAATTGTGGCTATATTTTTATTTCTATCGTTCGGAGGAAGCTAAGAATACACTCGATGCTAATCTCTCTAAAGCCTTTTATTTTTGAGATATTGTTCAGCAATCAGGTTTCGTTTTCAAATCGTTTCCAGTTTGAGAAAACATTTCACCTTAGAAAGCGAGGTGATATCGGTTATAAAAAGAGCACGTTAAATCGTTCAGCTAGGACTAATGATTTCTGTCGGCAGTTTCTGCGCCCTGTTTCCGGAATTGGATTTTGGGTGTAATTTTTAAGCCACAAAAATTTCCAATTGCTCATTATTTTCCTGCGATATGGAGATATGAACTTTGTTACACTGATATTTAACAGCAAAACACTCCCATATCTTTAATGGTTGTTTTATCACCGGGTCAAAGATCATCGCAAAACAAGGAATTTCTGACGAACTTCCAGAGTTCTGAACATGGCGTCAAAGCCTCCTCGCATAGCCTCACGTACAACTCAGTTGTAGCCATGACAACCTTCCGTCAAGGTATTCCATACCGCCGGTCTAACGGAATTAAATCGGATTATTACACGGGGCGCAGTGATATCCTGATCATGAACATGGTGATTTTCTTCCCGTTACACGTTTAATAATTCTGATGAGGACAAAACTTTAAAAGGCGGTGGAATTGCATACTGAGTAGTTTCATGGATATTTCATTGGACCACCTCCCTGATTAAACTATATGATTTCTCTACTGATTTAAGAACCAACAACAAGCGTTACAAGGACGAAATATTAATTATTTTAACAACCAAACTGAATTTTCTAACCGGAATGAAATCTAAAAACTAATCTCTGGCTTACACTGACTACATGAAACAAAACAAAGGCGCGGGGTAAAATAAAGCGACTTTTGTATGTAATCATTCCGTAGACAGAGTTTCTTAGACTGATGGCTTTATAACGACCCTCACAATGCCCCATGTTTATGGCTCTTATGTGCACAACTGCTCCTACCAGAAATGTTTATGACTTTGGTCGCGTAATCTATGGCAAATTGGGAGCAAAATGTGGAGCTATGTGGGACTAGTTGAGCTGTTTGAACTTTGATACGAGGTAAATGTGGTCAAAAATGCATGCACGAGCCCATTCTGTTCCAGGATTGTTCATTTATTTCAATTTCCACATTTGTCATCCTAGTACTTGACCGCCGTTTGTATATAGGTACACACCACATCGCATATTTGTACATTCAGGCGATGGCCATGGCTTGTGTTAAAATTTTTAGAGGCTTTGCCTTTGGTACTTGAAGGTGTCTAAGCCGTTAGAGCTGATCGATCCTTAAAGCTAAATATTGCATCCCATAAGATCCCATTCAACCAAAACTGGTTGTTATTATTTTGTGTTTTTCAAGCGCTCGCTTTCCCGCAGCGATCATTCTACATTAAGTATGCAAGAAACCAACTGGTCGCCATGGACTTGGGAAGACTGAATTTCAAAAGAGATTTCCACAGGACGGCGGGCTAGCTGTCACTGATGAATTTTTCTCTCTCGGTACAGAATCGTGGTCGTTTGGCTAGCAAGTGTGGCGTTACTCCATCATCGCCAAGAAGTCGAAAGAGAGATGCAGTGAAGTCTCTTTCCTGCTGGAGCCCTGATGATTTGAAGGCTGCAACAACACATCGGCACTATTCAACATCCGATATTGAGTGTATGGCACGACATACTGCTTCTAACGGGCTGGAATTCAAGGACAGAAGGGAGTCCAGTTCCTCCGCCACCTCTGAGTGCTCTGAGGGACACGACGATAGTCCATTTTCACCCGTTGTGAAAAGACCGCGAAGCATTACACCAGATGATGCCGAGGAAAAGGTTAGAACGCTTCAACGACGAGCGAGCGATTCATCGTTGGCTTTCTTCCCTTCACATGCAGGTAACAGTTAATCTCTCAGATTATAATGCAATCTTCCCATTTTCCTCGATATCTGGCATAGAATAATATATTCAGTTTCATACTCGTATTTCTTTTGCTTGAAAAAAAAATCTGCCTACTAAGAACTATTAGTCATAACATGTAACTCTTTACCAGACGCTATTTAATAGTGTCTATATGGTTTGAAAGCTACGTATGGTTTTCTTCTCGAGTGTAAATTATATATTGTAGTTTTCAGTGGAAACACAAATATGCGCAAGTTTATTTGTTAGCAGCAAGTGATGTTTTCTACAGAGCTTCTCCCTTGCGTACTCTGAACGAAAACAAACTTGTTGCTCGAGACATAAACGCTGTATTCTATTGCGTGGCATTTCGTGGCAAATGCAATCTCAAAAGTTACCCTGTGCCTAGTTTTGAGCCATGCATCATGATACACGTTCCTTGAACTGTAGACAGTGTTTTTTATTTGTTTGCAAAAACTGTCTGTAACTCAGTCGACGGTGATCCAAGTTTAATGATGGAACTCAAAACATTTGCGTCAAAAAATGTTGTTATCGTTTTACTCACGCGATAATCAGACTTCGAATGACGCGCTTTCCGCAGCTCTCAATAAACCAGTGATCCTGCAATTCTCCGGCTTTCACCTTCTCATGCTCAATTAACTACTCGCTACAGGCCAAACATTGGCGGATGAACACATCCATATGGCGGCTAATCCATTAAAATATCCGTAACTTCCGAATTGATTTTGTTTTCCTCCTCTTTATTCCCAGCTCTATAAACGTAAGAATGACGGATAAAAATAAACCATTGTTTTTGTTGTTTTAGCCAACGGAATAGGGCTGTGAGATAAGTAGATCAAAAGCTCGTTTCTAAGCGTGTTAGTGAAAACTTGCCGTTCGGTAAATCGCATTTTACCAAGTGATATATTTAGGTGTTGTGCTAGCTGTTGATTTCGAATTGCGTGCGGTTTTGACCCAGGCGCATTCCTCGGGTCAGATTCTACACATAGAATCGAAAGCAAGTTGGATGAAGAACTCTGGGCTGGGTTGCACTCGAGATTGAAATTACTTAAACTTAAATATGGCAAATTTTTGTGGTCAAAATGTGTTATTTAAATTGGATTTAATTTTCCAAGCAATGGTTTCTGTAAGTTTTCTCATACTTTATGCAAAAAAATAGTTAATTTCGTGTTAATCTGTGCACCAGTCGTTAAGTTGAGCTTGAAGTCTGATTTTGTACCAACAAGGGAAACTATATCAAGTTCCGTGTCATAATCAGGCTTTAATTTTATGTAACCACATGACATGTTCTTGCCTTTGCTCGACTTGAACCACATTGATGAATGATTCGCGAAGAAAACGAGGATCATTTGAGCCAAAATGTGATTTCTAAGTGGCTTAGTGGTCTGGTTGGGTAATAGCTGTGTATGGTGCACACGGATTTTATCTGTTCTTTATGTTTCTATTCTTTTTTTTATGTTAAAACGAAAACAATAAAATGTTTGACTACATGAAAGCCTTATACGGTGAACAGAAATAATAAACATTGTAAAAAAACGTGTTTACCAAGATACTCATAAACGATCTCAAATTCTTTATGAATACCTAAAACTGATGTTGAACCTTTCATTCTCTCAAAACAAAAGAAGGCCAATATCAATAAATTATTATTGATGAGATTCAGAATTTTAGAAAATATGTAACGGAATAAAGTGGTTAAGTTTTCTATGTAGGATCAAGTGACAATAGAAGCATCATTTCGAAGCTCCAAAAAGGAATTAGTAAAAAACATAGCTTCAAAATCTTCCAGGTACCAACACAGGTTCCCACGCCTTATTGCGTGAGTGTTCTAACATAAACAACTATTAAGAATGGAATGGTTTATACTTCCTTCTGCCCACGCTAACCCAAACTAAAACATAATCATGTTATACCCTCTAATAACCACATTTGATTCGTTGATGTCCGGAGATTATTGAATCCAAAATCACCGTCGCACTAAGAGACAATTGCCTTATTTATGATTACTTTCTGGGTAAAACACGGGGTTTAAAAATAAAATGGTTAATTGGCGCCCTTTTGATCTGTTTTCCATCGTGCTGTGAAGTATTTTGAAGAAAAGAGTGTGTTGTTTTTAATCCAGACATGCATGCTAAAGCTCCGTTCAAACGGTTTCTACGTCTCCAATATCGGTAGATGTTGAAACTGTTGGAAATTGCCTGAAAACATTGCTGAAAGGTGTTGAAAGATAATGAAAGCATGTTGAGTGAGTTTGACTTCGTTTAAAGGCCATTTCAAACGGTTTCATGGCCATTGCAAATGGTTTCAAGATGGCGGGCTTCAACAAATGTTGTATCTATGTTGTACCAATGTTGTATCTATGTTGTACCAATGTTGTATCTATGTTGTACCAATGTTGTATACCAATGTTGTGCCAATGTTGTAAGTGTGTCAGCTAAACTTGAGCGAGTTAACTAGTGGCGTAATTTTTCAGTCTTTTTCTTCTCTGGGCAAACGTTTACCCTAGTGCATGCATTGTAATCTTTTCAAATTCCTGTACGTAATTATTGGCAATAACATTTCTTTGGAAATAACTTAAATTAAATTTCCAATGAAAGAAAAATTAACAGAGATACAAACACATTTTTATCGAGATTTTGGTTTTGTATCTGACCATTTTCAGTTAACGGTGTATTAATCCTTTTTATTGGGAAGCAAGTGTTGAAGCATGCACTGCGACCTGCGTTGGGTACCCGGACGCCAAGTCAAATGCGAGTTGAGTTTGTTGGTATCTCTCCCTTGCTTCGATCGCGAGGAAAAAAACAACAACCTGAATTCCAATTCGAGTCTCGGAAAGAGAGCTTGGCAGGGGCGTAGGAAGGTCCTGAAAATGGGGGGGGTGGGGGCAAATTATGAATTCTGGGACATTTTCATTGATGTCTTCTGTCAATCTCTCTTATGGGACTGGGCAGAGGGGAGGGGGCAGCAACTGCCCCCAACTCGATGTATCGAGTCATGTAATTCAGTTATTTTGGCGATACGACCTATTTCGGTGGAGAAAGATTATGTAAACGAGGACCGCATCTATATCACATTTATATTCCACTCATTAAACATTCATTTCTTTTGTTTTTGCTTCATGCATTGTTAATGATTTTTGAATCTGATTTAGAGGGATCGATAAAGGAACACTGTCAAGCTCCTAAATGATAAAGTTTTCACGACGAAAAACAAAAAATAACTACTGAGGTTAACAGAATATGTTTTCCAATATACAAACTGGACTGAACGTTTGGGACAATATTGATGAAGGATGGCAAAGATTCGAGTGGATAACAAATACTACTGTGCAGAGAAATTTAGAGCAACTTGAAATAGTTTCACTGTATTAACTGAAATCAAATTTCTTCAATAAGGTTTTGTAATTCACTTTAATGTTTGCTATCGAAAGAGTTTGAAAAGCATAATAAATTACTAGGACATTCACATGGCATTTCGATTTCAGTGTTATTTTTGTAGTTTTGTTTTAAAGCAAACTCGAAGGTTCAATTCGATTGACAGTGCCCCTTCAACTTGCAGTAGAAATCTTGTATGTGTAAGGCTGTGCGAACGTTGTGAGTGTATAAATACAGATGGCAAATAAGTTAACACAAGAGAGCACAAGTGCCTAACGTTTTTGACACTTTCTTTCAAGCTACTAGCAGTAAGCATAAGTACAGGACTCGCCTTGCATCTAAATCCACCTTCTCCTTTCCAAAGATTCGTACAAATTATGGAAAATTTAATATAAGATATCTTGGCCCCAAAGTTTGGAACAATGTTGACGAATCTATAAATTCTTTGAGCTTTCGCTGCTTCAAGCGAAAGTTTAAAGACAAACTTCTAAATCTTTATTAATAATCTAAATAACTGTTTTGACCCACATCCTGCTTACTAATAGTATGCTTTGTTTGTTTGTGTGTATATTGTGTGTTGCGTGTGTATTTATTATCACCTTAATTAGTTATTCAACGTATTTAATGTTATGTGCTTGCTGATTTTTCGCCTTTTTCTGACTTGCAAAATTAACTCTATCATTTAATGGGCACCCGACTAGATTACCTCCTTATAGTTGTTTCGGGTTCCCGGTTACTTTATAACTTGTTTACTTTAATACGACCCATGTAATCTGCCACTGTAAGTACAAATTGTTGTTGTCAAGTAAGAGAGCAACCTCGTGACCAGGGTCTTCTCTCGGAGTAGCCGCCATCTTGGATCTGACCGAGAAGATCCTGGGGACGAGGTTGGTAAGAGAGGAAATATACAATACGCGGGCCTGTGCGATGATAATGTCGAATAAAATCTATTTTTAGTAACGAAACCGGAAGCAGTTAACTCTTTCCAGTCCGCCGTTGTGATAATCGTTCCTATAAAAACGATGCAGATGGATGCGCTTAACATTAACTGTAGATGAGCTTGGAATCTAATATTGCAACAATAATCTCATGGATGGGAGACTACAAAGGCTGAGCCATAATTCTGATCGATTAGCAAAATTCACTGAAGGAAAACGCATATGTTTGAGACATATTCTTATGTTTCTTCGAGTTCGCAAATTTCGGTGCTCTGAAAATCGCCTCAGAAAACCCTACTCGTGTGCGATTGAAATCAAACACAAAATCAGCACTCAGTTCTTACAGTACCTTCTTTATTCTATCCAACCACCTCGTTTCTTTGCACATGCAGAAAGCCTCAAGCAACTGTGAACCATACCATTTTCTACACCCACCTCCAATTGCATGCTGGGTAAATGGACAAAACTTTGACAGCACCTACCCCCTCTGGACTACCGTAGGGAATTTTCTGATGTCTTTTGCCTCTGTACAACCAAGAATGGTGATTTTGACAAAAGCCGAGGCCTTAAAGCACCAAAAACACATTCCAATAGGTTAACAGGGGAAAAAGAACACGGCCAACTGAAATATTTTTTTTGCTGTGACTCCAAGCAGAAACATAACAGAAAATCCCAATGAAATCTCCTCACAAAGCCTGCTAAAAGCAAGCCAATTAGTTTTCAGCCGTCTAAGGTCTTTATGATGTCCTCTGGCTATTTTGCAGTTGGCTTATTTGTCCAACTGAGTTAGAGCAAATGTTATGCAAACCCCTACGGCAGATCAATACTTACCTGCGACAGATACCCGTAAAGTCCTGCCGAATAGCATTGTGCGTAATTAGCCAGGGCAACCCCAGGCTACCCAAACTTGGACTTGGGGGGAGGGTTGTGTTAGCACTCTTGCCGGCCAATATTTTCGCGCCATTTTTTTAGTTGACGCGCACGCGCCCACTTTGCTTCAACTGCTTCCGGTAACTAAAAATAGATTTTATTCGCCATCATTGCACGCCACACACTACGAGATTCCCTCTCTTTAAACTTATGCTCTCTTGGTTAACATTATGAGATACCATGAAAAGCGCCGAATTTTTCAAATAAAAAGTATTCCTAGAGCAAGAATGTCGAGTGCGGTAGAAAAAAACTGTCGAATATAAGTAAGTGGTAGAGTCACAGGGATCCCACACAACGTGATTGAATTATTTTTTTTAGGAAATGTACCGAAAGGTTTGAAGTGTGGCGAAATATCGCGAAGAACATGGATATTTGAACATGAATTTATCTTAACTGCATGGTGTGTTTTGTCATTCATGTGGCCTGAAACGCCAAATCTTATAGAGGGTTTTTACTCAATCCCCAGAGATTCAAATGACAAAGGGCATGGCGGCCATGTTGGTGTACCTAACAAAAGAAGCTAAC
This sequence comes from Actinernus sp. WN-2022, assembly GCA_030867875.1. Taxonomy (NCBI): domain Eukaryota; kingdom Metazoa; phylum Cnidaria; class Anthozoa; order Actiniaria; family Actinernidae; genus Actinernus; species Actinernus sp. WN-2022. Next base: position 3,345,009 of record JAOWCC010001368.1, on the reverse strand, counting down.
GAAGAATCTATTGTTAAAGGTACACCAACATGGAGGCTATGACGTCACGTGAAAACGCTCTATAGATTTTGGAGGGTTTTCCCTTCACGTGTATGCCGCTATTCACTTTGATTTTTCAGGCCACGACTTTCGAGCTTGAAACACGGAGTAGAACTAACTAGAAATGTGCGTTCTAGAAAAGCTGTAGTTCTCTGTAGGAGCATTTATGGCGGCTTTAAGAGCTGGGGCCTACATTAGTATTCTAGTGAGTCTTCAGGTTCATGCGTAGTTTGCGTGGGCGATGGTCTGAAAATCAGTGTCGATCACGGTAATGTAGAATGCCTTGACGCGATACAGTACAGAACACCGAGAGATGGCGTGGTTATAGTCAATAGTGCGATAAGCGTCTTCAAAGAGGGTAACGGTATCACGGGGGTTTTACCACATCAATTTGGCCATCAAGGTCTCCGCATATTGTACCCAACGGGTAAATGATTACCTGCTTTATGTATTGGCGCGTTCACGGCTCTTCTAAGAACACAATCAAGCAAAGTGCTATAAAAACTAAGAACATCGGATCTGTGTGTCTCACTGAATGTTTGAAACCCTACGGGCAGAATACGTTATCCATTTCTGTGCGCCTAAGGCATTTTCTTGACTTCTTCTTACTTCATAATGATTTTAGTATTTCTTGTTTGCTTTCTGTTGTCATATGCGTAAGAACGAGTGTAAGTGCATTACGCATGCGCAGCACCACTGCAATGTCTGATAACACAGCCAAAAGAACAAACCAAACAAGACAAAAACACCAATAACAGCTTTTAAAATAGCCCCATTTTTCGCGCGGCCAAATAGCGAAAAAGTCTTCCTATGCTCCAAAAAAAACCACAGAAACGCTTGCTACGCAGGCTACTTTTAAAACTGATTATACGTTTTCTCAGAGTAACGTCAGTGTATTCTAAAGAACATGTCAATCACCATCTTGAGTTCTGGCGAGGACAGGTAAATTAACACACATGCTTCTCGCTTGCGGGTGGTTCATGTCACACCGCATGGAATGGCACAATCTTTTGTTCGACTCGAAAACTTTAGTAAGAAGTACAACGCAAGTTTTTGCACGCAGAGACTAGTTATTCGCTGTTTTTCAAGGTAAGTCTAGTAACGGTAGAACCGTAGCATGACGTTAGTCGATCCATTTCATTAGCTTTGCAGGTTGATACTGGAGCTTTTGTGGTTGAAGCTCTTCAGCGCAATTACGCCTCTCTGAGGTTAACTTGACGCCCTCACGAGAGAAGCGACAACGCATTACTGGCTGATAACCTTTTGCCGAATGTGTGTGTGGCTTCCGTTTTTCTCTAAATTTATATGAAGTCAAAGTCAAACTTCAACTGGCCCATTTTGCGTTTCCTTTCACCTTGCCATAACTCGGTATCGTAGTATTTTAATCCGGCCGAGGGTCAGCGCGATACGCTCTATTGTTTACGCCTTTACTATACTGTGGCTATATATAAAGCCACTGGCGCTCCGTAATCAAGCTGTCAAAACGTCAGCTTCGCTAGGCAATCTTGACAACCACCAGACGCGATGACTGGCCTTTTGACCTCACGACAATTGTCTTTCATTTCAATCCCACCCACATTTCGAAGAAGATAATTTGTTGTGTGTGAAGCGAAGTTTCACGTCCAGTGAGTTGAATCCAAATTAAGTTGAGTCGTGACTAGTCAGCACCATATTGTCACAATTTGATGGCCTGTCGTACGCTTGGATTTTAGTGGTGTTTCCGGAACCCCTTTAGCTGTTCTCAACACGTCAAAGAGTCCTCAATCAAGGTGAGAGCACGTTAATGGCTTATAAGCCATCAATCAGATGCCACTCAAAGGATTATCAGAAAATTCGTGAGTGGGCGACGGGCTTCTGAGATTTTACAGACGTGAAAATAAATAAAAGATCATAATCCATTAATCCGATCAAAAAGAGAAAGTATTTGTTTCTGTGTTGGAAGGTGCAACACTGTTTGTAGTACGCCAGTTTGTACTTAACACTTTCAATTCTTGGTGCGTGTTTACACAGCCTCGCTGTTGCATTTGACTTGGGTAATATTGTCTCTGAACGTAACAGTACGCAACTGCTCTGTTGCCTTGGGTATAGACAGTACATTCTGAATGCATGAGACTTGGAGTGAGCGTTAAGTGGTGGATTACGCAAAGGCGCCAATCGTTTCCTCTTGAAGCCGCGCGGGACTGGTGTAGAGTAGCATACAAATCTTTGCGCTCTTCGGAAACATTAACAACCACGAGATTAAGCCATTGAACAATTCTGGAGACTAGTTTCGTGCCTGTTCAGTCATTGGACCTCATGTTCATTTTTTGGCTACGATATGCAGTGCTGCAGTTTGGAGATTTCAGGTAAGTCGTGAACTAACTGAATTAAGGTCGTTGCGATCAGAAATGTGCGGTCTCGAGGTTAAATCGACCTGTAGCAATACTTCTCTCAGTTTAAAAAGTACGTATTTCTTTGGTCATCTTTATCTACTATCTACTATGTCTCTAGAAACGAGACTAGGACATCATGGAGTTTTAAAAGAAAGATTCATGTGTTTTTTTCGCGTTTTGTGTTATAATTTTGCAAGAGTGGTTTAACCAAGTTATGCTAATACATGTCGACAATTGATAGATCACCACTCACCGTTTCTCAAAGAGAAATGTGACAATTGAACAGCTCCAAGAGCTCTCTTTCAACGCTCTTCACGATTAAATTAAATCCAATCTTTAAATGCTATAACACCAATGATATGGCCTCTTCAATTTAAAAGAACAAAAGTGTTTTTTAGATCACGAAAAATCAAAAGAATATCCACGACGCACGCAGGGTGCAATCTCGTCAACTTCGAACACTCCGCACAGCAAATGAGCCTGGTGTAAAGTGTGAAATGCACGAGTGAACAACTGTTGAGGCATAACTCGTACATTCTCTACAAAGAACGGAACTTTTAGATCACCTTTTTTCCCTGTCGTAGCTCTCATAGTGGTATATTCGTAAACTTTTGGAGTTTAATTATTCGCTACCAGATGTGAGAGCACATTTTCTGGTATAATATTACACAGCAATTATTTTAATATCCTGTATAATTAATGTGGCCCACATCTCGGCCGACCATCTTAGAGATGATACATCTTGGTAATTTCATAGAAAGGTCGTGAGGACCGACTGTGTCTGGCAACAAAATCTATATTAGAAACAGTTTAAAGTCCTGGCTAAAATGGCGGACTTGCAAGTCGACGCAACTCAATGCACGTTTCCGACTTGCGTTTCGTTTGGCCACCATTTGCATGGACTTACGATGACTTGCGTTGACTTTGATCGAGCTCAAATTCGAACGCAAGTTAGCCTGCGTAGCAGGCGTTTTGGGGGATTTTTTCGCCAACTATCGCGGCCATCGAAAACCGCCGCCATCTTGGCCTAGAGGAAGAGAGGAGAGCCTCTCTCCAGACCTCGTTAAGGCTCGGCCAACATGGCGGCGGTTTTCGATGGCCGCGATAGTTGGCGAAAAAATCCCCCAAAACGCTTGCTACGCAGACTAAACGCAAGTTGACGTCAGTTTTCCACCGTTTGGCCACCCAACGTAAGTTGACCAAGTCGAGTGGTAAAGAAACGGCACTGATTTATCAATGAAATTTGTGCCATTTATGGAGTTCGCGGTAAATTCCGACATTTTGAAAGGGGTGCAAACGTGGCGCGAATTTCTGAAATATTCTTCAAATACAAACTTAAGATTCCAGGTAAAAGATTAACTAATCGAAATTTGAGGGATGTAGCTGTGCATGCTGGGAAGCGTGCAATCGTGTCTTCAGTTTTCCATACATACTCCGGCGTTTTTACAGACAAATGTATGGAAAACTGAAAACACGAAGTTGCGCGTTGAAAATAAGAACGAATTACTTTTAAAAATTCCAAATGTAAATAGCAGTTGTTGATAAGACGGAGCTCTCCGAAGGGAACATACAAACAAGGGAAGACAATCTAAACCCTTGTGTTGGAAACAACTGGTAAATTTCGTAAAGTACTTCTTCCATGGCTTCAGATGACATCTTGCTCAATATTTGACGCACTTCGATTTCACTGGATCTATATCATGTGTTATTATCTAGTTCAATTATGGCCCACAATGCACGCAGTGTTCAGTACAGCGGTAAACCGTCAGCAATATAACACAGTATAACAAGCTTATAAATCTAAATTACCGGCCAGTCATCATGAGCATTTGACGTCACGGCCAGTCATCATGAGCAGTTGACATTTGACGTCACGGCCAGTCATCATGAGCAGTTGACATTTGACGTCACTGCAGGTCTCAAGTGCTCTTCAACTTCTTTGTCAGGACATCAGGACTTTACATTGATTGATTTTACACCTAAAATGTTCAACCAGACTGATTTGAAATGAGCTCAGGGCTACATAATTCTAAATGACTCCTACCTATTCAATCTACAGATGAATTCAGTCGAGTAATAATAGTACGACCGTGTGATTATCTATTAAGGCTACAGAGCCTACACATCAACAACTGATGTGTTCTGTTCCATATAACTTATTCTTCGTTTACGTGCATGTTTACGTGCATGTTTACGTGCATGTTTACGTGCATGTAACCGTTAACGGACACGCAGGCTAATGTGACGTCATCACCGCCATGTAAACAAAATATTCCTCGTTAGCTTCTTTTGCCAACATTGCGGCCACGACTTTGTCATTTGAATCTCTGTAGATTGATTGTAAACCAGCAATTGGGTTATATAGAATATAATACTATTTACAAGTATGTTTGATAATATGTTTCCCAGGAGTATCCTGTGAAAGAGTGTGCTGGTAATATCCTGTTGTCGTATCTTTAATTATGTAGTTATTTTTAGAACTTAGGGGAATCTTATGCTTAGAAGCCGATCAGTCTGCATCGAAATCCGGCTCACCGAACCTGAACTCTGATCTGCAAATAATTGACGACATGCCACACATAGATATATGAAAGTAAAAACACATGTTAATGCATGTAGTGTTGATCTAACGTAAGCTTTCACATTGCACTGATTAGGATAATTTCTAATGTCAAACTTCTATGACGCAATTGTTCAAGAACTTCATATACGAATGCTTATTACGCCACGAATTACGTACGTTATGAATGACGTCAGTACTGCAGATGACTGGAGTGACATCGTATGCACAGCTAGCACTAAAATGACCATGTTCGGTATGAACGCTTTGGTATGAATGCTTTGGTATGAAGGTCTAGCTCAAGGAGCTTCGCTGACAACGTGTTAGCAATCTTTGAGATGACGATGCTACTTAGCCTGGGTCAGTAAAACAACTCTGAATTTCTAACCGGACCTGAAACAACCATAGGGGCTGATCAAATTCAGGCCCCGGCTAAACCACAGATTGAATTAGAATTGTCCAGAAGATCTTTCTTACCAGGTCTACATCCGCGAAATACCTAGCCTGAGGAAATCAGACGCCTCACGAAATACCGAAATGCAGTCAGTGAAATAAAATTGCTCTCTCTCTAAAGGAAGAAAATCACTAATGTTCAGTTCAGTTTAATTAGTGTTTTTATTCAAAGGCTGAGCACGATTATACCTTGCCTGTTGGTTTTGACATTCCCGAGTCATCCTTTGGGAAGAAGATTCTTTCTTCAAGAGATTTCTCAGTATATCAATCTTCTCATGCGTTAACAATACATAAAGGAATCAATGCACAAGGCAACAGCTTACTAGATACAAAGCCAAAGACGTCAGAGAACACAGCAGGTAAAGATTATTTGTGCAACTGATACATAAACAAAGCAGTGTCTGGAAAGGTTATGTCTCGCTTTAAATTTGATTAGGTAAAAAGATTTAAATATAGGGCTTGAATGACCATTGCACGTGTAACTAGAAACATTCAGAATGCGCAAAACTTTCTTTTGTAAGATTGTTAGAGGCATCAGAGAGGATCATAGGTGTTAATGAGAAAAAGATAAATTAACGAGTAGTACAGTTGAGTTGCTATTCATGTTGAACTGACATAATGTCTTATTTTGCAAAGAATACCAATCCCTCTAGAGATTTTTTTAGAAATGTGATGAATATAATATGGCCTTTCTGGCTTTTCAGCTGTTAGTACTGCGATCGAGTACTACGTGACTAAACAAAGACTTAAGCTTAACCCCGAAGCCGTTTTGTTAAGGCCCACTGAGCGGATTAATTAGCTTTTGTTCAGAATTTAATTCTGATCAAATGCAAGGCTCCTTAGTTTCTGATTTTATATTTTTATTATATTGCCGTTCAAGGGAAATAATTGGATTATAAGATTTCTGATTTTGACCTGAAAAGTTAATTGGTGAGTATAAAAGATGACGGTGTTGTAATGGCGTGCAGCCGCTCTTGGCTTTCAAAATTACTTAAGCTAAGGCTTATTATCTAACTGATGTTAAACAGGAAGTTCCAAAGGTGTAAAAAGAGGAGGGACTAACCATTTTATACCGGAACTTCTTATTTAAAGCTAGGATTACAGTGGTACCTCTAAATGACTAAGGTTCGTCAGTGCTACATGGGTGACTAATCGATGAAGTCGGTTCTTTAACGAACTGTAAACAAGTCTAACGTACGTGATCAAGTCGTCTCTTGTTTGGTTAAAAAGCGAACATAAAACCCAGTTATGCATCATTGAAGCAATGCCTTCCATTTGGACGTCAGCAAGTGTAACTATGAGTAAGCATGGTTTGATTCGATGCAACTAGAACAAGAAAATAAGGATCGTTAGTTTTACTTCTAATCTGTCAATCAAAACAGTTCAACCCAATCATAATGCAGTAATGTTCCCCCGGAAAAACGGCCACCATATTGTCCCACGAGCTGTTCCGAAGGAGATGAAAACACGGCAAGGCTCTGAAGGCTTTATTTCAGCAAAAGGTACTAGGAAACCGATAAACTATTTGGACTGTACTATCACCGAACTCTGCTTGACTCTGAATGTTCTCGGGTTAAAGTCTACAGCTTGTGGGGCGTAGCAACAGTAACTAAGGGGAGAAACTAATGTTACGGCTGTCAGAATTTATCAATTAATGACCTTTGTGAAGGAAAGCACTTAGAACACTTTCATCAATGTGGTGATTAAAGGCGCGTATCATTAAACCGGGTCGAGTCAAGATATGCACGGTGGGAATTTACTTGCCAAAGCTTTACAATCGACAGAACACGTACTCCATTCATGTTTGGCCACCCAGTTAACAAGTGAGATACAAGTTACAGTTAGATATGATATACAAATTATTCATGATGGTGACATGAAATCAACCAAGCAATGAACTATTATGGTCAGTAATGAGCGTTGTATTGCGTTATTCAATCCGTTTAACAAAGAGGGCCATAGTTGCTTCAAGGCAAAGAACATTTCACCTTTACACCTATTGTAAAACGGTTGTCCCGGAAAAACGATAAGCGACATTCTCAGATCGAAATGGATTGTGGTTATAACTGTCAAGCTGTGCGAAACGGATGTGCGAAACGGATGTGCGAAACGGATATGCGAAACGGATGTGCGAAACGGATGTGCGAAACGGATGTGCGAAACGGATGTGCGAAACGGATGTGCGAAACGGATGTGCGAAACGGATATTCGAAAATCGATTCAAAGGAATCTTAAAGCTTTTGACCCCAAAACAAACTTTCAGCGACAACCACAATTCATTTCGGTCTGGAATGTCGCTTGTCGTTTTGTCAGGGACAACTTTTTTGAAATAGTTGTATAACCAGAGTATACGTTATATTTTCAGGTGGGGAAGGACATAACTATGATCCAAGAACCATATCAATGCATCGCGAGCTTAGTGCACGGTACCTCATGAGTGGCGAGCGTAGTGTGCATGTGCAAGACATACAAGGGGACCCAAAGGATAAGGGTTCTCGTGGCACAGAGGAGAAGGGTCCCCGAGGACCCAGTGATTACACTCTAGACGCCAGGAGTGCCTTCCGAGCTGTTCATCAAGGTCAGTCACTGCACTCTGTACATCGGAGTAAATTATGTGATTTGTTACACTACGTGGAAAGCGCTATATGCTTCTCACCAAAGTGGCCAGGGCTCGAGTAACATTTGAATTCAGTTTGTTGGTATCTCGCCTTCGCTTCGAGGGTTTATCTCCGGGTTCTCCTGCTCTCCTCCCTACACAAAAACCAACACACTAAATAGTCGTATAAAATAAATAAATAAATCTTTTATTTGTTATAGCAGGATGAGTAGTACAGCTTACAGCTGGTGGGGGCCTGCTTTTACTCTTCTCACACTCTTCACTACATTAACTGTTTTGGACACACTACACTCGACTCACGGTTGATTTTTACGGAGGGAGGAAAACCGGAGAACCCGGAGAAAAACCCTCGAATGCAGATAAGGAATCAACAACAAACCTAACTCACATGCGGTACCCGAGCCGGGAATCGAACCCGGGACCGCAGCGGTGAGAGGCGAGTGTTTTACCACTGCGCCAACCTGCATCCCCAGTTCGTATTTGCAATTTTCCGCTGATTGCTATGACTGCCGTCTCATCTGTGCAGTGTTAGCCTCATTTTGGTGTTAAACATTCATAAATACCGGTGGAGAAATAGCTAGTCACAGCTTTGTGCATTGTTGTAGTTGCGACTTCTATGCCTTCTCGCCGGTATTTTCGAATATTTAACTTTAGAATGAGGCTAGCACTGCGCAGATGAGTCTGTAGTCATCACATTAGCAACACTGAAATTGTGAATAATTGTGTTTTTTCCGTTGATTAGAGAGAGCCGTGAAGCGGCGAGGAGAGAAGAGAGAGAGAGAACCTCTGGTAGCGAGCGTCAGTTGACTGATCTGAAGGAATATCTAATTACTTTATAGCGTTCTCCGATTGGCTGTTATTTACTGACAGGGGGAGGGGTTGAGTTAGAAATTTAAATCAACGGGAGTGGGATAAGTAGAAAAGTGAACATCAGTTTGTCGCCCCAACATCGAATACCGAGAAAGTTTATGGCTGTTTCTTAAATAATTTAACGAAGATATTTATGACTGTCGAGTAGCCCGGCTTGACAATGGCATCACTGGCGGGGTGACTTGTGATTTTCTCCGTGGCTAGAGTTCAAAAGAAGAGAAAGAACCTCGTGCCGAGCGGGCGGCAGTTGACTGATCTCACCATGACAATACATTTGAAGGCAGTGAAGGTCATATTAGAAATGTTTATCATGAATAAACCGGCAACGGCAGAGTTGGAGCAAATCAACAGATGGGAAAATGATCTGTTCTGTTCTCTGAGCAACCGGAGAAACCCTCAACTTTGGGCCGTGGCAGGGCTTGAACGTTTACCCGCTGTTTACGACCAACTTAATTCGTCTGAAGTGAATATTTAGCACATCTCTCTTGTCGTTCACCTTATACATTCTTCTGAGTTGAAATTGAACGGACTTTTCATAAGCCGCTCGAAATCAAGATTGCTGCTATTGTGCTTCTGTCTCCAAATGCATTTCAAACTTTAGGAACTAGGGCATAAGTTCTCAGACACGCTCGCAAGGGTACGCACTGTATGACTTGAGGTTACAAGCTTAATAATTTTGCATTCAGGAATGAGTAATAGTTAGACTTCACTGTTTTAAGGTCGTATCCTATTGGACTTCACTGATAAAGAATCCCATTGTTTTAGGGTTAGGGTTTGTATTGTTTTAAGGGTAGACTATTGTTTGGGTAACCAATAAAATTTTAGGTTGCAAATGGTGAAGTCTGCCCATGAGTAAATGTGAAGGATCGCCTAATATCTCATCTAGATAAAGCCCGTAAAGTGGAATCTAAAACAGTATTGTAGAATAAGTAGGATCCATATTAAAGCCTGCAGAAGATCGTCGGTGAATATCTTTGGTCAAAGAGCAGAAATGAAACATTTTGAAATGTTTGTTGGTGTTGAAGAAATAGTTCCCATTCTGCGACGCATGTTTTCAAAATATTTTCTTTCTACTCCCTGGTTAAGTATTATTTTACGACTACCACTTTTCCTTTCCTACTACCCCAAGACCAAAACACCACGTGGGGGTGGGTGTTGGTTGCTTGTTAATTGAACTTGTGATGTTAATTGATACCTATTGTTAGCATGATAGTGAGCTACAGGTTCGTGCCGCACGCTACCAGAGGTTCTCTCTCTTCACTCCTTTCCGCTTCACTGCTCGCTGGTCGCCTCTTCGCGGCTCTCTAATCAACGGAGAAAAACCTCTGGGACCAGGGTAGGACTATTCCAATTCGATCTATGGTTTAGCCGGGTCCTGTTTTTTTACTGTCTTCAGGAAAAAAAGATTTATCTCCTGACATATTCTGTTCACTTTTAAGATGGAATTCCGCCTGGAGTAACCCTTGCCGAGGTCTCACCTGAAGCACTCCAAAGAGAAATGGCCATAAGAGTCGCTAAGCTTCACAAACAAAAACCACAAAGCCCAGGACGAAAGCCACCCCAATTCCTGCCACCGTTCTCACAGTACGTCACTGCCGTCAGCCCAACGCACACTTCACCTCGACTCATACCAGACCCCTTACTTCTTGCGGGTCCCGCGTCAAGCATATACCATCCTGCATTGCGTGGAGCAGGATATCCCGTTCTGTCGCAGCTACAGCAAAATTTGATGCAGTACAGACTCTTGTCCCCGCCGGGGGCTGGAAACCAGCCGCAGAGCCCGCTGGCCGGGCTCTCGTTGCAGAGTAAATTCATTGTTCATGATCCTGTTACCATGGCAACATGTTCTGTTACCAGTGCGCATGCTTCAGATAAGAAACCGCGTCTTACAGAAAACGGCATTTATCCGAAAAGGAGACGCCTTTCGACCGAACAATCCGAAAACGACAACAGTAGTACGGGTATGACGTCAGACGAGCCAACTGAGATAAAAAAGGAGGAGGATCAGTTTAATGGTGACAAACATCATGTGAGCGTGATTCATAAGAGTCCCGTAGAATCCCCGGGATCCGTGGATGGACATACGGAGGTTAGGGTCTCCCCTTGTGGAAAAGAACAACAGAGATTGAAACCTCATAAGCTCATACCAACCCTACGGTTAGGTCTTGACGAAAATATTCTGCGATGGACAGTGAGTGATGTGTGCCAGTTTGTATCGTCTCTATCGGGCATTCCCGAGGTGGTTAATGAATTCAAGGAACAGTCCATCGATGGTCAGTCTTTGATATTGCTCCAGGAAGACCATCTCTTAAACAGAATGGGGATGAAACTTGGGCCAGCTCTAAAGATACAGGCCCACATCAGAAAGATTATGGACAAAATGCAAGCATCCGAAGATACCAGTGACTCGGGATAATTTAGGATATTTTTGGTGATGGCAGGTTTAGTGTACTAGATGTCATTGCGACGTAAACTGCGATGTAAGAGTGATCATGACGTGTGATAATTCAGCTAGCTGGTTTTAGTAAGGGAAAGTTCATTCAATATGACAAGATTGATATGCGAGTGTGTGTTGGGGGGTGGGGAGGGGGGGGGAGTAAGCAACAAATTCCCATTCCTTTCATCAACAAGGGGAAAGAGTATGAAATTCTCTAATAGGCCTTTTGCAGGAAACAGTCACATGCTGATATAATACAGTCACGTGTTGATATAATACAGTCACGTGCTGATATAATACAGTCACGTGCTGATATAATACAGTCACGTGCTGATATAATACAGTCACGTGCTGATATAATAGTCACGTGCTGATATAATACAGTCACGTGCTGAAATAATACTTCGTCAACGAATGAATTGAGTTCGTGATCCCCATGGGAAAAGCATACGCTGGATGGCAAGCTATCTTTAAAAATGCTGTTTTAGAAAGGTCGACAATCGATTGAAGGTGGAAAATAGCATTTACAAACAGGTTTTGCTAATAACACTAAATATACCGATCTCGTACAAGCGCCTTTAAATAATTATACGAATTAAGACTTTTTTTGCCATCCAGTACAACCACGTGATTGCATTCCTGCAATAGGGCCATTCCTGTCTTTTCACCCCTTTCCTCTTCATTATATTATAAGCGACTGTGTCTAAATCAACAAAAACGTAGATTAGATTCTGTTTAGACGTTCTCCTTAATGTATTTATTGTGTCTTGAGTGACTTAATCACTCAGCTAGCGGACTGATGCATGTAGATACATCGATGACGTCATAGTGCATGTTAAGAACGATGGCACCAACGGCAAAGGAATGCAGTTAGGTGTTAATTTTGTATTGTTAAAACTCTTCATTAAAATCATCTAGATCTTAGATCTTACGTCAGATAACAAGCCTTTTAAAGTGCATATAAGCCCTGGCCAGTTATGCTTTTCTTTGACAGCTTAGACCTTAAAAGGTAATGAAAAAATTCTGTTTAAATACAATGTTTTCATATTTTTTTTAGCGACTAAACTTCCAAATGTAGAATAATTTCCACGCATGTTCGGGGACTAGGACGAGAATAAAATGTGACGTCATCAACAGAACTCGCCTCTTCTCCGGTATAAAGCGTTGGCTTATTTGCAAAATAATCGATTAGATAACCAAGAACGTTGATAATATCGCGCTAAACGTTTCGGAGAGCTTTATTCGGCAAGACCTTAATGCAATGGCGCATCGAGCGTGTTCTTTTGATGGCGTCAAAACTTGACCATTACCAATTTTGTAAAGCGCTCTCGTGCGCTTGATTTTTGTCCACAGGCAACCCAAGACACGTTTTTTGGGTACTTTGAACGGCCAATACACCATAACAAATAAATCAAACCAACTTTTTATTCCGGAATCCTTTGTCTATGGCCTCTAGTCTCTTCGTAAGAAATATAATTAGCCAGGGCTTAAATGCACTTTAAAGTCTTATGCGACAAGACCGCAATGGATCATGGGTAGCGATCCCTAAATATGTTAAACAGTCATACCTTGACCGAACAGCACAATTAAAAGCGCCTTCTTCATTAATTTTGATTCTGGGGAGCTCTACCATCCTTATGGAGGTCGAAGCTAAACTGTTTTATTAAATATTTCCCGGTTGATCAGTGTTTAAGTAATACTATCAAAAACGAGAGCGGGTGTTTTATCAGGGGGTCCAAACATCGAGACTCGGATGAAAGCACGACGCCGTGGGCGGAGTGCATTTATTCAGTTTCGAGGGGTTTGGATCTCCTGGTAAAAAAACAACGAAATACGAGTTGCATACAATTATAGACCACAGTGTTTGTTATTTTCAAATGGTCATTTCGTAGTGGACAAGACAGAAGACTAGCACCGACTGGAAAATTGATGAATTCGTTTCTATATTCTACGACTAAGTCGTGGAATAGTCTTCCTGCATCGACACGTAATTATATTTATTTAGCATCTTTTAAATCTGACTTGTTACGTAATATATTTTATGTATTATCTCTGTATAAGCTTTTCAGTTTATCTTGGGGATCGTCATTCATCTGTTTTACATACAAGGTTAAGATTGATGCATTGTGGTCTTAATTTTTATCTTTATTCAATGAATTGTATCCGCTCATGCTTGTATTCGGTTGCACCCAAAGAAGATCTTATTCATTATTTGTTGATTTATTCCCGTTTTGCTACTCTGCGCGCGCGCTATAATGCTTGTCCAGTTTCATTGGATATCATGATCAAGAATCACGAGTGACCTTGATTTGTCCTTTGATTCGATATTAAGATGATCTGTCATTTGATTGGATATCCAGATTCATGCACGTGACAAACGTCAGTGCAACACGGCTTTAAACGCGTCGCCTGTATCCTTGGTTTTCACGTGACGTCATCGAAAAACCTAAAACTATAAGTCCTACAAAGCTGTTCTTTGTATATATTCTAGACATCGATAATAAAAGTCTACACAGAAAATTTCACGTCGATAGGGTGTATTGTTCCGAAGTAAATAAATTTTGAATTTTATGACAGAACGACCCAGCGTGTTATCCGGAAGGCATAAAAATCGATGTAATTGAGTCAATTTCTTTTTTTTAACTCGATAAATCTTTAAAAGTTTCATTCAAAGAGTTTTGAAGTGAAACCCAATGATTTTGATGGGAAATTAAGCTTTATTTGTATTTTCGTTTTACGGCCGCCATGTTTGTGTCCCAGAGAGGATGGCGGCCGCATACAAAAAGTACTGTAAAATTGTCGTACATTCACTGGCCTACAGATCCGTTAGGAAATAATCTAATGTTCCAAAATTTGGGTTTTAAAGGGTATTTTTGGTAGTTCTACAAGGACCAATATGTATTATTTTATTTTAGCAATGCAAACCAATCGCGTCTCGTGATGACGATGAAAACCAATTGGCTGTTGACCTCGTTAATTATTCATGCATTTGTTGAGAAGCGTCGGCCTCAAACTGTTGTGCGGTTCAAAACTTTGGCCGCCATCTTGTGAAACAATCTCGTTCTCAAACTGCAAATGGTTAGACCTTCATGTCTTCTCGGATAAAGACATAAAATCGTAGGCCTTCCGTCGGCTTCAAGTTTATCAGTCTCGCCAAACTGTCACGAGCTACGACGTTAAATACGGTTGCTCTACCTTTATTTAGTGATCGATAACCATACCAAGTCTTGTCACGTAGGTTTAAGAATTTTTATCCGACTTTTTAAAAAATAGCTGAGGCTACTGTATATAATTGGTAGCACGAGTTCTACAAAAAAAATGCTTTTGTATGACGTCAGGCCCGATTCAAACGCCGTTCTTTTCATGCGCCGAACCCAATGAGATCAAAAGAAGCCGCCACATGAAAAGTTCGACGTTTGAATCGGGCCTTAGAAGTAAATAAATTATAATGATTGGCTGTAGCTGTACCGTGAACCGTACCGCGACTTTGCCGTACCGTAACGTTTTCCGTAACCGTAACTCTATAATTTAATTGGATCAGAGAGAAACAATGGCCAAACCATTTCATATCTAGGTTTAGTACAGTATACACCGTGCCGTATGCCAATACTGTAACTTTTCCACTCATAACGAAATGTACGTTTCATACAGTCGGTAGTAGGGAGACCCTAAAACGCGGAATGGTGGAATGGCGGAAAATCCTAAAAGAGGGAATGGCGGAAAATCCTAAAACGCGGAATATAGTATTTTTTCTTCTTGTGTTTAATAAAAGACTGGGATCGAAGCTGCCACAGTATGAAAGTTTTCCCAAAAACCTTTCTATTAACAAAAGGCCGTTTAACGATTGCTGCTTCCAAAGCGAATTCTAGCAGGGAAGCGGTGATCATAAACCAAGAAACTGCAACCGGAAATTATAGTTCTTGTCAGCCGAATAAAAGTAATTATGTAAAATCGTTGCAAGTAAACCAAAATCGTTGCAAGTACAAAAAATCCGTGCAAGTAATTAAGTAAAATCGTTGCAAGTAAACCAAAATCGTTGCAAGTACAAAATGTCGGTACTAGTTTTTATTCTGAATTTTTGGAGATGAAATCCTTTATCAAATGTTCTCATTTTCGTACATAGCAGAACCCACATATTGAACATGCCAAAATAAAAAATAAAAATTGGTGCCATTCGAACAAGTACTTTCTCACGAATAAAATATTGAATAAGTCAACCTTCGCAGCATGAAAACCAAAATGGCGCCTAATCAAATGCAAAGTTGAACAACATGTACTCCAAACTGAACGAAATCGCCTAGAATGTAACTCCTGAAGCCCAATTATCCCGGGGAACTGAGAGAGGATAGCCTTGTGAACAATTCTCATACGTTTCAAGCTATGAAAGTGATTATTCACTGTGTGAGAGGCGATAGATTGAACAGTTTAATTACGAAAGCGCTAAAAACATCGACGGCTTTCCAACGATTTTGGTTTACTTGCAACGATTTTACATAATTACTTTAATTAGGCTGACAAGAACTAAATTTTCGGATGCAGTTTCTTGGTTTATGATCACCGCTTCACTGCTAGAATTCGCTTTGGAAGCAGCAATCGTTAAACGGCCTTTTGTTGACACTTTGTTGTTAATAAAAAGGTTTTTGGAAAACTTTCACACTGTGGCAGCTTCGATCCCAGTCTTTCGGGTAATTTTACTTTTATTAAACACAAGAAGAAAAAATACTATATTCCTCCTTTTAGGATTTTCCGCCATTCCGCTTTTAGGATTTTCCACCATTAATTCCTCCGTTTAGGATTTTCCACTATTCCGCCATTCCGCCGTTCCGCGTTTTAGGGTCGCCGATATTAATGAGACATTGAACCTTCAAGTAATGACACCCCGAGATAGCAGAGAAATATCATGTGAATGCTCTGATATGCTTTTCAAACTTTTTCGATAGAGGATGGCAAAGATTAAAGTGGATTACAAAAGCTTTATATTCTAGAAACCTGGTTTCGGTTTTAATACAGTGATTTCAAGTTGCACTAAATTTCTCTTAAAAGCAGTATTTTTCAACCACTCGAATCTTTGCCATCCTTCATGAAAATTATCTCAAATTTTCTCCAGTATACATGTAAAGCATACTCTGCTGATCTCCACTAGTGTTTAGTATGGTAAAACAGAATCACTCTGAAGTTATGGACTTCCTGTTTAATTTAGTAAAGTGATTTTATTTAATCCGTGAAATATGTATTTTACTGGACACCAACCACCATACGCCGGGAAAATGGCGGCGTACATTTGACCACAATTCCTTGCGAACCTATAAACACAGTCAACTCTTGGTTTTCACGACGTCATCAAAAATCTAAAATTTAAACTAAGTCCTACATTTCTTTGTATATATTCTAGACATCGATAATAAAAGTTTACAAAGAAAATTTCACGTCGATAGGGTGTATTGTTCCGGAGTAAATTAATTTTATGTGGAATGCATACAAATCCATGTAATTGTGTCAAATTTTTTTTTTAACTCGATAAATCTTTGAAAGGGCATTCAAAGAGTTTTGAAGTGAAACCCAATGATTTTGATGGGAAATTAAGTTTTATTTGTATTTTCGTTTTGTGGCCGCCATCTTTGTGTCCCTGAGAGGTGACACACAGATGGCGACCGCATACAAAGTACTATAAATTGTCTTACATTCATTAGGCCACACAGCTCCGTTAGGAAATAATCTAATGTTTATCACACTATTTTTCACAATAATATCTCTTCATAAATCATTAGGAAGTATTGTTTGTCCCCCTACAACCCCATTTGTTGTTTCCCTAGAGCCAGCCCCCTACCCTAACTCTTAACCATCGGACGAGTTCACGGGTAAACGGGGAGGGGAGGGGAGGGGGAATTCACTTGCCACGCAGGCAAGTGTCGACGCATCGATTATTGCGCCAAACCCCCCTCAAGAAGTAACACGCAGTAGCGTTCTGCACAGTTGTCGTCATAAAATATTAGCATAATGACAACATTGCATTGTGGGACAGAAATGCGGACAAATATTTCAAAATGGCTGCCTTGGACATAGTTGTTCCTGCGTGCGGTATGGATAATTTTAGAGTTTTACTCACAGAAAATGAGGTACGTCCCAGGTGCCAAATTAACCAAACCACCTGGTGAATGTAATGTTTTGGAGTTGAAACGTTGTTTAGAGTGCCACGGGGAGAAAAAAGTGGGAAAAGAATTGGTTGATCGGGTGAAAGGATGTATTGCTCTTAAATCAAGGTTGACTCGAAGGTTCCTGGCGGTAATTTATCAGTATATCGTGAATCTGATCGACAAATACCCCCAAAACAGTGCTTCGTAGCACCTGCTTTCTTCATAGCTACACATAATCTTGAGTTGGGTTCTGGAATATTTGTCCGCATTTCAATCCCATGATGCTTTGCGTCAATTATGAGTTTTCTATATTTAGAATCTGGGGAGAACGCTATTGGCCACTACCAAATTGAAAAAAGGACTGGGGCCAAGTTTGTAAAGTTAATCTAATTAACAGAAACACCTTGTGATAAGAAAGAACACATCGGAATTGGTAAGAATACCAAGTTCGATCATGATTTGGTAAATAGAAACTGACTAGCAAGCATTCGAAGATAAGAGACGTTTGTATGGATTGGAGGGATGCTTGTCCTTCCAATCCATACAAACGTCTCTTATTTTTGCGATTTTTGAAAGCTCACCACATCTCCAAACCCGGTAAACTAATTTTTATGTGCTCTTTCTTGTGATGGAGTTCATTTCTTAAGTAGATTCTCTTTAGAAACTCCTCAATTTGGTAATGGCACAATCGTACACGTTTATGTGAAGAGTTTAACGAGAGATTTGTTTATGGCCGGGTCGCACTTCAGCGCACTTTATTGACTACATATCAGATGTTATCTTCGTTGACATTTCCATGACAGCATCATAAATAAATGATTAAAGGAGCAGTTTCACGATTCTGATTGGTTGTTATAGGCAATGGCAAAATCACGCTATGTCACGTGCCGCTGCAAATTTCCCTTTCGATTGAAATAAATAAAATGCTGCTTTATAAAAATATAACATCAAACCTAACCATATAATACTGAAGTATAGTTTTAAATCAATTTCGGCTCGATATATCGTGCAAATACGCCGATGCAACCGGATTACTCACGGACTTCTACTTCTGTCACATCTTTTGATTTCTTTTCCGCCTGACACATTTTCAAAACTTTGGCCATGAATACACATCGTGACACTGCTCCTTTAATTGCGACCCAAACTAAAGTTTCAGTAGAGACTCCAACATTTTACGGACTGCACATGATCGTGTCGTTAAATGTATACGACTGTCGAGTTCACCATTCTTTACTTCTTCCGAGATCATATCAAGCATCCTGCAAATTTCGCACAGCTTTGAAATTTCAGTTGCAAGCTTAAGTTATGGTTAGGCGCAATAACTTACTTAGAACTGAATCGCCGACGTAGCAGCCAGGTATTTTAAGGGTGCGTTTACCAATTATTTTGGGCCGTTGCTAAGTAGAATTTAAAACGCCATAAAACTCGAACAATTTGAGTAAAATAATTAATAAATCACTCAGGAACTCCTGGGAGACGGACCTTCATATTTTGATGACGTCATCATATGACGTCATATAGGCAGAACAAAAATTGGGATAGTGCTTTCATAGTTGCATATATCATTGGTCTGGGTTAGGCACAAAAGGTGTAGCATGCGTTTTACGATATACCGAAAATTGATTGTTTTAGAATTTCCCGTGAATTTTAACAGTTAGATAGTCATAACTTCCGTGTTTTTATTTTTTTCCGCTAAACCCATGCTTGGCTCTGTGCAATGCGACTTCAGGACAATTTTTATGTGAAAAAGGATTGACTTTTCTTTGTTTCACGAACTCAGTTTCATTTTTCGTGAAACCGGAAGTATAATATTGTTACCAGGGCCCACGGGGCGCAGCCGCGTTTGAGTGGTTACAAAGCAATTTTCTTGATTACAAAGAATTCTCGTGTACCGATGGAATTTGAGAGGGCAAAGCTAAAGGCATTGGACAAGAAAATGAAATCAGTGAAATTTGAAACAGAGCTGCATTATCAGACATCTAATTCCAGTGGTTTATTCACGCAAAGAAGTCGATTTGCGACCATCTGCACCATAATCAGTCACACGTCTCAAACCTGAGTGTTGGTCCGGCCGGGGTTTGAACCTGCGACCGGCTCCCGCTCGTATTACAATCGAGATCAGAGGCGGTTAGACGTCAGGTAGAAGGTGCTGCCTTTACATATAATACAGTAAACGGTTCGACCTTCACGTCTTCTCGGATAAGGACGTATAAAAATCGTAGGACTAGTGTCCCCAATTAGCTGCAAAGCTAAATACATTGACACTTAAAGTGCCCCTAAACTCTTTTGCAATTTTTATATATATGAAACTTTGAAAGGTTTTGAGTACTTCTGCGAATACATTTTTGGCTTACAGAGAATGGTGAAAATGTGACCTCTCCTGACCCATTACCGTGTAAGAAAAAGCCTGGGTCGATTCCCTATCTTACGTCACCTCATTAATGCATTATTGTCCATGACGCTTTTCTATCACAACAGCATCGATATATAGAGAATATACACAGTTTGTGAGATTTTAGTAAAGAAAACAGCTATTTTAGACAAAATGCTAAATATTTATTCAAGTTATTGCAAAGTCGAATGAATTGGATGACGTAAGATAGGGAATCGACCCAGTCTTTTTCTTACAAGGTCATGGGTCAGGAAAGGTCACATTTTCACCATTTCAAACAAGCCTAGAACATAGAGTATTCTCTGTAAGCCAAACATTTATTCGCAGAAGTACTCAAAACCTTTCAAAGTTTCATATATATAAAAATTGCAAATGGGTTTAGGGGCACTTTAAATAAAGTCACTTACTTTACTTACTTTAATACTTTACATCGCGTCGAGGAGAAACAACCCGATTCAACTTACGGTGAGCTTACATCAAGATCTGATTCAGTTTTCTATCCTTTAGCGATCAAAACCACTGCTAAATATGTCAATTCCAGAAGAATGTCTTACTATAATGTGTAATATCATTCGCACATGTTCGTACAAATCCTTATAATATTCTCCATTGATAAAAAAAAGAAATAATTAAAAAGCCTTAGGCTTTGTTCGCCCTAAAGGAATGGTTCGGACCCATATTGCAATCATCTCAAGTTATTAGAAACTTGCCATCGTTCGTTTCCGTATTTATGTTTGACTTCCGCATTTTTCACAGACATTTCCGGCCTTAGAAATAGTTGACGAATTGTTCAACCAAGCAATCGTGAACGACAATCTACGTTCTACGTTGTATCGGTCTTTGCTTCTTTATAGTTAGAAATAGTGTCCAGGCCTATCAGAATATATGAAAACGTTTTGGTCATTATTCACCGATTACTTCCAGTCAAACTAGTCAAGTCCCTAGTAAGTAGTATCGTGACGAGTTGATTTTTTTGATTTTTTTTTCGAAGGCACTGCATTTTTCTTCGCTACTTTCTTGTGAAAGTGGCTCAAAACTAAACTCTTCGAAGACTCCTCTCGCGTCTAGCTGCTCACTTGTAAGTACATTCTGGCTCCCCTCGTTATCAACAAGCTCTTTTAAAACTTTCGGCTTTGTCGAAATCCGAAAGAAAATTAGTTTGCACTTGACACCCGAATTCCCTGACATCGGAATTTTCCCTCGTCCAGCGACCCTCAGCAGCTAGAATGGCTTTCTTTTTCGGCATTTGTTAAAGTAAACTTGAAGCATGGAAAGTAAAACAACCCGGGTTGAAGTAGCAAAAAACAACTTTCTCCTTTTACAAAATGTAAACAAACCGGAGCGCGCACGTTGCTTTTTCACTAAACCGGAAGTAAGTTTTTCCCACTATTTGCATGAGCGCGCGCGGCCGCGCGCCCACCCTTCATAGCAACGTCGCTGCTTGGCGACGAAATTGGTAAACGCACCCTTATCACACCTGAGAAGTCCAGATTACTACTTATTATACGAATATCCAATAGCCGGGAGGTTTAGTTGACCAAATAGCCTTCATTCTGAATGCTTTTCTAGATCTAGAGACCATGCAAGTTTTTTTAGAATACCCCTGAGATGCAGTCTTAAAAAAAATTGCATTATGAAGTCAGCGTTTATAATTAGTTTCTCACTTGAAAAAAAAACTGACAGACATCAATATCCCAAGTTAACCTAAGTTGTCTAAGGCATTCATGTTTTGACGTGGCCATGGTCTGTCAGCTCGGTTTAGTAAAATGCGTTTCGAGATTTCTCCTATTTTTAGGAGACAGGGGAGGGACGTGTTTTTGTTATTGTAATATATATATTTCGGCAAGCCTAAATGCGGAGTTCGGTTAAAAAGCTGTTCGGGAGAGTAAGTTAGCCTAAAACTTTCGGATTTGAAAAAAATGTCCCTAGAAAATTGTTTTCTGAAATACTGGCTAGAAAATTTGTTTTCAATCCCCTTGAATCCCTAGGCCTAGAAAATTATAGAAGAAAAGAGAGACTAAAAGGTTTCCCCTAAAATATCCGTACGTCTCAATTCGGCAGATCAATAGAGTCAGAACAACACATTTTCATTCCCTAAGAATTGCCTAAAGGAAAAAAGAATCCCTAAAAAATTCGTACCTCCACAAAACTTTGCAACATGAAGTTACTTGGGCTAGAAAATTCTTGTTTCTGTTCTAGACTACTAACAAATTCATAAGCTGCAGACAACTAGTTTCAAACGAATTTCAAAAAGTACTCGTTGGGTGCCCTTGAATGATTTGAACTGAGGGATCGGAACGACCCTAAAAACTATAGAAAACAAAGATAAAAACACAAAAATAACTGATAGAATGAAGGGAATCAGTGCAAAAGGTTTAGAAGAAAAAGAACATAACGGAAAAAGAAAACAAAGATCTAGCCGCTTTTCGTCCTCGCCACATTCCTACTCGTCTGAAATTTGTTCGCGAGCGGAGAACGTCCACGAAAGCGGGGAAAACCACTAGAAACGCCTGCATTACAGGCTAACGAAGATGTCGAGTTGTACTGGAAAATTTTGCGCGCAAATATAATTACGAACACTGCACGTGCAGATGAGTTGCACGCGTATATGTAACGGCATACAACAATACAATACAATAGTTTATTTAGACACGTAGCGCCAAGGAGCTTAAGATCAAGCTCGTTCAAAATACATGTGTATAGATGGTTTCACTCAATCCCCAGAGATTTAAATGACAAAGGGCATGGCAGCCATGTTGGTGTACCTTACAAAAGCAGCTAACGAAGAATCTATTGTTGAAGGTACACCAACATGGCCGCCGTGACGTCAAGTGCAACCGTCTACAGCTATACTAATTACAATTCTATATAAAAAGGCTAAAACGACATGTAAAAACTACTTACTATAACTTAAAGTTAAATACATCTAAGTTAACATTTCAGGCTAAGACATAATCAAAGGTAACAGTTGTAATAACAATAATTCTAAAGATTCTAAAATTCAACCTTACTAAGTTTGGTTTTAAATTCTACAACATTTGCGGCTTGTTTCACTTCAGTGTGGAGCTTGTTCTACAGTTTACTTACAGTGTAGGTAAAGGAATTCTTCATCCATTTGAGATTAAAATTAGGCTGACTAAGTGTGGTTCCTATGCCTCTTATATTATAAGAGTTCCTAAAGTTAAAAAAATACGAATATATAATGGCCATTGCTATACAAACATTTGTAAAGTAAATTCAGAGATTGACAGCTTCTTCTGTGCTCGTGTCTTCATACTAACAAGACGTAGGAGTTGTTCGTAAGGAACAGACTTTGCGTGCCCGAGAATAAGGTCAGTTGTTGACACGAAAAAGGTTTAATAGGTGCAGAACTGATCAAACAGACTACAAAGCACAAAACTAAATAACAACAAATGAAAGCGACAGAATATTTTAATAAATATAATTTTGCTTTTATTGATTAAATAAACACATGCAAAAAGCTTTAATCCAAATTCGAAAAATACACACCAATATTGTAATAATACATAATTAAACTACATCACCTATACATACCATACACAGCACACCGCGGCCCGAGACCGCGTGCCCGAGAATAAGGTCAGTTGTTGACACGAAAAAGGTTTAATAGGTGCAGAACTGATCAAACAGACTACAAAGCACAAAACTAAATAACAACAAATGAAAGCGACAGAATATTTTAATAAATATAATTTTGCTTTTATTGATTAAATAAACACATGCAAAAAGCTTTAATCCAAATTCGAAAAATACACACCAATATTGTAATAATACATAATTAAACTACATCACCTATACATACCATACACAGCACACCGCGGCAAAACGTCATGCGCATGCGTATTTGCTATATCTTGTCGGCGCGCGGCCGCCCCCAGTTTCCCGCGAAAACTGAAATGAACCAACAGGCAAATGCCGTGATTTTAAAATTTCTGCTTAAAAGTACCATTTGTGAACTGTTTTGTCAAAAAATAAGAAAACTACTTAAAAGCTAAGCCTAAGACTTTCACAGGTTGAAGTTTTCTTAATTTGTGATTCACTGTGAGTTTACTAAGTTATAAAATTATTTACTAAAAAAGTTGAAACCCTCGGTAATTTGTATTTGATAGCAGAGCCTTCGTTCTTTTGGCCAGCGGAGCATACCGTTTTGCCGCGGTGTGGTTGCATACACAGTGTCTTCCTGTCAACAGGAATCTTTCAAGACTGCGAGCGGTCCCTCCTTTCTTGTTAATAGAGGGGAATAGTTGGAAAACCCGGCTAACAAAGGCGCTGCGCTTTAGGTTGGAAGGGGGTAAGACAAAAGATTGTGCACGGTCATAGTTCATTAGCGTCTCCTGAACGACTATTCCAATATCTATTGTGTTTTGTGCACGGTCACGGTTGAAAAAAGCGAACAAAGACCTATAAAAGGAATGTCGCTGGGTTGCATTCTCCTCTATTAACCATGCTTCCGTTGATAGTGGGATATGAGCGAAGCGAGCTGGGGGCGAGCGGGAGAATGGGGCAAGCGAGTTTCGCGCCATTCTCCCGCTCGAACGCGTTCGAATTATTCAAACATCACCAAACGAATACGCTAAGAAAAGACACTAAAATACTACAGGTTTGCGAGAGCCCTCAGCTGTCGCCAGCGATATCTCTTGCCAAGAATACGATACTAATGAGCCGCCTTTTGCTGGAATGCAATCACGTAGTTGTACTGGATGGCAAAACAATCTGACTTCATATACTTAAAGGCACTTGAACGAGATCGAGAGTAAATGCTATTTTTCATCTCCAATCGATTGCCGATCTTTCTAAAACTGCGGTTTTCGTGATTGTTTGCCAAAGGTTCAAAGGTTTTTTATTTTCCACAATTACAAAGATTACAAATATGAAAAAGGAAAGAGAAAGGTCAAACTAAATACGTGAAGGGTGCATCCAGTAAAGCCCTTCCCATGGGGTCACGAGCTCAATTCATTGGTTATTGAAGTGATATATCAGCACGTATCTGTTTCCAGTAAAGCCTTTCCCATGGGATCACGAACTCAATTCATTGGTTATTGAAGTGATATATCAGCACGTGACTGCTTCCAGTAAAGCCTTTCCCATGGGATCACGAGCTCAATTCATTGGTTATTGAAAGTGATATATCAGCACGTGACTGTTTCCAGTAAAGCCTTTCCCATGGGATCATGAGCTCAAATCATTGGTTATTGAAAGTGATATATCAGCACGTGACTGTTTCCAGTAAAGCCTTTTCCATGGGATCACCAGCTCAATTCATTGGTTATTGAAAGTGATATATCAGCACGTGACTGTTTCCTGCAAAGGCCTGCAGGCCATTTTGACGATGTTGCGCACGCATCAGTAGAACAGTAGACGCGAGCTGCGAAGCCTCGTTCTGGTTCACCAGCCTTTTGTTATTTAAAACAGATAGCCATTGTTCAAGCGCAACATCGTCAAAATGGCCTATTAATCGTTTTGTCACGCATTTGCACTCAATTGAAATCACAATCTTTCAAATACAACAGCATCCCTTGGCATCACACTGTAAATCCAAACACTGTTAAAACTAGAAAAGCCGTTTCTCATATGAATGCAAATTATGGACGCCGCCCTCCACCTTCGCCGCTACTGATCTTCTCTCGAACTTGAGCTGACCACTGTACATCATGGACCGCATAGTAGCAAGACTCCTCGATCCCATATCTTGGCATCCGTGCTGCAGACCTGTTGTCAGATATGGCAGGAACCTGTGAAGGCTGCCCTTGTCGACTACCGCACCTGAGACTCCTTGAGCCACCTTTATGCGCTCGCTCTCGATGAAGTAGCGACTCTGACTGGACTTGTTTTCGAGCGCTTCTAAAGAACCCATTCCTGGAGAATAAACTGGTCATTAATACACAGGCACGTACCGAATTTATATACCAACCACGCCCCAAATACATTGTTCTATGCAGGCTTTGGAATTCAGGAAATAACTTCATTTCTAAAGCTAGTACTGCTGGTTTGCAATCAATCCCCTGAGATTGAAATAACAGACGTGGTGGCCATGTTGATTGATCAAACAAGAGAAACTAACAAGGAATCTGTAGTTAACGTCAACCAAGATGCTGGCCATGTTGGTCGATCTAACAAGAGAAACTAACGAGGAATCTGTAGTTAACGTCAACCAAGATGCTGGCCATGTTGGTCGATCTAACAAGAGAAACTAACGAGGAATCTGTAGTTAACGTCAACCAAGATGCTGGCCATGTTGGTCGATCTAACAAGAGAAACTAACGAGGAATCTGTAGTTAACGTCAACCAAGATGCTGGCCATGTTGGTCCATCTAACAAGAGAAACTAACGAGGAATCTGTAGTTAACGTCAACCAAGATGCTGGCCATGTTGGTCGATCTAACAAGAGAAACTAACGAGGAATCTGTAGTTAACGTCAACCAAGATGCTGGCCATGTTGGTCGATCTAACAAGAGAAACTAACGAGGAATATTTTGTTAACGCCAACCAAGATGGCAATGGATTTTCTCACTATTCATATCGCCGTTTCCTCAGATATTTTCAAATGACATCGTCGAATGATAAAATAAGCCACACATTAAAACGTTTAGGGGAAAAACGCCCGTAAAATATCAATATTGGAACTGATTTCAAAGGTTTTATTTGTGTGCTAGTTTCACATCTTCTCGGATGAGGACAAGAAACCGTAGGACTAAGATAACTTCACTTTAAGCTTGAGTGCATGCCCCTTAGTATCTTCAGCTGTTTTTTTGCAGGCTATACCTCGGCTGTTATTTTTTTGCAGGCTCTACCTCAGCTGTCTTTTTTTGCAGGCTCTACCTCAAACGGTTTTTGCAGGCTCTATCTCATACTTATTCAGGAGTAGAACCTACCTCGATATTTCTTTAGCCTGACTCCATCAGCGAAGTAGTACTCGCCAGGAGCTTCCGAGGTTCCCGCCAGCAGACTTCCCATCATCACAGTAGACGCTCCTGCAGCAAGTGCCTTCGTAATGTGACCAACAGACTGAATCCCGCCATCTGCTATCACAGGGACCCCAAACCGACGAGCGTACTCGGAGACTTTGAACACGGCCGTAGCCTGGGGCCTACCCACTGCCATTACTTCTTGTGTTATACAGATTGAACCGCTTCCCATTCCTACTCGTAATGCATCTGCGCCCGCGTCGATAAGGTTCTTGGCTTGAGCAGCGGTTACCACATTGCCAGCAACGACCTAAATAAGTGGGGGGAAAACGTACACTTTTTATTGGGAATTTCTTATAAGCATGAAAAACCACGGACGCTAAAGACACCCACCGAGCCACCAAACTCATACGTTAAATCCTTTCTCTCTGTTTTGTTCTTATGTCAGCTGCTACTAGCAGTGCCGAGACAGATACAGCCGGGTTGTTCCTAATACGATCCTATGACAGTCATATCAACCGTCTAACCATGCTTTTCTGAGGCCTTTGCCGAGACCCATAGGTGCTTGTCCATGCCTTTCACTGTTTTTTTTATTGACCGAAACACGTATCGGCATTTGATTGGCTCTTTGGAGACTTACCTGTAACCTAGGGTACAGTTCCTTCAAGTGCTTTATTAAGTCGACTTGAAAGACCGAGTTTCCCTGGGAGGAGTCTAGTACGATGACGTCCACCCCAGCGTGCACCAGGGCCTCTATCCTCATTTTGTCCTCGGCTCGTGTTCCCACTGCAGCCCCGACTAGAAGCTGCTTGCTGCTGTCTTTAGAAGCTAGAGGAAATTCCCTGGCGATAAAGAAAAGAAGGCTGGTAAGCCTATTCACTGCCATTTTCAAATTACTTTTCACATTCATCCCGTGTAACGAGAAATCATTCACAAACACTATCACGTCACGTGATAGCTTTTGGCCAATGAGAGCGCGCCAAAATAATCTGGTGAACTATAACTCTTGACAGTGCCAAGTGGCGGACGAACGCTATCACGTCAGTGATCGCTTTTGTCCAATGAGAGCGCGATAAGTCGATAGTTTGCCGACAGCCGGTAGCTCGATATTTAAACTATACATTTTTTAATCAGTATGTTATTTCTCATTACTCAGCAAGTTTCCCATGTTACGATTTACTTAATAAGTTAATGTATTTATTTGCATTATTGTAATTGTTGTTACATTTTCGGTTAATACAACAACTGCCCATTTTCTCGCTCTCTGACGAAGTCGCCGGCATTTTCCATGATAAAGATGTAAATTGTTTCTTTCGAGCTGGTTCCATTTTGAACGCTTTCTTTCGACGACGAATGGTCAGCTTTTGATGAAGATCTAGAAGTTTTGATAAACAAATATTTCTCGCCTTTAGCTAGCCAGTGGCGCGCGCGACACATCACACAATCTTCTATCACGATGTGATCACGTGACCCTGAATCAGCCAATGAGAGCGTGCGTTGTGTCTGAAAAACTTATGGCTATGTAACAAAATATTGCATGGCTCGCACCAAGACCACAGATGGCAGCCATTCACAAAACGTACTCCCGGCAGTCGGGGAATTGAACTGAGGATCCCTGGATTGTGAGTCTGCCATGTTAATTAACCGTGCTGCCATGCTGCATTCAAGGTTAAATAAGAACAGAATTTGTATGAGTGGGACAAACTACGGCAATGACTATGGCATGGTTACTGTACGGCATGTCGTGACATTGACATGGTTTCCCTGTTATTTTTGTCTTTCTGATCCAATCAAATTGCAGAGAAACATTAGAATAACCAATCAAAATTACTAGAGTACAGTTACGGTAAGGGACATGCCGTAGTTTGTCGAACTCATACGAAATCTTCTTTCACCTTCCTGCATCAAATATACTTAAAAACAGTTTATAGAGGATATTACATGGGCGCGCGGAGATACGGCTTTTATCTTCGAGTGTTGATGAAATATCTTACGAGTGAGCGCAGCGAACGAGTAAGATATTTCCTCAACACGAGAAGATAAAATACGTATCTCCAAGCGGCCATGTAATGTTCTGTTTAATATACGATTGTCGATTAACTACCAGTTTTCATCTCTTCCTAACAAGGTTAGAATTTTTAAAAAGCCAGTCATATTTTCAAAAGTGATATCTTCACGTGTGAATATATCATTTATATCTTCAAGTGTGAAGATATCACTTTTTAGAAAGAAATATACACTGGTATTTTATCGATAATTATATATTAAAATACGTTATGCTTCCTTACCTGTTTTTCCTCAGGTCAGAGTACGCAATGAGAGAGACAAGTTCTACATTTTCATTTACGATAGGTAATTTTCCCTTTTTGCTCTGCTGTAGAATTTTATTTGCTTCCTTAAGCGTACAGCCATCCTCAGCAACCACAAGGCTTTCCAGGGGGGTCATGAATTCAGTCAGCTGTACATCAAACTGATCAGGGGTAAGGAAGTCGATATCCCGTGATGTGATGATACCAACTAGGACGCCACCCATACAGCCATTTTCTGCAATTGAAGGTACCGGTATATGCCAGGAGCCCATATAAGGAGCGTCCATATGTCCTATATAGTTGTCACAGCGTTTTTACAAGTTGGGCTATTTTTAGATTATTTTCCCCGCCAATTAATGGGGTTGCACCGTGGCCGAACAAAAGCTATTTTTATTATACCAAACAACATGGCTGCTACGCTTTTGTGATTTGATTCCCTTAGGAATAATTGCAACTCAACAATAGCGGAAAACCGTTCTAAAAATAACCTAACTTATGAAAACGCTGTGATATAGGCCTAGTATGCGGGATGGACGCTCCTAGTTATGGGCTCCTGTATATGCCCTTGCTTTATTACTGTTACTTAACTATTATTATTTACGATATAAATTACGGGAACATCCTAAGAACGGCGCGATTTCATTGGCTGCTCAGCGTGCTTGATTTTCTTATAATGCACGCTCAAGAATTTCTTGAGCATGCATTATAAGATAGAGTTTTTAAGCAATAGAACACACATTGCAATGTGTTTACTGGCGAAATAAAGCACGCGGGATGTTGGGAGAACACAAGAAATGCTTGAAAATCACAAGCCAAAGGCGCATGATTTTCAAGCATTTCAAGTGTTCTCCCAACATCCCAAGTGCTTTATCACATTGAAATGTGTGGTCTATTGCTTTTATGATATAACTACGACACAACGCAAGCAGGCGTGCCGATTTCTATGTGTTTACCGGCACAATAGACCATATATTTTTGAGTCTATCAGCCAATCCGATATAAAATATACAGATTTATATTATAAAACAAATAGAAGATTGTTCCCCTATGTCCTATAATAAAATAATGCATTTTCAAGGTCTTGAAACGCTGCTCAGTAAATGCACTTGCATTCTTCTCGTGCATCCAGAGTTTTTCAAGACTGGCGCGCAGTATCGCCACCAAACGCATGCACTTGAGGCGTATATCAAGTCAACGGAACAGGGCTTTGCGTGGTATCCAGTCTTTAAGCCTATGCACCCCACAAAAAGTGGAGTCTTCGATGTCTCCAGCACGTGTCGTGTGATGTATATCGCGTCACATGTCGATCTATTTATTCGAAATCCAAACTGTGTCAGCAGCAGGATCTTTTCACGCTTCACGTCACACAGCGGTCAAACGTCTGCGCGTGCGTATTACGGTCAGTCTGGTGGGCAGCCGCGCGAATTTCCCGCGCAAAATTTACCTTAAAACATATTACAGCAACCCGGCGTTTAAAATAAATCGGCTTGCGAACTTCTACCCCCAAAAGTTAAGACAAATACGTGAAAGTTAAGCTTATTATTTTCACAGTCGACAGGAAATTGAAGAAACTTCAAACTGTGAGTTTACTAATTTTTTTCATAATTTAACAAAAAAGTTCTCAAAGTTTGAAAACGGGTGTGTGAACAATGACGGCCGCCGGCTCGCTTTGAATTTGTTTTGGAATATGTTGTTGTTGCAAGACTTTTGATGCATGCGCAGACGTTTGACCGCTGTGTGCGCTTCACGTATTCTTTCCACCACTATGGCTGACACCACCTTCGATAGAGTAGCAGTTATACTCAACCCTCTGACAGTATAGTTCTTCGCCAGTGACTTCAAACCTTTCTTGTACAAGCAGGTTATACTCGACTTCAACCACTTAGCTGGAACCTTCCAGTGACAAGTCCATACCAAACCCAATAAAAACACAAGATACTTCAACAACTGCTGGGAATTCGAATACTTCAGCTGTTCTGCAAACACCTTGTCGACCCCTTGGCATTTTCCATTGTTGAACTTTTTCATACAATCTTCTAGCACGAACTTGTCTGGTGTTGACTCCACGATCTTCGGTAGATCCGTCGGGGGTAATATATGTGGAACGTTGTCTGGGTACTCTAATTCCGGTTGAGGCTGAAACTCCCGTGCTCCAAAATGTTTGGAGAAGTGTTCTTCCAGTTTTTGGGGCTGGATCAGCGGTTTGCTCGACATCTGCATCGACGTGAACATCAATCTAAACTCTTCTTCGGTGTCTCGTTGTTAACTAGCGAAATTGAGGTTTTTCGCTTTAGCCTCGAAGTACTCGGATTTGAGTTTCTGATCTTGTAGGAAAAGGACTTCTATTTCAATGCGACGTTGCTCGACTATTTCAGGAACTCCTCGTTCACCCAGGGTTTTAAGTCGACGTCTTTTTGTCGAGGTGGTATCGTCTCGTCTGACGCGGATTTAATAGCATCAACCACCAGCTGCTCTATCTCAGTCACACGCAACCTTTTAAAATCTTGTCTCGGACGAAGAAATCATATTTTGGTGGACGTCAATCATTTGTTGCCACAGAAATCTGACTCCAGTCGAGTTTGGCGGTCGATTCATGAAATAATTAGTTGGGTTTCTCATATTTAAACCCCGAATAAATGCTAAAATATGACGATTTGTTAAGTCTTTACTAACTCAACATTCCATTCATGATCAATTCTGGATACTCTTTTAGGCGGCTTAGAAGAGTTTATAATATTGGGAAAATATGTTTGACTTAAACTCAACAAGAACTTCGCCACCAGACTGAATGAAAAAGAATCATCAAACTAAAACTTGAAGAATTCAGTCTACATGCATGCAAACAACTATGTACAGTATTTGACCCGGTTATTTTCTCTTCTCCTATAAGTTCTTATATACATGGACTTTCTCCTTGACAGATCGCGCTCATGCTTTTATATATTAAATCTTCAAGTTAACCTTCAGGGCCGGGTTGTTCAAAGCCCGATTAGTGCTAATCCAGGGTTAATGTCCATGACAACCAATAGGTTCTGTGCAGAGTTAATCCAGGATTAACACTAATCGGGCTTTGAACAACCCGGCCCTGTAGTGTACGCACTGTATGTTTTAGGACCCAGTCCCCCACGCGATAAGGCGGAGGAACGCCTGTTGATTATTGGTAAAATGGCCACGAGCCAGATGGTGAATAAAGTTGAGTTCTAAATTAAATCTATGACAATCCTCTATAACAATTAACCATTGAGGTCCATAACACCTTCAGTTTACTGTTTTAATGGCTCTTTTGCTCAGAATATAAAGAGTACCTCTGAAATTCTTCTTAAAGTGCCTATGAAGCTTATTTTTTTATTTTAGATATCAATTCTACATCAAGTGAATAGTACAATATATCTTGTTTTGCATGCTGTGCCGCTGAGTTAAGGAGGTTTTAATATCAAAAATGCTAATTACATGACGTCAGGGGAGGCATCAATTATTATACATTTTTTTTTGTTACAATTAAACATTTTTATTAAATTACCAGTGTTATACCCATGGTTGAAATAAAATGATTTTAGAAATTTGTTTTCCTATATCAGTAGAAACGTCCATTCACAACCACTAAGAAGTGATTGCAGATACCTCCCCTGACGTCATGTAATTAGCATTTTGGATATTAAAACCTCCTTAACTCAGCGGCACAGCATTCAAAGCAAGATATATTGTACCATTCTACTATTCACTTGATGTAGAATTGATATCTAAAATAAAAAAAATGCTTCATAGGCACTTTAACTATTAGACCTGCAGCCCGAATGGGCTATTTAACTCGTAGCCCATGAGGGCAAGAGGTCTAATTGTTTTAGTATAAACTAACTAGTTGGACAGTAGAAAATAATAGAAAGAAACAAATTGAAGTTGAAAAAATGTTATTATTTCGTGAAAATGCGTGCGTTTTTTCTCTACCATGGGCTATCACAAATAGACCTATAGTAGCGTAGCCAATCAGAATGCAGGATTTTTAATAGTTCACTAGTTGGTTTATACTAATTGCTGTTAGACCACTTTGCCAAGCCTGATAGACTTTCCATCAAAGTGAATTTGGGAAAGACTTGCTATCACCTCATGATTTACTTTAACTAGATGTGGTTTTCACTGGAAGTTTTAAATTCATACGTTTATGACAGTTAATTGATGTCCACCAAAACATGATTTCTTTATCGATAAAATTCTAACAGTATGCATGTGACTGAGAATCGCTGCAAATCTTTAATCAGCCATAATTTGTGTAAGTGCATGCAGCCGTACCATAAATTATGGCCATGTAAGGCCATTTTCAGAGGGACCATTACAGCACCTGTAACATCCAGTGAGCTCAGCCGTGACAGGTGTTACAGGTAATTACCCTTAATGACAATTCTACTAGTACTGGTGCAAACTGACCAGTCATAGCACAAAATTATACTTTAGTATAGCCATATATTAGTTAAATACTTCATCACCATGTTTACTAATTAAGTAAGATATAAGCTGCCAATCTGTTTATCTAATACAGGATAAGTTTTGAAAAGGCCATATGTCACTACTGGTCAGAATTTGGAATTGGGAGTAGGAAAACTTACCTGTCAAAGGAATCCCAGAGAAGCCATGTTTACGTTTAATATTTAAGACATCTTGTACAGTATGTCTTGGGCTTAACACCAGGGGATCACTTATGAAGCCTTGTTCAAATTTCTTTACTCTCTTCACTTCATTTGCTTGAAATTCTACACTGCAATTGTGATGTATAATTCCTGAAAAAAAGAAAAGAAAAGTGGTTTAACTAATTTTGTGAGCTGTCAGTTTGTCTTCTGCCATTGCAAAGGCTCAGAGATGCTTAGGGAAGTGAAGCATATCAATAAACATTTTTTCTCATGCTTACAATATATAATGATTTCCAATTATTTGTTAGTGCCACAGAGTAACACAATGATTACTGATGATATGAACTACAAACATGTCTGCCTGTGATTATACTGACATTGCAATAGTTCAATTGGACATCTCACATGCATACTGTTACCCATGTACCTCCCGGGGCCAGGGGTACTTCTGTTTGTGACGTTTTATGTATGTGCCAGGGGGTGGGTCAGGGTTTTGAGCTCAGTTTAGGCAGGTAGGGTCAGGGTTTTGACCTGATTTGGGCAGATCAGGGTCAGGATTTGAGTTTAATTTGGGTGCAGTCAGGGTCGGGGTTCAGTATTTTTTAGGCAGTTAGGAACAGGTGAACAATTTATTTCACAGGACTTATGTTTTTATTTAAATTAGGGGCAATCAGGGTTTATCCCCCCCAAAAGGGGGCAATCAGGGTTTTGGAGCTCGGATTTTGGGTCAAACAGGGTCAGGGTTTGAGCCTCTTGGCCTCACATACATACCCATTTTTCATATAAGTACCCTAACTTATAACCCTAACCCTCCCCCGGATTTAAAGCACGGACATGAATTCTGTATATGACTTATCAAACGTCTAGATGTATAGTCGTGTTTTTCAGTTATTTTGGCGATACTACCTATTTCGGCCAAGAAAATCGAAGCAAGCGTCTACGTAAATCAGGACGAATCTGTATCAAATTTTCAGATCACTTATTGCACCTATGAAAGTCCAGTTTCGCATTCAAGAATTTCTGCTGTATGCGATAACTACAGACGCATTTATTCAACATTAGCCTCATTTCATTTTGATGTTAAATATTCTTACAAATCACATACATGTACAGGCATGGCACATGTTTGTCTACTATTTGGGATTCATCTCGTACTTGTCCAATTATTGTATATATAGTTCTGTTTTATTGTTTGTATGCTGTACGACTGATAGAAGCCTCTAAAAAAACATGCAATGTGCATACAGATATTACTGAATATTTAAAACCCATCACATATTTTCTCTTTTTAAATTTCAGGGTTAGGTTTTTAGAAGGTTTGTATGAAACTTTGAGAAAAAGAATTATTAATGACCCAAATGGCCAGGTATTCTATAATTGTTCCTACTGATATTTGTCCTTAATTATCTGTTCCTTGAAACTCACAGTTAAACTGTTCGCTTCTTAGAACAGATAATATCGGAGCACAATGAAACATCACTGCATATTTAAATGTTTATATAAACAGTGTGTTTGTGACCTTGTTGATTGAGTGACACTGTCACGTTAGTCGACTCGGCTTGTCACGTCACTCTCGACTCTGTCTTCAAAATCTACAACAAATCAGTAAAACAGAAACCTACCGATTCCTCCATGTAAAGCCATAGCTATCGCCATGTCCGATTCGGTAACCGTATCCATCGGAGAGCTCACAAACGGAGTTTTGAGAGTAATATTTCTAGTCAAGGCGGACGCCAGGTCAACTTCGTTTGCAGTGAAATTAATAAAACCCGGCAGAATTAAAAAATCGTCATAAGTTAAACCATTTCCTCCTCCAAACAGGGCTGTCGCTGTTAATCCATCTTCTGGGACATAACTAGTGTGTCCACTAATCAAAAAATCAGCTCGAGAACAAGACTCTTTCGTAATACTCATTGCTGATGCAAATCTAGCTAGAATTTCTAGTCATGAATAATTACAGCACGGCGAACAGGCACTTGTTGGATTCCAAAGGGTTGCGGTCACCCAGATAGTTACCCAAGTAAACAAGCTTGTATTTTGGAAAACTTGGTTGGTTTTTGGCCACAAATAGACGAACTGATGACAAATCTTGACCATAAACTTCATAGATCAGCATTTACAAACTGAATGTGACGCGCCAGATTACAAAGGCATTGTTACGTAAAATTGGACCACTGATCATGCGAGTGATGGCTTTGGAATTCGTTCTCAGTGTGCCTTCTCTGTGATTAGATTTTAGTATTCCATGATCCCCGATCCAATCTTAGTTGAGAGATATTCCAGCAAAAAGAAAGATCAACAGCGTCTCTTCCTCCAACGTTACCAGTTTGGGCCATGAAATGTATTAGTGTGTGCATGCGCATTGTGGATCGCGAAATTATGCGACATTTCGATTTTCCGCGGGAAAAGTGGTGACCCGGGGGGGAGGGGGGGAGGGGGGGTTGGGGGGAGGACTTTATCTAGTCTCACAATTTATGGAATGGGTCTATGGAGTCCAGAACCAGACCTGGTTTTACGAGAAACAATAGCTCCAAAACCCTGATTCCCGAGCTATTGTAAACGATTTCTGTTTTTTTTCTTCTAAATAGTCTGGATTTCAGGGATTCCCCCTCCCCTTCCCCCCTTGATCATAGCTGCTCTGCTCAAGAGTACGAGACGCTGGAACCCATGCTGTAAAACTAGGAACATACGCTGCTGGATGTCAGGATTAATTCACTTTGTAAACCACAAATCTCGTCAAAATTCGGACCTTGTGGTTTTAAGAGTGTTATGGCAGTGAAAAATAAATCGCCTGATCTGTCATCGGCGGGACACC
This sequence comes from Actinernus sp. WN-2022, assembly GCA_030867875.1. Classification (NCBI taxonomy): domain Eukaryota; kingdom Metazoa; phylum Cnidaria; class Anthozoa; order Actiniaria; family Actinernidae; genus Actinernus; species Actinernus sp. WN-2022. Next base: position 3,308,460 of record JAOWCC010001368.1, on the reverse strand, counting down.
ATTCGCCTTGTGTAGTTCCCTACTGAGAATTAGAATAATAGTTAATATTCGATTTATCGCCGAAATAGGCGCATGAATTTCAAATCATTTCAAGTTTTGGCGGGCAACTTCGCAATTCAAGGTCAAGTCTTCGGGACAGATGTGCGGGACAGCAGTCGATAGTAAAAGGCGATGGCATGGTATCCCTTTTAATTCTACGACCTTGATCTTTCTACGAAATTGAAGATCAACGAGCTGTGGCAGGCAAAAGGCCAGAACATGACTTCAAAGATCTTCGACTCTGGCTGGCCGCGAGAACTACGAAGTATAATAATTACGTTAACACGAGGTTGGTCAGGTACATCGTTTGAATTGGTATTTGTGATGGGCTTCTAAAGACAGCGAGAATACGCGAAGGGCAGGTCCGCTTACTTTAGTTCCTTCGTTCACGCATAGTTAATAGAGTGGAATGGTTATGAAACCCGGCAAACTTCAAAGGGGCTCACAAAGGCGCTGCGATTTATGTTGGAGAGTGTAGGTTTTTGTCGAGGGTCGAGTGTAAAAAGTCGAGGGTCGAGTGTAAAAAGTCGAGGGTCGAGTGTAAAAAGTCGAGGGTCGAGGGTAAGAAGTCGAGGGTCCAAAAATTTGCGTAAATTCTTATGACAAGTAAGTTTAATAAATATTTTTTGTAAATCATTTTGCGAGTTATTCGTCATAAATGCCCGCCCGTCACCGCTTCACAAGCTTTTCAAATCCGTGTGACATGTCAGTGCCCGGTCATCTGGCGGCATTTGAAACAGCAGCAGCTAAGCGGTTTCTCCGCCTTCTTTGCAGTAGGAGTATCGATCTTCATCCTTTTCATGCGTCTTGAGTGGGATTTACTTATGTAAACCCTGCTAGCAGAGGTTCTTTTCTCTTACCCTCTCTCCAGCTCCACTAACGAGGGAGAAAAGTATGGCGCGTTATTACTGTCAAAATTGGTATCGACAAATCGATCATGTACTTCTCAAATCGATCATGTACTTTACAAATCGATCATGTGCTTCACAATTGTGTACCTCTCAAATCGATCATGTGTTTCTCAAATCGATCATGTGTTTCTCAAATCGATCATGTGTTTCTCAAATCGATCATGTGTTTCTCAAATCGATCATGTACTTCTCAAATCGATCATGTGCTTCTCAAATCGAACATGTGTTTCTCAAATCGATCATGTACTTCTCAAATCGATCATGTGTTTCTCAAATCGATCATGTACTTCTCAAATCGATCATGTGTCTCTCAAATCGACGATTGGATTACCCATGATGCCATGCTGCTTGTATCCGCTGCCAGATAATACCGCAGGCACTTCGTTTCTCCACGTGGAGTTCAGATTCAGGTAAGGTGCTGCATTATTCATACAAATTTGCCATATCTGACTTTCACTGCACTATCGTTGCAGAGTAAATCATGAAAATACCTAGTAGAAAAGAGTTTTAGCTGTTTCAAAAACTAGGGTTGTGCGAAATTTTTATGACATGATGCCCGATGGCGTGGTAGCCGGCAAGTGTAATTTCCAGAAATATGGAGGAGATTGTATTGTAAAATTCTTCTTGATATTATTGTGGAATTCTTAGGGTTTAAATTTCATGCAGAGCGCTCGTTGTATTTTCTCTATTTTTTCTCACTCTGGAACTTATTTTCTCTTAGACTTAGGTATAATGCACTAGTCCTTGGAAAGCCCTACAGGCTACACCCAACTACCCTGGGACAATACCGGAGAATTACTGGTGGATTTTAGTGGTAATGGGAAAACAGCCGGGAACAGAAGCAGGGCTTGGGCTGGGATTTGCCCCTGGGGGTAATCCCTATATCGAGGTATAGGGTGATTGGCCTTTTAGGGGGCAAAATCATGATGAATTTCTACACCAGAATAGTATACCTGCCAATACTCACGGCTGTGGCATGTTTCTCAAGCCCACAACCAATTTCTCATGCTATTTTTGAACAATATGTAAACTCTAGATCTGATATTGTAAAACTACCTTCTAATCTTTTGGTAACTCATCTGCTAGATGTTTTGCAACTATAACAATAATTTTCAGAACTTCCCCCCAAAAAATGGACATCTTCAGAAGTCAACAGAAAACTTCTGAATATCTTCGGAAGTGTCTGGAAAACACAGATAATCTAAAGAAATTCTGCACTCCCAGGAAAAATATCACAAAAACATATATAGAATGGGCTTTTGTCACACATCGACCATGTTGGCTTGAAACAACAGATTTCCCATGTGTAGCCTCATACTGAGCAGTTTCAGAATGAGTTCACACATGCAAAACAAAGGTTATTATACTCCTGGGATTAAACATGGCTGCCGTGTGAATAAGGTCCATATAGAGCTACTGTCAGATAACATATTTTTGCTTTCATTTGTTGATTTACAATAATAACATTGTTGATAATTCATGCTCAAAGTTCTATTTAATATGCGCACCGGGGGGTCTGGATATATCCAGAGGGAGGCAGGCAAAAAGTTAAGAAATGTCCAGGGGGTAGTATTATCTAACATCCGGAGGGGGGTACTAAAATCCAAAGGGTCAATACTAATTGAGGAGGAATTACAGCAAAATCCACAAAAAAAACCCAGAGGGGACAACTTAAAAACTCACCATACCAGGGGCACTTCAGTTCAAAAAATCTATTCACGCGCTCCTAAGGCTAAGATTAAGAATGTATGGAAAAAGAACAAGACACTAACTAAAACGTCTTCTCGGATAAGGACGTACATGTAAAATCGTAGGACTAGTGTCCTCAATTAGCTGCAAAACTAAATATATTGACACTTAAATAAAGTCACTTACTTTACCCGAACCACAACAATACCCAAACCGAGTCAATAAACTTAAGTTCCCAAGTAAACGACGAGGTTTTAGGGCTGATTATATGGCGAGTTCACAAGTAAACAAGTTCTTTTTTCCATACATATTTTTCTGCTCCTCTTAGTAGTGAGCGATAATTATTATCGATCGGACACAGGCGCACATCATGTCATGAAAATTGTCAAAATTTCGCACAACCCTCGTTTTTGAAACTGCTAAAACTCTTTTCTACTAGGTATTTTCATGATTTACTCTGCAACGATAGTGCAGTGAAAGTCAGATATGGCAAATTTGTATGAATAATGCAGCACCTTACCTGACTCTGAACTCCACGTGGAGAAACGAAGTGCCTGCGGTATTAGCTGGCAGCGGATACAAGCAGCATGGCATCATGGGTAATCCAATCGTCGATTTGAGAGACACATGATCGATTTGAGAAACACATGATCGATTTGAGAAGTACATGATCGATTTGAGAAACACATGATCGATTTGAGAAGCACATGATCGATTTGAGAAACACATGATCGATTTGAGAAGTACACAATTGTGAAGCACATGATCGATTTGTAAAGTACATGATCGATTTGAGAAGTACATGATCGATTTGTCGATACCAATTTTGACAGTAATAACGCGCCATAGAAAAGAACCTCTGCCACGATCCGAACGGTTCTTTAGATCTCGCCGGCTCCAAGTTTTTGGAGGTAAGTCACATGACTAACCGGTTTAAAAACCGGTTTCTCGAGATCGACGTCACACGCACATGACCTGCTGATACTATTAAAACACTGCCCAGTCTAGAATCTGCAGTTTGAAGATGTCATCTGTTTTTGGAGTGAACATGAGCGTGAGCGAGTAAAAGGAAAGCAACATCACTCTCGACGAAGGAAATTTATTTTATTTTTCCCACGCCTTCTCTTGCCGTTAACAATAGGAAATCTACAATGTTTACTGTCTCGTTTTTCTCGGCCAATGGAAATCCAGATACCGTGGCGCATGCTCAACAGAAAACCGTTCGGATAGTGGCAGAGGTTACTTTCTCCCTCGTTAGTGGAACTGGAGAGAGGGTAAGAGAAAATAACCTCTGCTAGCAGGGTTCTTATGTATCGTCTGAGCAGAAAAATAGCAAATCCTGCAACAAGACCGGCATCACGAAGCACTCAGTAAATTAAACTGCAGACAAGCATGACCGCCTTGTCTGTATAATGACAGCTACATGTAATTTTCGTTTTAATTAACATACCTCGAGTTTCGTAAATCGTGATTAGTTTTTACACTTTTTTAAATAGTGATTTAGGTCGCTAAATCGAACTTAACCTTCTCGTGTGACCTCACAGCCAGTAACAAAGAACTCACCAAGCCATCCGCTCGAGACGACGAAGCACATGTATCTCCAACGGAGGCTCGGCTATTCAGTCATGTGATCTTCAGGCGGGAAACAGTTAGGGTTGTCCACAAGTTGCTCGAAATTTCTTAAAAAGTTGCTCGAGATTTCTCAAAAAGTTGCTCAAAAGTTGCTCAAAAAATCCAGAAAGTTGCTTTTTATTAAGGAAGTTGCTTTTTTCCGTCATTTGGTCTAAAGTGAAATATGCTAAGATTGCCCTTAAGAGTAAGATTTCTAAGCATTTTCATGTCATTTTACTGCAACCGGAGTTACTAGCCTTTATTAAAACATTTTCAAGGCAGTGAAAAAATCTAAAGTTTATCAATGTGTAAAGAGTTTTATCAAACTTATAAACAGATAACATGTGTTTGAGTGTCACTAGTAAAATAATAATTTCTTATGAATGTTTCTCCTTTATGCACTTTCTATACAACATCATGCTGCTACCTTCGATCACCTTGTTCTTCTGACTCATTGCCAGTGGAGCATGACAAATCGTCCGCCATTTTGAATATTCTTTAAAATAAACGCTGACCCGCCCAGATCGCATTGACAACTAACCACAGGAAGACCAAACTGATCCAACAGTAAGTCCTGTATGACCCTTTTATACAGGAAATTTCCAAAGTATCTAAATAAGCATTGTGGAACATGACAGTAAGACCAATTTAAACACTAAAAGCTGCTCCAATTTCTCAGTATGAGTAGAAATTCCTCAGAATGCAAAAAGTTGCTCGAAGCGAAAAAAGTTGCTCGAAGTGAAAAAAGTTGCTCGAAATGTGAAAAGTTGCCAAAAAGTTGCCGAGCAACTTGTGGACAGCCCTAGAAACAGTACAGGGGTCCCGTCGGGAAGACGTTCTAAAATTTCACTCCATGGACGGGCAAGCTCCTTTCGGATAGTTTCTCAACTTTCTGTGGTTTGAGCAATTGTTACCATGGAAGAACTTGCGAAGAGAGCAGAAATGTCACGTGACTGATGACGTCATCATTGATGGACCCCCCTGGGATGGTTTGTCCGGTCAAGAAGGTCATTGTGTCCAGTTTGGTGAATATCCGTTCAGCCATTACCGAGATATCCGCGGTGTTCAGGAGGCCCAACGTCGTATGGACATAAATTATTGCGTTCGACGAAGGAGAACGCATACTAATCTTGCAGTGGACTCCCTGTGGTCATGTGTGGGCTACCTGTGCTTCCCCAGGCGAAAGAAATCGAGATTTGTGTATGTCCTCATGTTTGTACTTTTTGGAATAAATTATCTCGGCCGGGGAACTGGTAACTACACGTACACGATGCGAGCGGCCATTTTGGTGAATGCCAGCATGGCTTCTTTTTTGTTTCGCGATCGGTTAGTTACTTGCCTTATTTTCCGACAATCCAATGCAATGATGTTTCAAAGGTTCGCAAATACAATTGAGCAAAGCCTGAGGAAAGTGTGTAGTACATCTGGAGGACCTTGAACATTCAACTCGGCCATAATTATTTATTTATGCTGAACCCGAGACCGAGTGAACTTGCTGTACTGTTCGGTTTGCCGATATCAAAACTGCAAATGGTCAAGATGCTATAAATCATACCTGAAGGCTGAATACATGGATATTAATATTTCAGTGTGAGTTGTCAAGAACCTTTTTAAATACTACACATGTGTGCATCGTGGTGGTTTAAGTCAAACATGGTCTGTTTTGTCGGCGCGGTTAAATACGACACAAGACAGAGAGAGACCTCTGCTAGCAGGGAACATAATATTTTGTAAACAACCGAGTGAATTCTGTTGGCTTGCTCGCTGTACTGGATTCTGCTTTTCGCTGTACATACAGATACCGAAACTACAAACAGTAAAATGACCTGGGTGAAGAGAAACAAGGTCTGAGTTTTCTAGATACGCGTAATCGCCGTATCTTGTGTGAGTTGCGACACTGTGTACATCTTCACTAAAATCTACATTCAGACAGAGAGTTAATCTATACCGACACTTTGATATGCCAAGGAACTGGAATACCAACACAGTACAAGGTGAGGGAAATTTAAAGTACTGACTTCATTGCTGTGTTCAATTAATCTACACTGAATTTCTAACGGACCTGATGAAAGCGATCAAAGCCAGGACCCGGCTACCAACATTGACCATAAATTATTCTGGAACTAACAATGGCGCTCAATATTTTGCAGCCAACCTTGTTCTCGCTTGAAAAATACCCGGGAAACATAATGTGAATGATGTATACATATAGCCCCATAAGCATCGCATCCAATGATTTAATGTTACACAAAGATAATTACAGTTTTATACCCAGATGCATCCCCTTGTATATTAACATATAAGTCAAGACATCAAATTTTTCACATTAGATAAAAAACAAGCACTTTTGATCAGGATTACGTACACTGTCCACATCATTGCAGCAATTTTCAGCTTTTCAGACTGTTACTACAGTCCTTTCTCTTTCAAAAATATGTTGAACGCACTTTGATAATCTATGATTACTTCTAGTAATAGTATAGATAGATTTAAGCAATTTTTTTGGACCCTCGTCTTTTTACCCTCGACCCTCGACTTTTTACCCTCGACCCTCGACTTTTTACACTCGACCCTCGACTTTTTACACTCGACCCTCGACCCTCGACAAAAACCTACACTCTATGTTGGAAGGGGGCAAGACAAAAGATTGTGCAGTGTCATAGTTTATTAGCGTCCCCTGAACGACTGAACTCACACGTTTCTATTGGCTGATTGATTAACACATTGGAATTTCTATTGTGTTTTGTGCAGGGTAGTAGTTGAAAAAAAGCTAACAAAGACATATAACAAAGAAGGTCGCTGGGTTTCATAACCATTCCACTCTATTAACTATGGTTCACGCGAATATTAGCAGAGATTTTTTTTCCCTTCATTATTTTATTGATCTAATTTTGTAACATTACAATTTTACAGTAATATCGAATAAATGATAAAAAAAACAATAATACAAAACAATAAACACAAAACAGACGTTCTTGTCTAATGTAGGTCGGAATATAATTAATTACAATTGATTTATTTAAAGGGATACCCGAGTGAAAAACACATTAGGGCTCAAAAGCATCTTTCAGATGTACTTTGTTCAGAAAATGTATTAAAATTTGTATTAAAAAACGTCACAGGAATTAATGTGAACAAAATGGCGGCGCCCAGGTCTTCGCGGGGCCAACTTTGAGGGGCTCGTTCTCAACTCTGAAAACGTTTTATCAATTTTAATACATTTTCTGAACAAAGTACATCTGAAAGATGCTTTTGAGCCCAAATGTGTTTTTCACTCGGGTATCCCTTTAAAGTTACTAAGAGAGCCCCATTTTGAGAAAACTTCAAAACATAAAGGTTCTTCACGCAATTTTGAAACGTAAATCAGTATAATATTTTGCAAGCAGAATGAAGTGGTTGGTTGCGTAGAAATCTCTGCATTCAGTTTTATAGCCGTAAAGAATATAATGGCTTACTGTACTTTGCGAAACGAAACGAAACTGTACTTTGCGAAACTACTTTACGGAACTGTACTTTACGAAACTGTACTTTGCGAAACGCGTATTTAGGCACTACTGGGAACAGCTAAAAATAATAATATTTGTTTATACTTACTTTCACACATATAGCACCTGGTAAAAAAAAATTTTTTACAAACAAAACTCCTTTTACAGTTCCGGCGATCCCGTCAACCATATTGCAATAGTAACCACGCTAACCGCGCACACACGACAACGAGGCTGCATTGACCCGACCTCTAGTATTTGTAACAATTTTTCCCATACCACAAGTTGATTATATAGGAAAATCACATGCCTGACGAGGTAATTCCACGTTAAATTGCACGAGAAAACCGATATCGCCCGAGTCGCTTATAGTCCGATGAATTACTTGAAGATTTAGTACTTTTGTTGATATTTTGCTAAGTTATAAATAGCGCGCGTATTCCACTCTGAATCACCACTCCGTCTCAGCCAATCAGCGTCTGATTTCGCAAATGCACCGTGCGATTCAGCTTTGGCTATGCGATTCTGTTTGATAGCTCAAGCAGCAGAGCGGTCATTTTCGTGTACGTGGGATCGGGAGTTCGAATCCGGCGACGATAAACTTTTTTTTTTACTGGACAACATTTTTAGCTCTCCTTTCCTCGTTCTGGTATTTTTCTTCATAACCAAATAAATAATAACTAAAAAATCATAGCCTTTCAAAGCGATCGATCGAAAAATTTTCAAGTTGCTTCATGCACGATCAACTTTTCTCTCTACCGAGAGTTCAAACAGCTGTTTTAGTAGTGTTTAGCAGTTTCTTTCGATTTTGTTGACAAGTGGACGAGCCTAAACAGCAGGAAATCACTGTGCCGCTTTCGGTTGTTCGAGCAGCTTTTACAATGAAAACGGGTATTTCCTAACCATTTAACATTCCCGATATGACTAGTTTCTTTTTTGTAGTGTCTTCCCTTCGATCAGAAGATAACCCCATGGTTTTTTTCAAGTTTACCAACTCTAGCAAAAGAAAGGATTTTAGGGTACCCGGGTAGTGTACCGGTTATCGGTTAGCCTGCAAAAGTACCATGAGTGGCCGGCTAGAGGTCCTTCTCGCAAAGTTTACCGCATTTTGTTGCATACGCCGAAGGCGCGATCAGTGAGTGCTGGAGACACACGAAGACTCTGGAACGGAGCTAGTCAAACTGAATACACCAAAAAAAAAAAGAAAGAACGTTTGAAACACTGGGACAATTGCCAAAAAGGCTATTGATCTATTGCATAAATTTGATAGACTCGGCTACAATTTGACGATTCGTAAGAGCTCCAACAAGCCTTTCTCAAAGTTCTCAGCGCTGCAGAAGTTTCTTTCCCCCGGAACTTTTCTCAGCTTTATTTATTTCCCCAGGGCTCTTCCCTGTTTAACTTTCGTTTAATACAGACTTGCATTTGTTTGAATGAACTTTGATCAGTTGTTAGTATGTTAGCATTTTCTCGCCGTACACCCGCATTCGTGTATTAAATGAAATCGACACTATCACATGGTCACGATAGATTGATTTACAACATCGACAATAGTGGTTTTGTTTATTTAACAAGCCCCCTTTGTATGTGATTAGATAATTATCAATTTCTGGGAAAGCCTGACTCCCTGACTCGAAATCCTCACTCGAATCCTAACTCGGATCCTGACTCGAAATCCTGAATAGAAACTTAGTTTATTTCTGATATTGGTCGATAAAAATAAAGTAAAAAAAAGAAATCCCGGCCGTCCCACCGCGCGCGCTGTCGACTGAGTGGTAACATTTTTGGTGTGAAAAATTATTTAAATCGGCGGACATGTTAAAATGTAGCTTCCTATATAAATATCTAACACTACTAAAACAGCAACTGTTTGAATATTTTAGCTGAGAAAAGAGTTGAAGCTAGACAGTGACCAGTCCCTCCTTTTCCCTCCATTGATAGTAATTTGCGAGCGGAGCGAGCGAAGAGAATTGCGAGCGGAGCCGCAAATTACTATCAATGGAGGGAAAAGGAGGGACTGTTCACAGTCTAAGTTGAAGCAACCTGAAAATAATTTGATCGATCGCTTTGAAAGGCTATGATTTGTTTAGAGAAAAATACCAGAACGAGGAAAGGAGAGCTAAAAATGTTGTCCAGTTAAAAAAAAAGGGAATAAAAGTTTAGCATCGCCGGATTCGAACTCCCGATCCCACGTACGCAAAAATGACCGCTCTACTGTCTGAGCTATCAAACATAATCAACTTGTGGTATGGGAAAAATTGTTACAAATACTAGAGGTCGGGTCAATGCAGCCTCGTTGTCGTGTCTGCGCGGTTTGCAATATGGCCGACGGGATCACCGGAACTACAAATTATAAAAGAAGCAATTCAAGTACACTGTATTAAGAAGTCTACCAGGCGCTATATATGTGAAAGTAAGTATAAACTAATATTATTGTTTTTAGCTGTTCCCAGTAGTGCCTAAATACGCGTTTCGCAAAGTACAGTTTCGCAAAGTACAGTTTCGTAAAGTACAGTTTCGCAAAGTACAGTTTCGCAAAGTACGGTTTCGCAAAGTACAGTTTCGCAAAGTACAGTTTCGTTTCGTTTCGCAAAGTACAGTAAGCCGTAAAGAATGACTTTGCCTTCGAGGTTGATTGTGATATTGATTTTTGTTTCCCACCAGCTGATAATATGCATCAAAAAGGTTTTTACCATATTGCATAAACAAAACATATGTTCCAAAGTTTCGGATTGCAAGTACCACAGAAATGACAAATCGGGCTTTCTACAACTCTCATTTGGTAAAGTTTTTCATTTGTTGGTATGATGTTGTGTATTATTTTGAACTGAAAACATCTCAACTTCGTTTCCTTGGTGATTCAAAACGGCAGGGTGTAAACATTGCTTGGAATTAGCCCTAATTCTATAGGTTTGAGATTAAGTTTGGGTACTTGGATTATCTTTGATGAGAGCGCGAGTCAGGCATTCTTTGCCGTTACATTTTTGTTGTTTATATTGAATTGTTTTTGATTGATTCCATGCGTTCTACAGTCCTCATCTCTTGTTTTCAGCATTTGTTTCCACTCTGCTGGTATGGCATGCACCAAGCCTTGATAATTTAAGAAATTGGTCTGGACATTGAATTTTAATTTTAATTGGTCAAAGGTTGTAGTTATTTCCTTCTAAGAGATCACCGATTGTTGTAATTTTGCATTTGTGCCAGGATTTATAGTATACTGGCTTTCCAGATATAATTATGGACTTATTATTCCATAATATTTCATTTTCTACTTCACTGCCAGTGATAGGGTAATTAACTGTCAATTCTTGCCAGGCTTTTAGATCATCTCTGTAGAACTCAGGAAAGTCATTAAATTCTAACAAACTAGTGTCGTAATTGCATTCGAAAATGAAGTTTCCTCCGTACTTTTGAAGATGAAGGTGGAAGTCCAAGATAAGTTTTCCGATTCACATATCCTTTTGACCCATGCACATTTTACCGGCGGCTTTAATTTTTTGAGAACAACGAAGGAGATCATACCAAGACCACCTTTCTCAATTGGTGCTAAAAGAGTGTTCCTTTTTATTTTGTCGGGTTTGAAGTTCCACACAAATCGAAACATGAGTTGATCAACATGTTTTGTAAAGCCTTCCGGAGGTTTAAGGACCGCACAGTTATATACTAGCTTATAAATTCCGAATGTTTTCACGATATTTATTTTTCCGATGAGGGTTAGACTTCTTGCAGACCAAATGTTTAATTTTTTTCTTAAATCGTCTAATTTATCTTAAAAATTCATTTTGTGGTCTAGACTAGGCCTAGTCTAGACCACAAAATGAATTTTTAAGATAAATTAGACGATTTAAGAAAAAAATTAAACATTTGGTCTGCAAGAAGTCTAACCCTCATCGGAAAAATAAATATCGTGAAAACATTCAGAATTTATAAGCTAGTATATAACTGTGCGGTCCTTAAACCTCCGGAAGGCTTTACAAAACATGTTGATCAACTCATGTTTCGATTTGTGTGGAACTTCAAACCCGACAAAATAAAAAGGAACACTCTTTTAGCACCAATTGAGAAAGGTGGTCTTGGTATGATCTCCTTCGTTGTTCTCAAAAAATTAAAGCCGCCGGTAAAATGTGCATGGGTCAAAAGGATATGTGAATCGGAAAACTTATCTTGGATAGGGTCATGCGAAAACACTACGCCCAAGGTAAGTATGTCTTTTTTGGTGGAGCGACTGTTTTGTTTATGTAAGTTGTTTAACCACATTCCTTCTGTTTTACCTTTGTTAACCTTTAGTCCTGAGCAACTACTGAAGCATGTCAGTATAAGTTTAAATAGTTCGTTTGCAGATGCTTCGTCTTTTAAGAACACAGTAGTATCGTCAGCATATCGTGCTAGTTTTATATTCCTTTCTCCGATATTGAGGCCTTTAATATCGTCGTTATTTCTAATTGCCGAAGCCATAACTTAAACTGCTAGTATGAACAGAAGTCCAGATAAAGGGCAGCCTTGGCGGACCCCTCTTCCTAACGGAAAGAAATTAGATGCAAAGCCGTTATTGACAACACAGCTGGAGGTATTTCCGTATAAAGCCATTATCCAGCTCTTAAACATTGGACCAAAGTTCATTAGGTCTAGTACTTTTAGAATATAATTCCATCCAATCGTATCGAAGGCTTTTTCAAAATCTATAAAGATGAGCAGCCCTGAAGACATCGCGTTATTTTAGTGTTCTATAACGTCTGATATGAGTCTTATATTTCGTCCTATGAAACGCCTTTTTACATAGCCTGTTTGATCTTTCGAAATAAGATTAGGTAAAACCTTTTCCAGGCGTTTCGCTAAACATTTTGTGGCCGCCACAAATCTTATAGTCTGTGTTTAACAAGAAAATGGGGCGCCAATTAGCTAGTTTCAATTTGTCTTTATTTTTCTTTGGGATCAAGGAAATATTTCCTCTTTTTTGGGATACAGATAGTTCTCCTTCTTTACATGCAACATTTTAGGCATTCTACAAGAGGCTTGGCGAGAACTTCCCAAAAGCACTTATAAAACTCGGCAGACAAAGGCATCAGTTCCTGGCGATTTGTTTTTTGTGAATGCTTTTACTGCTTTTAAACATTCCTTTTCCGTTAGCAATCCTTCGCATATTTGTTGTTGTTCGTCATCTAATTTGGGAACGGAAGTATTAGATAAGTGAAGAAAGGTTGGAAGCGTTCTTGATTCAAATCAATGTTTTGCGTCGGAGTAAAGCGTTTTATAAAAGTTGTGCATCTCGTTTAGAATAACCGGCTTAGGTTCTTCGGTGTTGACATCGTTGTTTAATCTTAACTTTGAAATATGTTTCTTTTGGTGATTTCGTTTTTCGAAGTTGGAAAAATAACGGCAGTTTTTCTCTCCATACTCATACCATCTCGTTCTACTTCTTATAATACAGCCTTTGGTTTTTTGTTCTGATAATACCTTTAGTTTTGCTTTTAATTAGTCGTATTTAATTTATTGCTTGAACTTATGTCTTCAGGGTTTTTGTCAAGCAACCTTTGAAGATTGTTAAGTTGTCGAAGTAATATTCTAGTTCGTAGGATCTTTTCTGTTTGGATTTTCGTTTGGAGAACCTGGAGGAGAACATCCTAATTTCCATTTTTATCAATTCCCAAAATAATCTTTTATCGGTAATTTGTTGGTGCTTTTCTAAAACATGGTTTAAGTAGAAAGTTAGTTTCGTTACAAATTCTTCATTTTCAAGCAATGAATTGTTTAATTTCCAGAAACCTGGACCTCTTTTTTGATACGCAGCTTCTGATTTTAATGTTAAGGAGACTGGTGAATGATATTAGCAGAGATGTAAACTCTGTGAGGATGACTTGAACACAACGGAACAAAAGATTCTGACGGAAACTCCCGGAAATTTAGGATAGGGGTGTGCCACATGCAGAGATGTCGAAACCCTGACCCTATTTAAGGATGAAAATTGGAAAATTCGTATCCTTTCCAAGGATTGTAACTGAAATATATACCCTATTTAAGGTATCAGGAACCCTTTATCCGATATTTTTTGTGAAAAAAATCTTATTGATTTTTTATAATGTTCAAAGTTAATTCTACAGTTTAGTGAAAATAGAATTTCAAAACATTTTATTTCCAACGAGAAATTACGGCGAAAAGAAATATGGACGGGAAAGCAGGCTGTCATCGGCTTATTAGCACTTGTGAAGCGTTCTCATGGAAACCGCGAAAAAACATGTGAACTTTGATACTAATAAACATGAAACTAGTCGTCTTGAAGCCGTTGAGTTGCAAATATTCATTTACGTTTCACACAGAAATCATATCTAAAATCTAGTTTAATAGTAATTTGGCAGCTTCAAATTACGAATTGAGCTAAATATAAGGGAGGGCTTATGTCCATTTTCTCAGTCCGCGAAGAAACTAAAGTCGCCGCTGACGGAAAGCGATCTCGGTTGGCTCATATTATAACCAAGATAATCAGTGCATGGGCAGAACTTGCAGATTCTGCAAAGTCAATTCAAAGTTGAAAGAGTGCAAGTGCCCATAAACTTCGCCACGAAGTTTCGACTGTAGATTCGCCTTCGATAGCCGAAGTCGAAGCCGAAGAACCGACTGAAACTGAACACGACCTTCTTCGTTTGGTCTGTTTCTTTACGCTTTCTTCGTCTTTACCTTCTCTGTGCACTCATGATTTCTGTGAAATACTATGACAATGGTAACGCTAAAATTGAACTTCTCTACTGCGATATACTGATCGCACTGAAGAGCTAACTTATCGTGGTCTGCGTAGTTCACAGAAGCGCGCAAAATCCATGAACAACATGGCATCATGTTTCACTATACCTACTGTTCAACATCAAATACTGGAAAAATGACATTCTTATGCGTAGTCCACACGAGCAAGTTTTCCTTGACAAGTTTTCCTTGACAAGTTGCCTTGTTCAATAACTGGCACGCCAGTTTTTCAACAAGGAGACTTGTCAAGGCAAAACTTGTCATTTTTCGTCGTCTACACGAGCAAATAAAACTTGTCAAGGGAAAACTTGTCAAGGAAAACTTGCTCGTGTGGACTACGCTTTAATGACAGATAAGTTAATTGTGTCAACAAACCTTAGTAGCATGTATTCGAAGCTCCTGTCCCTCTAGATTTTAATAGATCGGATTGAAAATTGGCATATATGGCTAGATCGATATGTTGACAAAAAAGGGTGTCTCAGTTGTTTAATGCGTTTTTTTGTTCTTGAGATACTTTCATGTTTCTTTCTTCAATTTTATGAAGGTCGTTTCAGCGCGGATTTCCGTCCAATTCCCGAGGACAAGAGCTCCAGGTATAAGGTATGGTGAAATTGGATTAAAATCATAATAAATAAAAGAGTATTTAATAATAAGGAAAATCAAGCTGTTTTCTACAATCTATGTTTATTAAGTACTGTTTAAAACGCGAACAGCAGTGTTTTATCAAGTTTAAAAAATCGAGGGCCAAGCCCGAGAATTTTTAGACTTGATAAAACACGTGCTGTGAGTGTTTTAAACGGCTTCAAAAACGCTTTAAGAATGCAATGAATGAAAGACGCACATCTCAAGGGAATGGTTACTTAATGAACCATTGAACCTTTGTATTCACAACGCCATGCAAAATATTCGAGTAATCACCGCCTGCAAATACGAACATCTCAAGGGAATGACATGAAG
Organism: Actinernus sp. WN-2022; assembly: GCA_030867875.1. NCBI lineage: Eukaryota > Metazoa > Cnidaria > Anthozoa > Actiniaria > Actinernidae > Actinernus > Actinernus sp. WN-2022. Next base: position 3,293,033 of record JAOWCC010001368.1, on the reverse strand, counting down.
AAATTACCATACTATGTTGTTTGAAGCGGCGTTTCGCAATGCAAGAAGAACCTGCACTTGAAGGATTTGGTGTCGTGGTTTACCTCGATAAAGTTCAAGACTTGGAAAGCGATGTGATTGACGTGACGGCAGGCTCTAAAGCTGTGACTCCGGTACAAAATATGTAAGTTTAATGCACGTTTTTTTTACGGCTTTTGAGTTTGGTTTAATAATTGGAACTAAACAGTGGCTCGGTAAACAAGTAATGGTAGTTGGATAACTTCATTTTAAAAATATTATCTGTGTATATCTCGGTAGTCTGCTGATATTAGTAAATTTAGTGCAAATTTTTTTATCTAGGTACCTTATGTTCCGTGTACTTTTTGCTATCTTTGGGTCTTTATCAGTGAATTCTTAATTAGGATGAAACTTTATATAAAATTTCATGTTCATTAGTATTCTTTATATAAAACGTTCATCCTAATTAGCAATTCAATGAGAAAGCTGAAACATCAATAGAAATTCCATTGTCTCAATCATGAACCCCGTTTCCCTCTGGGACAGAATTCAAATCCCTCCGCGGGCCTTTTAGAATGATGAGATTTTATCAGGTATAAAGGAGCATGCACGTGACTGATTTGCTTCATCTGATTGGACAAAATGCTCATTAATTATTCATGAGTTGTTGAAGCTTTCAGAAAACATATACTTTATAGGAGTTTTCTTGAATTTAACGCGCGCAATTAAATGTTTTCGGGAAGCGCTCTTGAAGGGCTCCTGATATCTTAAGGAATACGTGAATACTATATTTGTAACAGCTTTTATTTTTCATGTTATTGTTTCTGTAGCCTATATTAGGGACTACCAGAGTAGCGTTATTTCCAATCGCTAATTCATTATGTGTGAGTTCACTGATAAAAATAAAAAGCGTACTACATTTAAGGATCGGATATTTTATTTGAGGGTCAAAATGCAAAATATGATACCCTATTTTAATATAAGGAACAGGAGGTTCTAAAACCATACCCTATAGGCCAGTTCGCGGTAAATTTCGACATTTTGAAAAGGTGCAAACATGGCGCGAAATACAGTGTTTGTATGGGAATCGAATTTCTGAAATATTCTTTAGATACAAACTTAAGATACCAGGTAAAAGATTAACATATCGAACTGAATTTGAGGGATGTAGCTGTGCTGGGAATCGTGCAATCGTGTTTTCAGTTTTCCATACATTGTCTGTAAATGTTAACGCGGAATGTGACTCGTTTTTACAGGCAATGTATGGAAAACTGAAAACACGATTGCACGCTTCCCAGCACAGCTACTTCACTCAAATTTCGATATGTTAATCTTTTACCTGGTATCTTAAGTTTGTATCTGAAGAATATTTCAGAAATTCGATTTTACGGATTTTATTTGGCATCGGATTCCCATCGATCGTCTCCCCCGGCTTCCTGTTTTGACTCCTTGAGTTTATCCACCATAAACTGTAGAGGGTTATCAGGGCGGTGGTACACAACATCCGCTGACAGGCTCTGGAAATGAAATTAGTAAATTAAGCCGAGATGGTAAAATAAAATGGTGAATGCATCAGAAGAGTTTTCGAGAAATTCTCGGCCCTAAAAGTCCATTAACTGGAATTTTATTTAAAAAATCAGTTATTTCAGTTGATAAGCATTTCCCAGTACACGTGCATACACGACTTTCATAATGGCCGCCTCCTAATTTGCATATGTGATTTCCCGTTTCGGTAGTTTATCCACATGTATAGAAAATATGAACATTGCCATGTGAAAGAGCATGTTGACATTAGTGAACTTGTGAAAGTTGAGTGCTGTAGCTTATAAAGCAATGAAGTTACAGCCAGTTGAAATTAGAGAGATTTGTATGAGAAAAACAACGGAGGCCTTTACAAATGCTTATAGCTCAACAGCAACTTTCCACATTGCTCCAAAACTCAAAAGAATTACTAGTTTTAATGTGATCTTTCATATGGTAGCATTGGTTTCCCCCTTCAGATTGATCTTCCAAATTATGCAAATTAGGAGGTGGCCGGAGGCGGCCATTACGAAAGTCGTGTATAGGCTCTCGATCCCTGCGAGAAAAGCCTTCTCCCTTCTCGCTAAATTAAAAGAAAAGAGGGAAAAGGATTATAGCCTCCTTCGGCTTCCCTTTCTTCTTTTAGCGGGAAGGAAGAATGGCTTTACTCGCAGTGTTACGTGGACTACACTAAGGTGATAACTTGTTCCATAGTTTCCGTAACATATTCATGATACTTATATACTAACGGTTTTCACTAGAGCAGAACTGTAAAGCAATATCAATCCGGAAGCATTTTGCTCTAATGTAGAAGTCGGTATTTTATTAGACACTTTTCGTTCTTAGGGGCGTAGCGTGCACTACGCATATACGCACGTGTGTACACTTTGAGACGAAAATTCCCTGTTTGGCCTTGTATTTTTTTTTACAAGGGGGCCCTTAAAACCGGTAGCCACTGCACTTGTGTGTACAACTTGAAAATGCCTAGCTACGCTCCTGGTGCTTTTTGTATTCTAGATTTTCACGGTCTCTTTGAAAACCACTTCAGAAGTAATCTGTCAAGCAACTTACTGATAAATGTTTATCCGATGATTTCTATTTTAATTGACCTATATCATTATGACGTCAAATCAAAATAATCTATTGTTTAAACGCTAAGGATCACGGTCGCGGGAGGGGGACAAAACAGCAACAACACAAAGGAAATCGCTATCAAATGCATTTTGTAGAACGTAGAATAGCGGTAACAGCCACCAAATACGGTAAATATTGTGGGATAAACATTGATACAGCTGATATCTGGAAGCCAGACAATTCTAAGTTAAATTTTCCTCAGCAGAGCAGATTTAGTTCAAAATTCTATTGTTCAAGTCGATTCTGTCCCCCTCATAAACAAGCCGTGACGTCATAATGATATAGGGTAATTGAAGGGAGTCGCCGTGTAAAACTTTAACCCGGAAGGAGACTGGCAGACGAGAATTCGAATCATGTCTCGGCTTGCCGTGTTTCCGGCTCGAAGCCAAGATTACAGAGATTTGAAAACTTGATATTCGCTCAGTCATGAATCCAAGAATGCGGTTAGATGGACATCAACCGACAGGAAGCTGTCATGTTCAGTAGTGCGCAATTCATGACAGTGCGCAACATGGTAGTGCATGCGCAAACATCATCAACACCATCGTATGAACAAGGCTTAATTTAACTGATACCACAAACCTGAAATAGCCTGAAGATGCCGTGCTTCTCTAAATACTTGACAGACTTCTGCATCGGATATTCTTCAGCCGACGATGGCATCCCAAGCTCCGGGACATCCTCTGTCTCTGGCGATTCCATATTTTCCTCATTTAGCTCCGAACTCGAACTAGCCTCATTAGTAGTCTCTTGGTTGACAACGGCAGCCGGTTTGTTTTGTTGATCAACGTTGTTTGTATTTATCACATCATGATCAGATGTTATCTCAGTACTGTTCGTATTCATATTACAAGCCCAGGTCTCTTCCTTGATGTGCCTTGTTGCTCTCATAATCGTATCCGTAACTAGTCGAGTGATCTCTTGATCATTTTTTGGTTCGGATTCATTGCTGTTTTCATCCACATCGACCTGGTTTTCGTCTTCATTTTCTTCCAGAAGGGTGTCTGGCATGTTCTCATGCTCCAGTATATCAGGCCAGTCTTGCGAGTGCACACTCACGTTATCTAGATTGCCACTAATTATGGTAGCATCGGAAAACGAAACCTGACTGTTCACATCATCTGAATAGCTTTCAATATCAGCCATTTTCTAACCAAGATAATCCCTGCTTTGTTCATTTGCCGAAAGATCAGAGAAATGAATAGAACTGTCTGAGAGCTCAAGCCATCTGTCATTTGTCGGCGCCCGCCAAATAAATATTGACTATCTTTTCAATAATTTGCCTCGTTTATCTTTTACGTATTTGCATCTTATTCTCTCTGTTAGTAATTAATCTTCGCAATAATGCTTCATACATGCAAATTTACTAACAGAGCGTAGTCTCCATGGTAACGTTGCCTCTTGTGATAATTGGGTTAATTCAACTTGACCTACCAATTAATGAAGTAGAACGGAATGGTTAAAAAAGAATGACAATTTTCTTGCACTTTTATTTTAGGCACAAACATTGAACGAAGTTCCGTTTCTGTTTCTTTTTAATACTCGGGACAGCTATTTAACGATGAAATAAACATTACCAAATCGAACTCTCAGAAACTCTGTGATGGCACATATTAGGGAAGCAAAGAGGCGCTAAGTACACCAACCTAATTGAGGAGAACAAAAACGACTAGCTCGGGCAAGCTTTGCCGGAAGGCCATAAAGTCAGTGATCTCCGCCAATGTCCGTGCCAGTTAGGTTGAGTCTCTGATAACAGATATGAGGACGTTATAGATCCTGAAATGATATCTGCCAGATTTGGAATATTTTTCAAAACAGCAGTTGAAAGAGGGTCCACAATAGGGTCCTCAGATCCCGCTTTCCCACCTCATTTTTTCTCTTAATCCCTGCCATCGGGTAGAATCCCATTGTTTTAGGCGACATTTACTCGCGTCCGTGAGATATGAATAATTATGATACGCCTTATTAGATATTCAGCAAAGCGCTTGTGATTGGCTGCTAGGGAATCCTTCTGGGAATACCTCATTCCCATACTTGCTCTTGGGCCTGTCAATCACTGTCATCTATCTCGTCATGGGACTAACTGAAATTCCAAAGCTCTTTAAGAGATTTCAATAGACCTTGGGTAAATATCGGTTACAGTAAAAGATCACCGCAAAATCAATTTGCCGTGGCTACTTGGCTTATAAGTTTTATCGCGCGAAGTTTCCAAACCTATTTCGTTTGCGTTCGAGGTTTGACTCATGTCAAAATTAAAATGGAGTATAATGTCTGCATTTAGAGCTTATTCGAAAAGCCTAAGTCAAATTCAGCAAGCTTTATTTTAGTGCCATATTTGTGAAACTAGTTAAATAAAAGTGAACCTCGGCATTGTTCGCACGAGCTATCCAAGCGAAAGATTTCAAACTCCATACAAGCTCTATTTTTTTTTAACTCTTGACCAAAGCGCTTTATTAAACACGAAAAGTCATGATCACTCACTTTGAGAGCGCACCATAAAAATGCGTGGAAACACTTCTGTAATTTTGTAGCTTTCAAGTCAAAATACGAGTTGGTTCAGATCACGATCAAATAACGATCATATTCAGAAGTTCGCATCACTGACCTAAAGGTTTAGAAACAGATGTATGTACTTTTGTAGCTTTAAAATAAGATATAATTGAAGCTTATCTGACCACTAGAAGTCTAGATATCAGTAAAAGAATCGCAACTCGAGTTCAATCAGTAAAGCCGAAAATTATTTTTCGGAACAGTTCGCTTCTAGGCCACACATAATCATGGGAAAGGTCTCGTTTTAAAGCTTAAGACATAAACAATCCGTCTGTTTAATCGCTTGTGATGCGCTCTTGATTTCTGAACTTGTTTTCTTCGTTTAGATTTTGTCATTTAACAAAGCGCGTTGGTTTTATACCAAAGGCAAAGTGCCGCTTAACTATAATACTGATGAGAAGCTGGTCCTTTGTAAAGCCTAACACATGGATACTTTTCGATGAATGCGCGATAAAAACGAATCCGGGATTGGAAGTGGGAACGTGAATTCCGATATAGTTTTCTAGTGTTTAATGGTGTATCCCGGATTTGTGTAGTCTCGAGCTTTCTAACGAATTTTAAGAATTGGTGAAGGCAAGCAAAAATCTATAACTCAGCGCGATAAATACAAAATTCGGGCCGAAATTTCTTGTCAAAATCGTTTCATAAGTGCCCGGTATTTTCTTCAAGTGTAAACGCTTACCGAATCCAGGATTGTTATTTTTCAAGAATCGGGATGATTTCGAGTTTTCCTGAAGAAAGTATAGTTTGTATTGTGTAGGATTCACTACGCTACAAACCGCGTAAGAAAAAGAACGCTGGTGTAGAAAGAGTAATAAATAAATAAAGTCCGTGATCGGTGAACATATTTTCCTTTATATCAGATTGTAATTCTAATTACAATGCTAACAGTGATATAGAGAATAAAATGAGAATGTAAAGTTTCTCTTGATGCGTCTTTACTTTTCGATGTAGTTCCTTGGCATTTGTTATTGCAGTTTTGTCAAATTCAAAAGCAAGGCGCTAACGCTGATATGATTATCCAACTCGATTGACTAATTATATAGCTTCTCACTGCCGCTCCTTTGTTTCGGTATCTTCTATTTTAACCCAGGAGGCGGAGCTTATGTTAGCTTGCCGGTCTCCCGGGAGTTTTGAAAGGTCGATTAATATGCAAGCATTAAGGACAATTTCACTGCTAGAAATACTTTTAAACTTTAATGGCAGAAATATTTAACGGATTTCGATAAAAGAACGTTCGAAAACAGATAAGTTATAAAATAATATTTTCCCGTTTTTACAATTTTTAATGATATTAAACTTCGTGAGAAAATAAGTCCTGAATAGCAAATGAGAACACTTTCCATACGTTTTGGACCTGAAATAACCCAAACTTCAGCCTTTATTTAATGGCAGCAGATTCCACTTAATCTACCCCCAAATTAGTGGAAAATGCAGCGTAACATCCCTACTTTAAAATCCCGTGTTTACATTTTTGTGGATATCAGTTTTTAAACCCCAAAATTGGCAATATTTTTAGGGCATAGACCAGTTTGAGGCAGTTTTCTTTGTTATTTGGCATGTGCGCTGGAGCAGAAATTTAAATCCAGAGCGCTTGATCGTGTCACGTGACTAAGTAATGTCGCCTGATTCTGCCCGATGGCACCATCCCACCCTTCTTTAGACTTCTTTACGTTGAAATCCCGATCCCACCCTTATTTTTTTAACTACAATTTTTTTTCTGCGTTAATTATTACTCGGGCTGCCTGTGGCAGCACCGAGTCTTAAAATGCAAGTCGTTATTTTTTTTGTTGGGTGTCGCAAAATTTCTGCGCATGCGTTAAAGGTCAAATTCACACCAATCAGATTGCACTGTGCTGATCACGCAACAATCGCCAGGTTAATTTATTGACATAATTTAATACAGTAAAGCAAGAAGGCGGAGGACCCGCGAGGAACTTTCTCTCTAATTTGGAGTCTCATCTCCCAAATGTAAGCCAGTTTAATGTTTTATTTAACTTCACTCGTGCGAAAGCCTTCCAACAGGCTCAGGATATTTCAACTGGCGTTATTGTCGGAGCCGAAGGACCGCGTTTTTTACCCAGATGGCCAGTGATTTTATTATACGACACGTACGACGACCTGAAGCCAGTGTAGGGGCCAGGATCCGGAAAGCTAAAATTCGAAGAAATAGATATTGGAATCTATAAGCCATCGGCTCGCTGTGCTGCATTTAAAACATCCGAGGAGAACATCTTATTTTGGGTGAAGGCACTTCAAGACCAATATTATGAGTCTCTTAAAAACTGTCAGAGATTTAAATTTACCGTAAGTTGGATCAGAGAGTATTGAGATCAAGTTATTTCGTTCCAGCGAGGATATTGACCTAGCGGAAACGGTACAAGCTGTCGAAGGATTTTACTTATAATCATCCACGTCTACTTAACAACAGGAATAGTTATGTGCCAAGGCATGGGCAAAGATAGAGTTTCCCAGATTACAGATGAAAGTAGAGAACTTAATGAACGAAGAAACAGAGGTCACGCGCGACATGCTTGATAACATGAACATGTTCAACACTTTATGTTATACTAAGAAAACAAAACAAATTACAGAGCCTGCAAGTTCACAAGTCAATGAAAAACCCCAAGAGCCTGTAGTTTTGGATCAACATATCCTTGAAACTCCAAAAGCAACATACACATGAGTCAAATTCAAACCGGAAGAGACGGAATTCTTTAGATTCTTCACGAGGATAAAAATATCTGTTAGCCCGCAATAAGAACTCTCTCGCTGCTTTAACGACCTTGATTTGTAACATGGAGGCTGACCTAACTGATATGCGTAATGAATTCTTACTCTCGTCACATCAAAACACGAATAAAGAAACCAAACTCAGTCATTTGGAAGACAAATTAGTGCAACAAGATAATATATACAAGAGCGAAATCAAGATGCTGTCATCACGAATATATTATTGACCTAGAAGTTGAAAATGGCGAGTTGAAAGCGGATATAATAAAGCTAGATACGACTTTCAAACTTAAAAAAAAAATCAAGAATACAAAAAAGAAGACAATGTTCCGAGACTACCCAACCTACTGAAGCTTATCAGTTTGTTCAAGAGCCATATTTCTTACATGACAACCCGATCCCTATTCATCAGAATACATTTTCTGTGCTAAATGACGAGAGTTTACAATAACCTGACCGACAACCCACTACTAAAGAAAGGGACCATGAAGTACGGTAGTACGGTTAATTCTCGGGTTCAAAACAATGAATATGTGCCTGCTCAAATGCAGTGTGTTAAACGAATAAGTAGTGTTCAAATTAAAAAGTCAACATACGAGAACAAGAAAACTATTAAATTACATATATATTAGGGGAGCAGAGAATGAAAGTCACCGCGCTACCGGCCACTCCTAAAGACTGCTAAATTCAGCTAATAATTCTTCCCTTTGGTTAATATTAGAGGATTAAGAGGATTTCAAATGAAAGTGTATTTCATCTTCAATCTAATGTGGCCCGAGTGAAAGCCCAGATGGGCTCTTGTTACAATAATGATAACATGAAATACCCACCTTCATTAAAATCCGGATAGCTGCCAAGTAAACAGACTAAACACGATTTTATGATGTTTCTGACCCTTGGACGAACACGCAAAGTCACACAAACGGTACGCGACATGCTGTTGACATATGGAAGACGAAGATTGTTCGTTTTGAAGAGTTAATCTGCATTAAACACACGGTCACGTGGAAATTATAATCCCGTATCCCGCTTCCCGCCCCCTCAAAAACATGAAATCCCGCTTCCCGCTCGTACCTGATATCCCGCGTCCCACTCCTGTTTTTAGCTCGCATCCCGAATCCCACCCTCGAAATAAGCCCCATCCCGCCATCCCGCCAAACCTATTGTGGACCCTCTTGAAAAACTAAGACAGGCCCTACCGACAGTTCGGCTTCCCCTTACTGGGTTTCAGTCAGTTAGCTCCCCTTACTGGGTTTCAGTCAGTTAGCCCTCGGCTCGATCTGACCTTCAGGCTATCACCAGTCTTTGTTTACAAACAACTCAAGACCATAAAGAAATAAGAAATCGACTGATATTCCAGCGCGGTTACTCATGCAAGGACGGCGCCAAAGCCTTAGTAAAGCATCTAGCCTTACTCATGTCATGAATAGATCTATCGTTGAGGGAACTATCCCAACAGAATGGAAACACGCTGTTGTTACACCTTTCATAAAGCAACCTGACATAAGACGGATCCATCTAATTTCAGGCCTATCTCTGCACGGCAGGTACAAAATGCAGACTGGAAAATGAAGACTGCAGACCGGAAAATGCAGACTCAAAAATGCAGACCAGACAAAATCAATAACAAACATCTATCGGTCTGTAACAGGGTAGCCTGCGTGCAGACGTTCTCTTCGGGAAAGAGACGTCTGCGAAACGCCGTTGATAATCGTGTTCTGGTCATAAATTATCATAATTAAAATTCGTAATTATTTTTCCTAGGCGATTTTAGCGAACACAACATTCTCGGTCTACTGCTTTGAGAAAGAGTTGCTGGACATTTTCTCTCAAAACTGTATTCTTCCATACAATCTGGCTATAAGTTCCACGAAACAACTGTTACATCTTACCCAAAATTTCAAGGCATTCGTGTTATAACATTTGTTTTGCTCGGCCATTCGACCGGCTTGACTTGGACGACTGTCTTCTGTGTTTTGTTTGGTTTAATATTTTCACCTACGACAACTGAATCATCCAGAATTGGTAACACGGACGAGCAAATGTGAGAAAGTGGAATATCATGGAGGTACGTACATTTATTTGATTTTCTCGCTGCAGGAGTTTATATTCTTGTGGTCGGCAACCTTCCGGCGAGGGAAGTACGTCGGCTCGATCGCATTTCCATCTAGAGCAGTTCGTTTCGGGGCAGAGCTGGAGTCAGTCTGACTCAAACAATTCTCTAGCACATGTACTGTCCCTTTTCTTTACGACCAGACCTGCGTTTGTGGCTTTCGAATGATAACTCTCGTAAAGATCTGCCTTCGAAGATTATATTTCACATCTCGCCTTTTCTTCAACTTCAAGACCCAGTGTTTACAAATATATGGCGAATTTAAGTGAACTTCGAAGCTAAGAGTAGAAAGCTCTAATTTTATACTAGATTCTTGCCATTATGTTTCACAATATCAGCAAAACTAGGAGAACACTACAAAAAAATGGACTCCTGGCAAAACATAAAACACAACTAGACGTTTATGTAAATAATAACCACTTTCGAAAAGTAAACATGGGGTCATCTCGGAAGTTATTAGCCAATCATATATGACTTTATGACAATCCTCCGTCAACAGCCAATCAGCGCGCGGTCCTCAAATACTGGTGAAGAAACACGTGACCAGAACACGATTATCAACGGCGTTTCGCAGACGTCTCTTTCCCGAAGAGAACGTCTGCACGCAGGCTATAACAGGGCGACTCTGCAAGGCTTTAGATCCTTATTTTTTGGGGTTATACACGTCTTATGTGGGGTCTTGCTTTTTTCTTGACTGCCGGCGCCAGCCACGCTGTGTATGCGAGCCACGCCGAATCCGAGCTTTTCATGACAATATTTCCTTAATAACAGCATAATGATGCTTTTGGCATTTTCAGTTTACTGGGCCACATTATGTAATCGATAATATCGGCTATGAGCCTGTGCTCATAGCCATATTAGTCCAACAATGGTGTAATACATGTTCGTTGCCCAGTAAACCGAGCGCAGGCAAATCAGCACTTGGAGTAGCTATATAGTGGGTAAAGGAGGGAAGACATAAAAGGACCTATAAGAGCACACTGGTATGTAATCAACTAAAGTCGATTGAGGTATGCTAACCGCCGTGGAAACCGAGTAGCAGCTGACGTTTCGAGCCCTAGCCCTTCGTCAGAGCAAAAAGGACAGACGCACGGCAGAATGAAATATATTTAAATAATGCAGGCTCGAGCATTTCTTTCCGCGTAGATCGAATTATATATTATAAAACAAATAGAAGATGGTTCTCCTATGTCCTATAAAAAAATATGCACCTTCGAGTGTAAATGTTTCGTGTTCCGCTCGCGCATCCGGTTTTTCATAACCTCGAGCGTGTACTATTTTGTCGACAACATCGACAACCATTTTGATTTGTTAATTCAAATATCATGCATAATTAATGACCATTTTGTCCAATTGAAACTTTTCACTGTGCGAGTGTGGCCCTATATAAAACTTCATGGTCGAGGCCTTTTTCCTTTGTTCAACAAAGGAAAAAGGCCTCAACCATGAAGTTTTATATAGGGCCACACTCGTAGAGTGAAAATGGTATAAAGACCCTCCTAGTCAATCCTTATAAAACCAAGGGCTTAACCGTGAATATTTATAAAGACCCTCACTCGTACAGTGAAAATCCTTATAAAGACTCTTACGGGAAATCTCAGTTCATAAGATGAGACTCAGGGTTGCTCGACCAACGGTCTAAGTGCAATGACTCGAGGAGCTCGAAGACAAAGGCCCCTTGGCTCACAGTTATTCATACACAACCGGTCTCACACTTAGGGTCCGTACATTCCAACTAAGCATGTCAGTGACGAACAACATAGCTATAAACAAATAATTATTCGATTTTCATCTAAATTTCTGAAAATTATTATCTTTTTGAAGTAACATTTTTGAAGCAGTTCAATAAACTCGCAGCATGTGTCTAAAACCCAATAAAACACTGTCTGCTGCTAGCCTCCTCCGCAGGCATCTCTAATTCTCCAGTCTCCCTCTCTTTTCTTCACCTGCCACAGGGAGCCCATAATCTGATTTCTTCAAAAAATAGAGATGCCTGCTCGTTTATTAAACAGTACATAAATGTACACATAATAACTCAACATAATTTCAGTTTTCAATTCATTTTTATTTCTGTTAGACTTAATCTTCATTGTGTTGTAATTAACGAAAACAGAGATACTCGCAACCCTGGAAAAAAATGGAACTCGGCTTCCATGTTCGAAATATCTTGGAAAATAGTTGGAGGTTGGAATTTTCATGGTTTTGCGTTTGATCGACTCAACTTCACGTAAAAAAAAACTGAAAATGTCAAGCAGCAAACTCGCGAAAATTGTGGTTATGTTTTCATTTCTGCCGTCTCTCTATTATGTTGGGAATACCTTGAAAGTGTTGTTGTAAACTCTAATTTCCAAGAAATTTCCATCCCATGTAAGAGGTCCCGTTTTTTCAGTTAACAATGCTTGTGGGGAAAAAACTACTCCGGCGTTCAGCTAGACTGTTCAGCTTGTTCCCGTACATCTTGTCTTGGCAGAGATTCTCCCTCGTACCTAGGCGATCTTGTTAGTGTCTGGAAGCTCCAACGCTAATGAGCTAAATCTATTGTTAAGGTATTAGATGAAAAGTTCAACGTCTCAAATGAGCCTTACTATCTTCGGACTTTTCAGTTTTTGGCGGTACTGTTGTTTGGCGAGTCCAGAGCAGCACCAATCCAGTTAAACAACCACACAGAAAGAGATAGTTCTGATTCGTCGATTAGCAGGGCATGGAACGGAAGAGAGTTTAATTCAAGCAATCTTTCCAATCCAGTCGTGGACAGCGTTGATATCTGCATTTCCATCCGCATCTCCTTTAGCACTGCACTCGACGAACTCCACCTTGATAGGAGCGACATCGGCAAACTCAAAGTCCTTGCCCTTTTTACCCACCATCGCGTCCCTAGAGGAACCATCGAGCCCCTGGAGTTCTGCTGAACGGGTCACACGCTGAGTAGTGCTAGAGAAACGCACAAGAAACGTGTCTGAAATCAGCAAATACAAACAAAAAAACAACACAATTACCGTAATGATACGAGTTAGCGCCCTCCTTCCAATCCCGGCGCCCTCTCCCCCGTCCTATGGCGATACTCACTGCCACGTCATCCATTGTCATTAATGTGCCAACCAGAGATCCATTGGTTCCTGACACAAAGCGGCCTTTTGAAATCATGGTTGGCACATTAGCATAACAATTGTAATGTTTATCAACACAAAGTATCGCTATTCCAATAAGCATCGATATTAAAATAACTGCCTCTGAAAACTTGTTATATAAACAACAGCTGTAGTTTATGGTATTTTATTTTCCACAGCAAACAGAAACTAGTCTCGTTACAGTTGTTTTCGGGAGAGCAAATCAAGGTTCAGTTGCAGTCTCACTTCTTATCAGAACTAAAAGAAAATAATCGCCATGTTTTCGGTAATCATATTATTTTATTTCTCTAATGTTTAATGCTTTAAATGATGTATTTGAAATAGATAAACAAACAACAACAAAAATACAGAGAGCATAGAATTTAAGAAAGTGCTAAACCTTGATAAATACTGTATCACAGGTTGGGGGTAACTTACATCTCTTTTTCTAATTGAGTCTTGATGGCCTTCAACGACTTGGCTGTTGTCATGTCTGTATCAAATAAAGAAAAAATATGAAAATGAAAGAAAAGACAACCATTGATAATCCTAAACATGGTTCTGATGCACGAATGGATATTCACGAGTGGATGTATGTGGTGCATGACAGCATTCTACATTCGTGTTTGTCTCCAGTTGTTCCCACAGAACCACCAAAGACCTCTGAGCAACCACAGAACATTGTTTAGTTACTCAAGAATATTTAGGTTGCCCATGTTGTGCACAAAACAAACAAACAAACCGACAACCCATGACAACAAAATTAGCAATGGAGTCTCACTTGGACTACCCCGAGTGTGCCATCATTCGGTCCTTCTTGCTAAGTTTACTCAAAAGTGCCTTGGACACGAGTTGATGGCCAAAGAAAAGTGTCTTACAAATTTTTTTCATGAAAATATCTACACAGCTTCTCTTTTTAGTGTTTAACTAACTTTATTCACAATTTAAAGTGAACATTTTTGGATACTAGGTCCTTGAAAATTCTGTGACCTGTAACACACACATGACACTTCCCCACACCACATACTTTACTTTCCCCAGAAAAAAGTATATTATTTGATACCTTGTTTGCTGCATGCCACTAGTATTGGAACAGCTGCTTTGGAGAGAGTCTTATTACTGAGAACATCGTACATCTGCCTGTATACACATGTTACTGTCAGTATCATTGTCATGACTTAGGTACAAGTAGGGGGGAGACATTTATAGGCATTAATGGTTGCACCAATGTGACAGAAATTATATTCATGTTGAAGACATCCAGATCGAAACTACATAATCACCAAGTAGTTGTACTATGCTCTAGCTGTGGATGTACAAGAGAGAGGTACAATGTACAAGTAGTTGTACTATACTCTAGCTGTGGATGTACAAGAGAGAGGTACAATGTACAAGTAGTTGTACTATACTCTAGCTGTGGATGTACAAGAGATAGGTACAATGTACAAAGGCACTTACTCTGCTACATCTCTGATTTCTCTTGGAAAGTTAACGCTATCAACAACGAAAATGACAGCCCTACAGATAAACAAACACAGTTATCTGATTAGCAATGCAAGAATGTTGCAAACAAATAAGACAATATAATTCAAAATTGTAAAAAATTGGTTTTATCACTTAGATAAGGCATATCCAAATAGAAGATGCTTCGCCGTGTTCTATTTATATTTATAACAAGTATGTCATTTTACTGTGCATCTGACCTCTTACAGATGCACATACAGGGCTCGAAATAGAAATAAAATATGACCTGACATTCCTTTTTTTTTTGGCAGGCCATTGAGTGTTTTACATCATTTCCAAGCATATTTTCACCTGTCATTCCTAAAATCTGTGCATCTATAAGATGACAGATGCACAGCAAAATTAATTCTATTATTTGGTTTAATTATATGATAATTAGCAAATTTGTAACATCATCTGTTCATCAGGGCCCGGTTCCTGAAAGCCCGATTAGCGCTAATCCTGGATTAACTCTCAACAAAACATATTAGTTGTCATGGTAATTAACTCTGGATTAGCACTAAACGGTCTTTCAGGAACCGGGCCCTGTACTGTAATAGATCATATCTATTGATCAATCAGAGGGTATATTTCACCATGATATTGTATATTTTAAAGAGAATTACAGTTCACTAAAAAAAGTTTTCCAATTCTGATTGGATGAAATATTTGATCATGCAAGGGGATAGTGGTTAAACCATAGGCAGCCCAAGCTTACAATTTGTGGCCTCATACAACCCGGCCGCGTCCTTGAGCAGGGACATATTACATAAGCTGTTGGCCTTGTCTCCTTCTACTTCTAATCAGTATTTGAAGGGGACATGAAAGAGCTTGTTGTACTACTCGAAAAAGAGCAGGGGATTGTTACCTGGTACAGTAGTCTGGCCATTGTACTTATAACCACACACTCGAAAATTGTAAACTGCATGCATGGTAGCTATCAGTGCCGTATAAGCAGTCTGTAACTTCACTGACAGGATGTCAGTAATTTGTAAAGTGCCATGAGACTGTGGTGATATGGTGATCACTATATAAATATGGCCATTATTATTATATTATTATTATTAATTTTAAAAATGTCTGGCATGACTCAGGATGACCCAAAACTTCAAAAAACCTCTAAAAGACCAAGTGTATGTTAATTGCCAACCATCAGAAAACATCTTGTGCTGACGAGACTTTGCTGAATTTACATCTCGGTGGCAAGTGCCTCGAACAAGTAGAAAAAGAATGCCTTCTTGGAGTGCTTATCGATTCTCACCTGACCTGGGTCTGTCACGTCGAAATGCTAAGAAAAAAGCTCATCCAGAAGATAGCTGTGCTGTCTCGCATAAAGCGTCATCTACCAGTCAAGTACCGCATCCTACTCTACAATGCAAACATCAAACTGTTGCTTGACTACTGCTCAACAATATGGGGAAATTGTGGAGTCTGCTACCTAGATGACCTCTTCAGAATTCAGAAACGCTGTGCTCGCACTATCCTCAACGCCCCAATGGACACAAGATCTCTTGTTTTATTTAATAAACTGAATTGGCAACCTGTCGATAAGCTTTGTATTGCTAATCATCTCTCTCTTTTGAAAAGAATTCAAGACAAACGGGTGCCTGATTATCTCATTAACAAGCTATCCTCTTTTAAATTTACTTCTGTGTACAATACCAGATCCGATACTATATAAGTATAGGCTTCCTATCCCATGCAGAAACAGTCTCTGCAGAATTTTTTTTTTATTTTTTTTATCAACATCTGGAACACTCTACCGAATGATATTAAAGATTGTAAATCAATAATTTCACTTAAGAAACTGTATTTTCAATTTTCAATGTCTAAGTACACTCCTGATAATTTTCGTGTTTGTAAAACTTATTAATGGACTATGATATATATTTAGCTAACTAAGTAAATTAGGATTTATATTTATATTTTTTCATATATTGCTTTCGCTTTCAAACTTTTTTAGAGTAATCTTTGTATTTTGTTATTTCCAATCCTTTTTGTTAGGGCCACAAGGGAGAATACAGTATTTACTGTAATTGTGCACCCTCTTTAAATAAAGTGTTATCTATCTATCTAAAAGGTACTGGATTGACATAAAATCAACAGAAAACACCAAGTAAAGCAAATGTATTCAAGCCATTTTAAGTACAAAAAATTTGGTTATTTTTTTAATCGTATTTTACTAGGGACATATCATGAGCTTGGGCTGCCTGTGGTTAAATCTGAAAGTTTATGATCCTTAACATCAATATTTGTTCTTACCTTGCCTGGTCTTTGAACTTGTCCAGGAATTGTGCTCTTATTCTGTCATGGCCAGGGAGATCTATAATATTCACTACTTGACCACTCTGAATTCATAAGCGAAAAAAAACAATAATATTATACTCATAATCCCGGGGGGTTCTTAAAGGTAAAAAGGGTAGGGTGACCGTCGGAAAACCTCGAAAAATACCCTAAAAAATACCAAACTGTGAAAAATGTTCCACCCTAAAATGTACCTCATGGTCTAAAAATCACCCTTAAAAATGGATTTCGCTTGGACAACCCCTAAAAAATACTAAATTGCTGAATTCAAACCCTAAAAAATACGACGATCACCCCTACCTGCCAAATATAGGAAGAACGCCCCTGGGCTCATAATATTTGACAATTTTGCATTAAAACTTCTACCTCTAGCTCTAACTTAGGTATTTGAAGACTTATAAAAACAATGTAAAGCAAGCTCAAATCATGGCATTCTGTCAGTATTTTTTTGGATTCAGATGTGGAGGAAGATCAAGAGAACCTACATTGTATATGTACCTTTTTTCCCTTAAGTTTGTAGGTCCCTTTGTTCTCTTTCATGGAAGTATGGGTCATAACAAATCTTCCATCTAAAAGCTGTTGGACACAAGGAGTAGAAACAATGAATAATATTGATAGTTGGACATATTGATATTTTTTTACAATATGTGATTGTGATTAACAGGCAAGCTACCTTATTGAGCTCAAGAAATAAATACTTATTACCATTTTCATTGAAGTGCGACCCTGGAAGTTTCAAGTCTCATCTGTAAAATTCAATTTAGCTGACCGTCAATAAAACACAGTCTTGTCTCAAACAAAGATTTCAAACGAGTGCTGCCTAGACTTAGGGTTGGATGATGATGATTATACTTTATTAACTTGTCTATGTCTTCTAGCCGCCGACCCAAAGGGTCTGCTCAACAAATAGGGGCGTGGCTAGACGCTGTCACTCACGATGAACACTGATATAGTGTCAATCTAAGGGTGCATTCGATTGACCGTATTCCAGAATAAGAATACACAGAATGATAACTACAAATCGCTTATTTCGAGAATTTTTAGTCCATGGAATACAAGATGTATCCTGAATATCATATTTCAGCAAACTTTAGTAGCTTACAGTGCAAAATGTGCCTGAACCAGTGATTTCCAGAGATTATCGATCTATTCTTATTCTGGAATACGGTCAATCAAATGCGCCCTTAAAGTGCAAGTATCATGTAAAAAAAATATATATATATTGTACTATTGTGTTTGTTACTCACAAAAAGGTATTAATCTGCAAATTTTGTAACATTTCTGGCATTTAATCCCTAATTTTGGTTAATAGTTTTCTGGATCCTGTGACATCATAAGATGAATCAACTCCCTCCCTAGAGGAAATTACTACAATAGAATCCCATAGGTTTTCATTGTGACATCACAAGATGAATCAATCCCGCAATTCAGGTAGCGTTTATTCTAGTTTAATTTCTGCTCCTGCCTCTCAAAGAAAACTAAGTTAGACAACTGAAGTATATCAGAAATACAAAAAGAGCTCATGTTGTTTTATGATGCTACTTGCACTTTAATTAATTCTGGATAGTATGCATTTGATTGATGGTCGGCTAAACCTAAGTTTACAGACAAAACTTCTATTAAACATCAACAATAACAGTAAATTATAACACAGTCTATTTACTGAAGGGCCCATGTAATTGAAGGGCTGTGTGTAACGAGGGTGTAAGTGACTCTTGATCACATTCTAAATTCCCCTTCAAATTCTTTGTTTTCTAAGGGAGAATTTAGAACATGATCATTTATATTTACTTGTACCTCCCAGGTGAGGGGGTTCACTTAAAACACATTAAACCACATAGGGGCTGGGGGGTTTGAGAAAAAATGGTTTGAAAAACTGAAATACACATAGTCCCCCTACTAGATATTTATGAATGCTCCCCTAGCATGTTCAATTTTACTGGTGATTTACCCTGCTGTATAACAGTGTCTTGCCGGCATCTGTGAGTCCCACAAAGAGTATAGCATTTCCTCTCTGTCCTCCTTTTCTTAATAGCAGTAAAACTATTAAAAAGCAAAGATATATGTACATATTTGTAACTTCAGAGCTACAATTTATAATTATAACAGCTGCTGAGTAAATGTACCCTGAATAAACTAAAATATTAAATTTCAGTAAAAGAGCAAGTCACTTGAACGCACTTGAACACGTGATGCATCAAGATCGAGAAACAAATTTTTTTTTGTTCTTTTCTACTTATTCAATCTATATCTACCATCAAAATCTTACATAAGGCAACACAAACATACCTATCGTTAAGACAACTATAAATATCCCAGTAAAAACGGCGATAACGTTGCCATTTGGACCTTGAAATATCTCTTGGACAACTGAATAGGCAGTCGCCATGTTGGATGATTCATCAATGACAACCACAGGGAACCCGCGAAAAAAATTGAATAATAAATGGTAATAATATTATTTTAAATGGCAATAGAAAGTAACTCATTTAAAAAAGGAATCAATCAAACCTACAAGTTCGTATGCGTTTCTAACTAAATGGTATTTAGATAGGTTTTTTTAAATCTCTTTCGAAATTTATTCAACCGTTTTAGCAATGGTATGCCTGTGGTATTCTTATGAGCCGGAGACTGGTCAAGAGGACGTACAAAAAAACATGGCGGCGAACAGCAGCTGTTGAATGTCTGGAGAAAATCACAGACTCGAAACATGGAACTCAACCTGCATAGATCTATCGTGTTCGACGACTGCCTGCCGTTAAATACTGGCTGTTCTGAATTGCAGTTGAGGTTTCAAGACTACAGAATCCAACAGTCGCCCATTTTTGATAATTTAATCAGGTCCAACGGCAACGGAAGGCTGAAAATATTGTCTGTTGACGGTTGTCTTGTTGGGTGCTGAGCTTTAACTTTTTATTCCTTTCAAGCATGGGCGAATGTAAATTAAATACAGAGTACAGCTTCGAGAGTAGCAGCACTTATGCTAGTTCTAAGGCCTGGAGCTCGTTGAATTACATCAGACAACGTGAGAACGGTGCTTCTTATAAAACTGACTCAGTCATGGCTAATTACTACAAACACATAACTTTGAGATCTATTTGGGATCCACAAGCCACGACCGAGGAATGTGATCATGGTGCTGTCTTTAATGTGGAGTTCTCTCCAAATGGAAGTCTCCTTGTTGCTGCCTGTGAGAGATCAAGTTTTCTTGTTTTTGATCCAATAAGTCAAAAGTTAATCAAAAGTCGCCGTAAGGCTCATGATGACTGTGTGAATTGTGTAAGATTCTTGGACTCCAGGTCATTTGTTACTTGTTCGGATGACAAGATGATAACTCTGTGGGATGCTCGTAACCTTAAGTCCAAAGTCTTCAGTCTAATTGGTCATACGAGCTGGGTTAAAAGTATTGAGTACTGCAGAGACACTGGACAATTGGTGACATCTGCATTTGACGACACCATCAGGACCTGGGATCTTAACTGGTACATGGACAGTGGGAATCCTAGAGGGAAAGTCCTTCTAAATGTTTCCAATTTGACACGTATGAAACTGACACCTTGTGGGACAAAGATGATAATCTCATCAATACCTGGACATCTGGTTATTATTCATAATCTTGACCTGGCAGATCTTGAGATGAATTCAGATGATCACACATTACCCTTCTGGAACTTTACTGGGAGTCAATCTGGTTGTTCGTTACTCAATACGAATGAGCCATGGACAGCTAAAAACAGATTTGAGGTGATAGGGGAGTTTCCAGAGAATGTGATGCCATGGTGTATATCGTCGCTTGAAGTACATCCTCAGGGATGGTGTGTTGTCACACGATATTCTAGTGCAGGATGGAATCAGGAGTGGACAGCGGTCTATGATGTGCAAAGCTTAAATGTGAAAGATCAAGGTAATTAAAGCCCTTATCCATCTGGGATTCAGATTTTTTTCAGACAGTGGACTAAAATGTCCGATAGATTTTCAACATGGCAGGATGCCATGCTTTCTGTTTCTTTCTATTTGAGGTTTTTTGCAAAAAAATTGCTGAGTTACTGCCCTTACTGTTCTACCAAATTATTGTCGTATTGATCTAGCTACTGTACACATAGGAGATAAGGTCATATTTATAATAACATAAATATGTTAAAATCTAAGCCAAAGATGCATCTTTTCATAGCTGCGTACAATTTGTAGTTTTAATTAGTTTATACTATTCTAAACAGCTTATAAATACTAGCTTATCTATTATTAATTTGTACTACTGTACTGTAGCTGTAGTTTTAATTAGCCATAATTCTAATTCTATATATTTAGTTATTTAGAAATATTGTAAAGTGCTTAGAACAGTGATGTACATTTGTATATTTAAGCACTATATATATACATGTATATATACAGCGAAATGCAAAAACTTTGACCCCCCGCACCTCAACTATATAACTATATCGGGTGCGTTATGGGTAGGAGTAAGGTCATTAAAATGCAACTACAGCCAAATATCTGCGCGTGTTTGCAAATCATCATAGAGAAGACTTGTGTAGTTGATTTAAAGTTCAAGAATTTATCTAGAATACAACACTTTTACTCGGAACAGGCAGGAAAGTTTAAAGTAAAGTAAATGCACTCTCTATTTACTGTTTGGACAAGTATTTTTCCTGATTTTATATTATAAATTAATGTTTACGTTAGCAGAACGTAACGCGGATGGAACTATCATGCGGAATTTCATCTGCGAAGCAAGAATTCAACGCTATTTTTGAAACTCAGTTTTGCAGAAAATTGAATAGATTAAAATAGCTTAAAGGTTTACACAATTTCATAAATTTATTGATGACAAATTCATAAAGCATTTAATTATTTTGATTAAGAAACGGATAGAAATTAACGTATCCCATATCATTAATTGCCATATTTTATGTATTAAGCGATTCTAAAAAAATTCTAATAAACTCTTAGTTATTCCTCGTGAAATTCTCTTATCCAGTTTTATTCAAGGTTCGGAGGGATCCTGTTTTTATGGTATAATTTTTTTAGCAAATGCTTTTATGAAAGGTATGTTAGATAATTCTTGGTTTCGCATCGCTGAATGTTCTTATTATTGTTGCACAGTTTTCTTTCATTCTTAAAAATTAATGTATTTTGTATGCTATTTAAATCTCATAATTGTGACGAAACTGTTTATTATAAGCTATGGTCCCATATAACAACATCACTTTATTGTGGATCCTAGTTTCGTAGATAACGAGCCGCGACAAACTTTTGAATATTTAATTTTCGAAGTTTCATTTTGTAAATATCTTCCAGCTCCAAACAACAGCAGTTTTTTTATCAGTTTGTGAATTTCATCTCATCGGGATTAGCTAAAAATAAACATTACACACAGCAGTTAAAGAAAACGATTCGATGTTCAAACTGTAAGAGGTTTCCTTACGTTACACTACTAAAGTGTTTTAATTTAATTTGCTTTGTCGATTCGTTTTTCAACTATAAGCCAAGCTCTTGAGCAGTCTGTGCAGCTGGTCAGCTCTGTATGTATGAATCCTTTCATTCTGCTGTTTGAAACGTTATATCAGTCTAATAACACTGATCAGTTCAGTCTTCACAGAGGTAGAAGACAGAGAATGAAATAACTGCGATGATATCAAGCTGAATTTTTTCATCGCTCTCAGTTTTGGTTTAGAATCACTGACAAAAATGTAGAATGTCAAAGTTTTAAACAAATTGATATTGGCCCTGAACCCACAGATCAGGTGTAATCATGCCTCCTTTTCATGGGTTATCTCGATATTTTAGGTCATCAGAAGATATCCTAACAGCTTCACAAATAGCTCTGAATTCACACTTCAAACCTGAAAGTTCGGCATGATCATTTCCCGTTCTCTTTCCGCGACCAGGGATATGTTCTGTTTTGCAAATATAATTATATAGTTGAGGTGTGGGGGTCAAAGTTTTTGCACTTCGCTGTATATATATATATATGTTTATATTATTTTTATTTTTATTATTGACAGATAGTTTTGAATTCCAATAGAATCCATGTCATCATTATTTGACCATCAGCTTGATCTCTTTGACTCCCATGAACTTTGACCTGATCCAAGTTTTCTTGAGAGATGATTAGGAAGTTGCATTATAACTTTAAAAATAAAGGTGTTTTTTTTTATTGATTGAACCATTACGAAAAGATCAGTAATATTTAGGCTCCATTGTGCAAAAAGGTGGCTTGGACACCAAGCTTAAATGCATTTGTAAAACCCAGCCAGCATGACGGGAACAAGCACATCACTAAACAATATGTGGAGACTTGAGATGGCAGGTCAGGGTGAAGGGCTGGAAGGGACAGGGCTTGAGTGGGTTGCTACTGGCAACCAGATCAGCCTTACACTGGGTCACACACAGACTGTGAACAGGGAGGGTGGGAGGGTAAACAAACCTGACTGAATGAGCGAAATGCAAGTGACGAGAAGCGGGAAAACATACCAAATAAACAAGGACAAAAAGATGTGGATGAGATGCTGATGCAGGGCACAGCCCATTTCTTGATGTGAAAGCTTTATCATATTCCTGTAGGTTTGTTTTATATTATGGTACATGCATCGTTCTTGTACATGTAAACATACTAATAATACAAAATTGCTCTATTCACTTTGCAGGGCATGAGGAAGATACAGAAGGTTCCACAAGCAAGCCACAGAGGTTAATCTACTGTATTGAAGAGCCAAATGTTGCTAGGGGTTATATAAAAGAGCCATGCTTCAGCCACGATGGTCGTACCATTGGTTCGCCTTTTGGGAACACTTCACGATTGCTGGCTTTCAGTAATGGATGTGAGGAACTCTCAAAGTGCCTTCAGAAGACTACGTCAGAATTGCTGGATTTAAAAATTCTTGTCAGTCATAAAAATCCAGTTCTGACTTGCAGATTCTCACCAACTCATCCGATACTTGCTACTGGCTGTCTTGGAGGCAAAGTATCATTTCACTTTCCACAACTGTAGACTTTCTTGAAGAACATTTGAAGGAGTCTGTTTCTAAATCTGTGTTTTCTCAGGGAGAATTTGGAACTTGATCACAAATCACTTACTCTGTTATTGCACAGACTGATCACCTTCTAAATTGTCCTTTATATTCATTGTTTTCTAACAG
This sequence comes from Actinernus sp. WN-2022, assembly GCA_030867875.1. Taxonomy (NCBI): domain Eukaryota; kingdom Metazoa; phylum Cnidaria; class Anthozoa; order Actiniaria; family Actinernidae; genus Actinernus; species Actinernus sp. WN-2022. The sequence continues at coordinate 3,268,932 of JAOWCC010001368.1, read as the reverse complement.
AGAATTTGGAACTTTATCACAATTAGTCACTTATGCTGTTATTACACAGACTAATCACCTTCTAAATTCTCCTTTATATATTTAGTTTTCCAAGGGAGAATTTGGAATTTGATCACAATTCACTTATGCTGTTATTGCACAGACTGATCACCTTCTAAATTCTCCTTTATATTTCTTGTATGGACCCCTTCAGTTGTTGTAGTTACTGCTATCTTGACAGGCCTGTGTCCAGGATTTCATATGGGGGTTGCATTTAGCACCATAGGTGCGTGACGAGCTGGGGTGGTGCAGTGGTAAAGCACTTCACCTCGCACCTCTGTGACCTGGGTTCAATTTCCTGATGCAGCACCATATGTGAGTTGAGTTCATTGGTATCTTGCCCTTGCTCCAAGAAGTTTTCTCTGGGTTCTCCAGTTTTTCTCCCTCTGCAAAACCCAACATGCTAAATTTCAATTCGATCTGAGAATTTAAGTTGATCAGCCTCCATGGTTGTTTCAGATCTCATTAGAAATTCAGAATTCAGAGCACTGCAAGTGCAAGCTGCTAGGGGAGTCTGGGGAAATGATGAAAATCTTAGGTCTCTGACATTTCTTGTACTTGAGAGTAAGAAATGCACTCGGAATAAAACACTACTTGAGGTTATTTTTGTATTCTGCATTTTTATCGGTTTGTCAGTCCCATTGGGTGGACAACAACAGGTGGACAACGACAGGCCATGGTGGGTGCGTATGCACCTCCTTGACCATGGGATGTCTTAAATGTATTGCTTTAGTTAGAATCTTAATGTCAATGAATTCAAATATTTTTCTTTGAGTGTTCAAGATAGTGATAGTACATTGTTTACTGCCTTGCATATATAATACATCATACATATATGACATAATATATTTTCACTTTCCCTTCTAATTAAAGGGCAGGAAATACATTCAAAGAAAAATAAACTAACTAATAATTGAATTAAGAGAATTAGCTAGATTGTTTATAGCATACTACATTTGTACATGAATGCATTTCTGAGAAATATAGTGCAAAAAATATAGGAAATAGCAAACAAGGGCAAGGTTTTCAATGTTTTGGTTATTGGCAAAGAGTCAACAGTATGTTTGTGGTAAATTTGCTATAATTTCCACTGACAAAAACTCTACACGATTGGCTGTATAATCATAACAGCTTGTCAACAAGATGCTGACATAATGCGTGGCAGTTTATAAATTCATCTTGCTTCGTACTTTGTTTAGTATACTGAATGAATTTGCTTGTGCTGGAATAATGGTCACTCAATATATTGTTTTAAAAGTTTTCAAATTGTACTTGCGTAAAGGCTCATGCAATTACAAACACTTTCAAAACATTGATCACATGTGCCCTTCATTTCCAATAGCACTTACATTCATGCGACTAAATCCTATATTGTGCAGATTATTTCACATAATTTAGCTAAATGTTAGTGTAGTAAAAGCTGGTCTGTCAAAATTCTGTTAACTAAACGAAAATAAAGTTTTCCAAAATACAAACTTACAGTTACATTGTATTTGAGCCAATCAGTATCGAGTAGAAGACAGTGGCATTTCAACTTGCTCGCGTGAGCTTTGATCCAGTATAAAAATGTAAATTTCGTGGACTAGTTCTGAAGTCGAAGTATTGAATGAAGAAAATCGCGTGGTTTTGCTAGGATTTGTATTTTGAATGCTTTATTTTCGGTCGCTCTCGTGGTCTAAGTGGCCCTGGTTTCATTAGTCGTACAGTGATAACTAGAGTTTGATGATCAAACTGACATAACAAGGACACAAATAAACCAGATTGAAGGTAACAGTACTAGACTATTGTTAGAAGTCATTTAAAAAAGTACAGCGTAGCGGCTCTCTTTCGATGATCAACTGCCTGTCGGGAATTGCAAGACTTCTTTTGAATACGGCTTACTGACTCGTGGTAAAATATTGGTTTAGTAGATCATTTAGATGAGAATCTTGTAAATAACTGAAGTCAAATTATAATGTTTTATCAGTACTGGGTTCTCGATTGAAAAAAATATATAAGTCTAGTAAATCCACGGAATCGTTCAAATAAAATGAGGTCTGTTTTATTCATAGTGCATGATGGACAGGTGTCTAAAGAGTAGTAACTACAGAGTACCGTGCAAACAATCCAACTTATAAATAGTTTTAATACATATAGCTTAGTCAAGCGTTTTTACGTGAGCCTCTGGTTCGGGAGACTGGGGACCACTACTCCTAGCCTGATTTTCAGACGGTACGATGTCTCGATCCGCGCTCTCTTCCTCCCAGGCCCTCGTACCGTCTGAAAATCAGGCTACACTACTCCCTACATTATAAACGTTAAATAAATTATCCTCTTCCTGAAATTACGTCATAGGCAGAGATTTCGTTTACTTTTAAACAACGATGAATAATTATAACTGAAGATATCGTATCTATCTGAAGTAGTACGTGGATATGCAGTGAGCGAGACCACCCCTCCCCTAAGACTTTGAAGCCTTTAGTATATTTCTTAAGTGGATACGTGGATGTGCAGTAAGCGAGACCATCCCTCTCCTAAGACTTTGAAGGTGCATGTATGTATATGTCTTAAGTGGATACGCAGTGAACGAGACCACCCCTCCCCTAAGACTTTGATGGTATATGTCTTAAAGTGGATACGTGGATATGCAGTGAGTGAGACCACCCCTCCCCTAAGACTTTGATGGTATATGTCTTACGTGGATACGCAGTGAGTGAGACCACCCCTCCCCTAAGACTTTGAAGGTATATGTTTTAAGTGGATACGCAGTGAGTGAGACCACCCCTGCCCTAAGACTTTGATGGTATATGTCTTAAGTGTATACGTGGATACGCAGTGAGTGAGACCACCCCTCCTTTAAGACTTAGAAGGTATTGAAGCTTTCCGACGGAACAAGTGAAGTCGGAAAGCGTATTCATAACGGCTTAAGAGCATCATTGTAGTAAGGTGTCGTAGTTTTGTTTATATTTGGCATGTCATTGGTGACAAAAGCCCGGCATGCAATGGTGCATGTATATAACGAGCAACTTCAGAGAGCAATTCATATCTCACCGTTCGTGCAGCGTTCGCAAGGCAAATTTTATTCAACTTGTAATTATTTACTAGAGAATTATTTTAAGGTGGTCTTAATCCCCGTTCGCAAGGCAACTTTTATTCAACTTGTAATTATTTACTAGAGAATTATTTTAAGGTCTTAATCCCCGATCGGGGAATACGTTTCCCAGAGGTTTTTTTGCCTGAAGAAGGTTTCTATCTCTGGGCCGGGTTTTTCGTACCGGGCGGAGCATGTTTTTAGATTATGTTATTTCCATTTAGACATTCTTATTGATGTAAACTTATTATAGTATAAAACACGTAAGTCTGAATTCATTAGTGTTAAGTCATTGGACACTCTAGCACTGTAAAACTTAATATTATACAGTTACGTGTGAAGTTATTTTTTCACCTGTAAACCGTGAAGTCTTGGACACATGTACACTGTAAGCTATTGTGATGCATGTAAAGTCATTATCGACACAATTAAGTCGTTGTGCAGACACACCTAAGGTGTAAAGCTGCTATAGATACATGTGGAGTGCCGTAACTGCAGTCATTGTAGACACACGTATAGTTATAGTCATTGTGCATATATACACACACGTAAAGTGTAAAGCTATTATAGATGCATATGTAGTTATGATATGAAATCATGTTTGCCGCGTAGCACTAGTAAGTGTAAAGAAGTGGGACTCGAACCCAACGACCTCCAGATTGCATGTCTGGTGGGTTCGAGTCCCACTTGGGTCAGATATTTTTTCTCTTTCCCTCGTAGGGCGTGCACACTTAGCACTACAGCTTACCACTTTATATCACATTCTTTACACTTACTAGTGCTACGCGGCAAACATGATTTCATATCATAACTACATATACATATATAATCGCCGTGACCCCATAAAACGCACCAATACCCACGATTGCTCTCATCTGACTTGATAGCTCAGTTGGTAGAGCGCCAGACATGCAACCTGGAGGTCGTTGGGTTCGAGTCCCACTTGGGACAGAGATTTTTTCTCTTTCCCTCGTAGGGCGTGCACACTTAGCACTACAGTTTACCACTTTATATCACATTCTTTACACTTACTAGTGCTACGCGGCAAACATGATTTCATATCATAACTACATATACATATATAATCGCCGTGACCCCATAAAACGCACCAATACCCACGATTGCTCTCATCTGACTTGATAGCTCAGTTGGTAGAGCGCCAGACATGCAACCTGGAGGTCGTTGGGTTCGAGTCCCACTTGGGACAGATATTTTTTCTCTTTCCCTCGTAGGGCGTGTACACTTAGCACTACAGCTTACCACTTTATATCACATTATTATAGATGCATCAGAGTATAAGTCGGTGTGGCACACATATAGCCACTGTGCACAGACACGTTGTGGACACACGTAAGCCGGGTACAGCTATTATAGATACTTGTTCTCGTAAGTAATAATCATTGCGGACACGCGTAAAGTAATTTTGGACACATGTAAATCATTGTGCATAGACTCACATATATGGTGTTATGCTGTTATATATCCATGTGAGTCTTTGGGGACACATGAAAGTCCTAGTGCTTAGACACATGTAAACTTGCTGTTTCAGGCAAGTCTTTGTAGACACACGTTATGTACAGCTATTATACATGTATGTATGTGTAAGTCTTTGTGGACACGTAAGTCATTGTGCACAGACATACGTAACGTTGTAAAGCTATTATATCCATGTGAGTGTAAGTCTTTGTGGGCACATACATGTAAGTCCTAGTGCTTAGACACTTGTAAGCGTAAAGCTGTTTTCGATACACGTGAAGTCTTTGTAGACACCTTATGTACGTATACAGCTATTATCGATACATGTATACGTAAGTGTAAGTCATTCTGCATAGACATACGTAAGGTTATAAAGCTATTATACATACATGTGAGTGTTAAGTCTTGTGTTCATACTTAAATGTACAGCTATTATAGATACACATTGTGGACAAGTCATTGTGGACACACGTGAAGTACATAGTTATTGTAGACATAGATGAAATGTAACCTCATTGGACACACAAGGTGTTAAACTAATATAGACACAAAGTGTAAGTGTCGTTGGACACACGAATCTGACACAAAACTTTGCCTCCCTCAACCAAGAACTGAATTCCTGAAAAAAAGTTTATCATACAATGGTGCAAAAATATGGAATGGGCTTCCAGCCAAACTACGCGAAACAAAGTCTCTTGTTTCTTTTAAGAAACAAGTTGCGACCACCACTCTCCTTAGTGACTAATGTAATTATTTATTTATTTATCTAGTAGTTATCATTTGATAGGATATCTTTTATAATTATTTAAATCATTTATGACCCAGAAAAATTTGTAAATAAAAAATAATTGTAATATATTAGCTTAGCCTAGATATATCGCAATTTTGTAATTAGAATATTTTTTACCACACGGCTTCTATGGAAATCAGATTGTATCTGTTAGAATTCTCCGTGTTTTTAAATAAAGTTGGAATGCTTTACGTGGATACGCAGTGAGTGAGACCACCCCTCCCCTTAGACTTTGAAGGTATATGTTTTAAGTGGATACGCAGTGAGTGAGACCACCCCTCCCCTAAGACTTTGATGGTATATGTCTTAAGTAGATACGTGGATACGCAGTGAGTGAGATCACCCCTCCCCTAAGATTTAGAAGGCATATGTTTTAAGTGGATACGCAGTGAGTGAGACCACCCCTCCCCTAAGACTTTGATGGTATATGTCTTAAGTAGATACGTGGATATATGCAGTGAGTGAGACCACCCCTCCCCTAAGACTTTGATGGTATATATCTGAAGTGGATACGTGGATACGCAGTGAGCGAGACCACCCCTCCCCTAAGACTTTGAAGGTATATATCTGAAGTGGATACGTGGATACGCTGTGAGTGAGATCACCCCTCCCCTAAGACTTTGAAGATTGGAGATATACTGACATCTGGAGTGAATGTAGATACAGTAGTAAGTTTGTAGAATAACTAAAGTAAGGTATTGGCTACTTATAAATAAGTATAGGATCTACTCTAGCTGCTTGGGTATCAAGTACAATAGGTATTTTAATGGGAAACAATTCGGTTACAAGAATTAAGTCCGATTTATACGACAATTTTAAGAGAACGTGACCCTCTAAAATTTGAGCCCGTGGGGCGACAAAAATCAGGAGTGCAGATAATTTAGGGCACGACACTCTTAATTTTCACGGCAAAAATCAAGAATTCCGGTCCCAAATTTATCGGCCCGCGGATCGGCCAAATTTAAGAGTGCCGTGTCCGAAATGCTTGTGTAAATCGGGCTTTAAAATCACAAGGATACGCAACATATTATGTGAGTGAGTCTTGCCCACTGTGTATCGGCGTGAGGGGATGCTTTGAAAATACGGGGTATGTTGTGGGTACTTCGTCCTTTCCTAGAATTGCTAGAGGATCTATATGGACAAACAATTGGGTTACAAGAATTAAGTCCGATATACATGACAATTTTAAGAGAACACGGCCAGTAGTTAATGGAGTCACCTTAGGTCCAATCCCTGGCTCCTGATTGGCCTAGACGGGGGGCGTGGCCTAAAACGACGCCATTACGCACGTGGCGTCCCAAAATGACGTCACAGCACGTGGCGCCGTCTGTTTGGCGGCCAAAGCCAGGCTTGGGATTGGTCGTCCGTGTAGGCTTAGAATGACGTCACAGGCGCCGCCAAACCCTGTCCCCCAAGCGAGGCTGGACCGGAAGTGGAGCCGCCGCCAGGGGCGAAGAGATGTTTGGCGGCCCAAGCCAGGTCTGGGAGTGGTCGGACCGTGTCGGGCGTTCGGGAGGGGCTCGGCGGGGCGTCGGGCGAGACCCAACCCAGGCCGGGGATTGGTCGGCGGGAGGTCCCCAGGGGGGTCCCCCCGGGAGTCCCCACGGGCGGGGGAATGTGTGGAGTCCAGACTCCCTACTGGATCAATGACCGAGGGTCCCCCACCCTCCCCACCCCCTATAGACATTTTGGTCCGAGCCAAGTACCGAACCCATACGGAACCAAGAAGACCTAGATTTTGGGGACAAACCGGATACCCGGGATTTTACCCTGGTGATCGGAAGCAACCCCTATACCTTGTGGCCTTATGGGATTCAACCACTATGTCCTAAGCTACCTTGTGGTCTTATGGGATTCAACCACTATGTCCTAAGCTACTTTGTGGCCTTATGGGATTCAACCACTATGTAATTGGAGACAATAAAAGAGAATTTTGTTTGAGTAAAAACAACTTTGTTTGCCTTGTTTTTAAAATTAAATTTTACAAAGGCGGTGGCCCATTTCAGGCTCACCAAATTAATTAAATAATACAAGTATGTATTGAAAATAATTAATAATAATTAAAGGTGTCTTTTCAACCAAAAGATAAAATGATAGAAATATAAAAAATATATACATATATACAGGCCCTCCGGCCCATTCGAAAGATTGAAAATATCCGTGCAGAAAAAGTGGACTAATCGTCCTAGTATTTATGAAAAAGTGGGGCTAATCGCCCTAGTAGTGTTAAAATTTCTGAAAATGGGGTGCCTTGTTTTAAAATTAATTTTACAAAGGCGGTGGCCCATTTCAGGCTCACCAAATTAATTAAATAATACAAGTATGTATTGAAAATAATTAATAATAATTAAAGGTGTCTTTTCAACCAAAAGATAAAATGATAGAAATATAAAAAATATATACATATATACAGGCCCTCCGGCCCATTCGAAAGATTGAAAATATCCGTGCAGAAAAAGTGGACTAATCGTCCTAGTATTTATGAAAAAGTGGGGCTAATCGCCCTAGTAGTGTTAAAATTTCTGAAAATGGGGCTAATTGCCCTAATATTTATGTAATAGAAAAGGTGGGCTAATCGCCCTAATATTTATGTAATTTTGAAAGTGGTCTAATGGCCCTAATAAGTTTTTAAAATTTATAAAAAAGAGAAGATCTTCCCGTGGCATAATTTTTTTTTAAAAAACTAATCCATAATGGTGATGGTATTTATAATCAATGGGTAAAACAATAATACCGAAAACGGTCCCGTGGTGGAAGAGAATTAAGCTTCCCGCTTTTATGTAGAATTCATGGTAGTATTTTACCCGGCAAAAACAGCAACGCGGTACTTCATCTTTGCTACACTATGACTACACTATTTTGGCATGACGTCAAAGCGCGCGGCGAGGTGGCGCGTAGCGTTAAATCTCCTGTGGTAAGAAGCAGGCGTTCAAGCGCCAAGCGCACGGGTTCGAGTCCCCGTGAGGAAATCCAATTTTTTCTTTTCTTTTTTCTTTTTCCTTTTTTCTTTTTCTTCTTGATCTTCTCTAGCAGGGCTACGCTTTTTTATTTTTAATTTTTTATTTTAATTTTTGTAAATTTAATTTTTTTAAATTTTAATAAAATAAAAAATATTTTTTAATTTTTTAATATTTAATTTTTTAAATTTAGTTATGTATTATTTATTTTATTTTATTTATTTTATGTATTATTTTTTATGGACAGGCCCTTCAAGACGTCACGGTCGCACTAGAGAGGGTCCTGGAGACCACCCTAGGGGAGGCCGAACCGCAAGACCGAGTACGCCTGACCCTAGACGCTCCGTATCTGGACTACCCGTTGTCTTTTCCCTACCTGATGAGGTCCACCCTCACTCCCGCCCTAATCATGGACAGAATTGGGGAGATCACCCAATCCAATCAAGAATTCCTACTGCGGGGCCGTTTCCACATCCATGTGTTTCACGTGAAAATACCCAGAGCGGGAGGAGCGCGTCCACCCCGTTGCTGTACGACCGACTTGGAAAAATTCAGAAAAACAAAACGAAGCATCGTGAGGATATGCAATGATGATGAATTATGCATGGCCAGAGGATTGGTCACGGCCCTGGCCAAGGTACAGAACCATCCTCTTTACCACGAAATAAGGCGAGGGAAACCCCGACAACGGACTCTAGCCTTGGAGCTCCACAACCAAGCAGGCGTCCCTCTTCGACGCTGTGGGATCCCGGAGCTCAAACTATTCCAAACCTATTTGGCAGACCAAGGGGTAGAAGTGAATCTGGTCTCCCGAGAGCACATGAATAGTATTATCTACTCGGGTCACCTCCCTGAGGCCCGCTACCGCGTGTACCTCTACCAAACTGAGAACAACCACTATGACGTCATCAACAACATGAGGGGTCTCCTGAATGCCAAATACTTCTGCCCCCTCTGCCAGAAGACCTACAACGACCCTAGACAACACACTTGTGACACGACCTGTGGCTGTTGTGGGGTCAAGGACTGTTCTCCCCTCGCCCCTGGGGAGAAATTTTCTTGGAGAAAATGTGGCCCGTGCCGTCGTTGGTTCAAGAGTGGGGAGTGCTTCGAGAACCACCGCCGTCACCTCCCCCACCGGACGGGGCATGGGAGCCTTTACACCAGAACATGGAGCCAGTGCGAACGGTACACGCGTTGTACCCAATGTGGGGTGATGGTGGACCATCTGGCGCGGGGCCTGGCCGGAGTCCACGTGTGCGGAGAATACCGTTGCCGGAGTTGCCAAGCTATTGTCCCCCCGGACCACTTGTGCACCATGCAAGTGGCGGACCAGAAACTCTCGCGCCTAGCCCCAGGAGGAGGAGGAGGAGGTGGGGGAGAAGAAGAAGAAGAAGAAGAAGATGAAGAAGATGCCTACGCGTCCCTCCTGGCGGAAGAAGAGGAGACAGAGAGAGCCGCCGCGGAAGACGAGGGGTCTGAGGACAAGTTCCGGTACCTGTTCTTTGATTTTGAAGCCATGCCCCTGGAAGCGCAGCACGTGGTCAACTTTGCGGGGGTCTCGAAAGTGTGCGATCTCTGTGTGACGTCAGATTTACCCACCTGCACTCAATGCGGTCCACGGAAAGTAGAGTTCCGAGGCCTCACGGCCCTCACCCAATTCTGCGACTGGCTCTTCTCGGGGAATCACAAAAACTACGTGTGCCTGGCCCACAATGCCATGGGGTACGACTCGTACCCCATCCTGGAATACATCTTCAAGAATGCCATAAAACCGAAAGTGCTCTTCCGCGGCGGCAAGGCTATGGTGGTGACCATCCCCGACTACAAGCTGGTGATCAAAGACTCGTTGCTCTTCATCCCGCTGGCCCTCAAACAATTTCCCGTCACGTTTGGGTTCCAAGCCGAAAACCTCAACAAGCTGGATTTTCCCATCTTTTTTAATACGCCAGAACATCAGCAGTACGTGGGTCCGCTCCCCGCCCTACATTATTACGAACCGGAGTCGTTGAGTCCGCAAGGCAAAGAAGAACTGGTGGCCTGGCATGCGACCGAACGGGACCGTGGCGGGGTCTTCGACTTCCAGAAAGAGTTGGCCCTCTATTGCCATCGGGATGTGGCCATCTTGCAACGGGCCTGTTTGGCGTTCCGAACAATCATGATGAAAGTGGCGGGGATAGACCCCTTTACCAGGACCATAACCCTCGCCTCCATGTGCAATCTAGTATTCCGCAAGAAATTTCTCAGACCGAACACCATTGCGGTCTTGCCACGGCTTGGCTACCGGCCCAAGGACGTGCAGTCGGCGTTGGCGCTCCAATGGTTGGCCCACGTGGAGCGGCGAGACGGAATTCAACTCCAGCACGCGGGCAATTTGGGAGAGAAGCACGTGGGCCCCTACAAACTGGACGGTTACCACGCGGCCACCCACACGGCGTACGAAATAAATGGATGTTTTTGGCATGGATGTGATCGTTGTAACCACCAAGACAGAGTTCATCCCTTACTGCACTGCACCATGAGAACGTTGGCCGACCGGACCCGGGACAAAATGTTGTACCTGAGTCAGCAAGGGTACAACGTGATCCAGATCAGGGAGTGTGAAGTCCGGGCGGCCATGGCCTTGGACCCGACCATTGTTGCCCTAGCGCCCATCCCTCAAGCCCAGCTTCCCCTCGACCCCAAGAAAGCGTTCTTTGGAGGGCGGACCAACGGAATCAAGACTTACTGGGAAGCGAGCGAGGGAGAATGGGGGAGAGAATGGATGGAGGCGCTGGATGTGTGCTCCCTGTACCCCTGGGTGCAAAAAACACAACGGTTCCCGCTGGGCCATCCAGAAATCCTCACCGAGAATCTAGACCCTACCCTCCCGTACGAGGGGTTAATTCATCTGAAGATTCTACCGCCACACCGCCTATTTTTCCCGGTCCTCCCAACGCACGTGGGGGAGAAACTGTTGTTTACCCTCTGCCGGACCTGCGCCGAAGACAAGAACCAGGTCCCCTGCCACCACGACGACGAGGCCCGGGCTTTGACAGGCACTTGGGTGAGCCACGAACTTCACGAGGCCCTGCGCCAAGGCTACCGGGTCCTGGAAGTGTACCGGGTATGGCATTATCCCGAGTCGGAACAGTACGATCCCGCCACCGGGACCCAGGGATTGTTCACGGGCTACGTGAACACTTTCCTCAAGATGAAACAGGAAGCGAGCGGGTGGCCGCCCGGGTGTCACACCGACGCCGAGAAAGCCTCTTTTATAGAGAGTTACCGGGTAGCCACGGGGATCTTACTGGAGTGGGACAAGATCGAGTTCAACGCGGGGATGCGGGCCCTGGCGAAATGGATGCTCAACACGTTGTGGGGCAAGTTCGGCCAGAAGCAGAACCCTCAGAAGTCGGAGTACGTCACCGAGTTGGACCGCTACTTCGAGCTCATGATGAGCGACGAATTTGAAGTGCAGGACGTACTGTTCGTGCACGAAGACATGGTGCAGGTCCACTACACCACCACCCCCCATTACGTGGACTCCAACCCCCACACCAACGTCGTGTTTGCCGCCTACACCACAGCCCACGCACGCCTGAAACTCTATTCGTACCTCGATCTCTTGAAGGACCGTATCGTCTACCACGATACGGACAGCATCTACTTCACACAGAAAGTAGGCCAAGTGGCGCCCCCGGTCGGTCGATTTCTAGGCGACATGACCAACGAGCTGAAAGAAGGCGAACAGATTGTCCGTTTTGCCTGTACCGGACCCAAGAGTTACGGGTACGAAACGAGTCAAGGCCGTACCGTCTGCAAAGTGAAAGGACTACGCCTCAATGTGAGAAATCGGGCGATCGTAAACCTCGAGACCATGGTAGCCATGGTGCAAGGCCAAGGGGAACCCACACGGACGGTGGTGACGCCGCACGCCATCCACCGCAACACTCAAGACCGGACGTTGCACACCCGCCCAGAGACCAAGACCTTCAAGGTGACCTACGACAAGAGGGTTTTACACGGCTACCAGAGCTACCCTTACGGCTACTAAAGAAAACAAAGAGACTCTAGAAGAAACAAAGTTTTATTGTAATAAATAGTTCAGTTCCTTTGAGCTGTGATACCAAAGTCTCAGTCTTTATTTTAGAGGAACTCCATCTTGTAAGGTTGGAGTTTTGAATGCTTGCGCAGGAATCCTTCCCAAATACAAATATGATAGACCAACATCACATAGTGTCCATAATAGGTTCCTTCGCAGTCGCTCACCACATACTGCTTCCTTTCGCCTTCGCTCAGGTATTCTTCCATCCAGTTTCCAAATGTAGAATAGCACATGTGGCACTCGCCCACAATGACATCGCCGCCGCCCTCAGCTCCATAGAAAGTAATATCTAGACCCATGATGTTCACCGCTTGAAGAGCAACGAGTAATGATAGAAAATTGTCTTTTTCTTTTCTTTAAGTCTTTTTCTTCAGGTGTTTGACGGTCCACCGGCTGATACTCTTGCCTTGGCGCTTGCCCGAAGTGGTCGTCGTTCGGATCGTTGTTTCGGTACGGCCGTCTTTCGATTTTCGGCTCGTGATCTTGCGCACGGTTTGCGTCCCCCCTGTCTGGGCTTTCTTTTTCTTTTGCGCCTGATACTTTTTCTGTATTTGCGTTACCGCCCGGGCGGTCCTGCTGGGTTTTTTACCTACCACGGTATGGCGGGGCAACCTCTTCCGGGCCATCGTCTTCCCTGCGGTGGCGACACGGCGTTGCCAGGGAGCTTGTCCCATCCCCGCGGGTCTCATTAGGGTTCGTGCCATGGCGTTAATGAAGAGGGATTTAGAAAGGACTCCAATTTAAAGGCGGTTTTTCAGGGGGGCCTCTGCCAAACGAGAGGCGGCGGCTACCCCCACGGGGACCCCCACGGGGACCCCCGCGGAAAAGGCTTTGTAGGGGGTCCTGGAGAACGGTGTTTCCTCTCGGCGGGGCGGCGGGAGATCTTTGTAGGGCTGGGGCGGGAGATCCTCTTGATACGCGGTGGCGGTGCGTTTAGGCCGGGGCGTGTACTCTTTCTTCTTGGAGATGAGATCCCGGGGGTGGCGGATGAGATCTTTAGGAATTTTTTCTTCCGCTAGAAATTGCATGAAATCAGAGTAGCCGGGCGACGTGCGGGTGGAAGAAGGATGCACCGCTTCTTTAATCAGATCGGCAATTTGACTGCCCGGCAGGGTTTGCCCGTAGAGTTTCACTTCCCCTTGCGCATTCCAGGTAATTTTCTGTCCCCCTTTCAACTTCAACAGATTGACCAGCACCGACGCTAAAGGTTTGCTGGAGGGGGGAACTTTTCGCAAAGCACCCCTTTGACTCTGGGTTAACACTTTGGCTGCCACGGCCGTGAAGGGACTAGGCTCAAGGGTTTCACGACGTCGGACGTATTTCTGGAGTAAATCTTGAAATTGGTCGGCGCTGGCCGGTTTCTCTGGGTTTTCTAGGACCTGCGCCATGGCCGTTTGGTACTGGCTGAGCACTTTAACCCCTTTGGTCGTGTCCACACGAAGCTGTTGTTCCAACCACCGCATGGACTCTTCCGGCACCAAGACCATGCGCATAGGGTTCTTCCCCTCGGCCTCTTTCATGGCTTTTTTCGTTTGTGTCGCTTCACGGTCCATCGCGTCACGGAAATTCCCACGGGGGCTGCTGGAGGATGATGTGGGGCCCGCTTCTTTTTCCCTGTCTGGGATTTCTTCTTGGGCGGGCGCGTCTTATACTTTCTTTGGATTTTCTTCGCCGCCCGCACAGTCCTGCTGACTTTTTTTCCCGGCAGGGTTTGGCGTTGCCTTTTTCGCAGGCGGGCTAGAAACAACTGCCACCGGGCCGGGTCTGTACCCTCGGGCGCCGGCCAGTTGCGGATGGGTTGGACCATTCAGGACCAGAGATGAGCCTGACTCAGTTCTCGGGCGTACTCTTGCGGGGAAGGGTAGGGGTTAGAGTAGTTTGGGTTAATATAACCTCCGGCTTGATCCAGAGCTTTCTTGGCTCCGTAAGCCACGCCTCCACTGATAGCGCCGGCGGCGGCCGCTTTGGCAGCAAAAACGGCGGCGGCAATGAGGGCGGCGGTCGTGAAAATGAAGCCTCCTCGCTGGCCCACGGCCTTTTTAAGCTTGGCTTTCTGCACCGCTGTCGAGGAGGAGAGCAGAATCCTTTTCCTCACGGCCGGCGGTAGGGCTTTGTTGGCTATTTTTCGAAGTTTCACCTTGATGGGAGCAAAAATTTTCTTCGCACGGTTGCCGATGGGAAAAGTTCCACGCAAGGCGTTGTGCACCACTTCACTGACGGCGTTGATTTGAGGGTGACTCGCGGCCCGGATGAGTTTCTTTTTCTGACCGAGATCCGCTTTGGCAAATTGTCGGATGAACAGCGCGTGACGTTGAAGCAAGGGGGAGGCCATCACCACAACTGAACGGTTTCCCTGCGGGACTTAGGCTATAAAGCTAACCCAATTCGATTTGTCCAGGGACTTCTGGGATCGTAAAGCACGTTGTCTCTGGCCTAGAAAAGGAGGATGGAAGGGGGATTTGTTGGGTCTCTTCCACACGGCCCCCTGAAGCTCTTGGATTCTTTTTACCGTCTTCTTTTTCTTAATACCCCCTCGTTGCTCTCTTAGTGGCAGTGGCTTTCCTACGAGGTGTTTTTGTAGTTTGGTGTAGAGCTTGGGGTAGGACAAACCAGGGACCACCCCCTTGGGGGTTTGGGAGAGGAGTTTCAACAGGTCCAGCGCATTGCCCACCCCCTTTTGGTCCTCCTCCAGCACGTAGGCGCGATGCTGTTGTCCCTCCTCGGAGAAAATGTTGGTGCGCAACCGGATTTGGGGCGGGGTCCGGGGGTGGAGGTCGAAGAGGAGGTAGCCAAAGGGGCGTTGGGTCGCGTCCTGGTAGGCCCTCATCACCGCCGGCACTTGCCCCGGAAAGGCCTGCTCGGCCAATTTCCGGACTTGTAATGAATCCCGAGCGTTTTTAAAAGCCACCAGGTAGTGCGCGTTGATGGAAATGGTGCGCGCGTACTTGCCTGGCGGGAAAATGTTCTGGGTCAGGTACAGCACCGTAATGTTGCGGTGGTGCGAGCCTTTGGTGAACAGGTCCACCACCCGCTCGTCCTTGGAGCCTTCTTTCATCAAATCGTCCAGGATCAAGAGGCCCGGTTTGCCGCGAAAGGGGGCGTACGGGTCGTCGGGAAGCCCCTCCACAAATGTCACCCCCAATTGTTTCTGCAGGGTGGTGAACCGGGGTTGCCAGGCGCTGCCATAGCAGTACACGATCGTGAGGGGCTGCTGGGTGAAAAGGGATTTCGCGTGGCGCAGAAGTCTTTCGGTGAACACCGTTTTTCCCGATTGACTCTGACCCGTGATCAAGATATTGCAGGGCGTTTGGAAACGGACATCCATCACGCCTCATCCCTTCCCAAGAATAACAAGACAGAGAGGTGGGTTTCCTGGTTTTATTTTATTTTTTCACTTTGTCTCAAACTGATAACACATTGATCGTGAAGGGAACTGCCTTGCCGCTGCCACCGCGCCACACTCCGGCGCTGGTACTGGCGTTGCCAGGCTTGGAGGGCCCGGTCCCTGGTGGACTTGGTCTTCCACTGCTGGAGGTTCTGCAGGACCTCCGCCAGGGATCGACCGTGGGCTCGACGCAGGAGGTAGTACAGGCAATAACTGCCGCACACGTTGGACTTGTTCCCTTGCAACATCACACTGTTTTCCACGTGCTGGGCGTTCCCCTGCCGCACGTACTCTTGCAACCCGTAATAAGAGGCGGGAAAGCCATAACTGTCGAAGAATTCATTCAGGCCTTGGCGCGGAAAATAAAAGGCCAACCAATGGGTGCCTGGTCCGTCAGCGTTGTCGGTATTGAGAATGAACGAGGCGGGATGGGTCACGCGGCGGGGCCGTAGGTCCATGGGAAACACGCCCCGAAACGAGGCGCGGAGCCACCAATCGTGGCGGGCCAAGACCGTCAATTGCGACGTGTAGGTGGTCATCTCGGCTTACAACTTTTTCACTTCTCGACTGCTGCTGATTTCATACGCGGCGTCAAACTCGCAGTTCACGTACACCGATAAGGTCTGGGCGACCCCTGCTGCAAACTGAAGGCGGATGCCCACCGTCCCGTACTGTTGTATGTTCATGTGGGCCGCGTTGCCACTACCGTCTGGAGTGAAGTCAAAACACAGGATGGCATAGCCCTTGTCCCAATCGGTCCGGGTAATGTCAATCCCATGGTTGGCGTTCATGGCGCCTTGGGCCAGGAACAGGGTATTGTAGCCGTCCAGGGTTTGCCCCGTTGCAAATTCGACGCGGGAGAAGGGGGTGGGCGTGCCGTCGACCGTCACCGTCGCGCGAGTCATCCCAAACCTTTGGAAATGGAAAGGGTTCTTTTTTAGCGCTCCCAAACTGCTCCCACTCTCCACCAAGGCAATGCGCATGCGTCGGGGGATGCGACCGCCTAGGAAATCCGTTTTCTCAAAGGTGGTGTCGCCCTGGGAAATGGTGAACATCCGTTCTTCCTCGCTGTTGTAAGGGTAGAGGACGGGCTGGGACACGAGTTTCACTTCGATGCTCTTCATGAAGTCCTTGTTGCAAACACTGACACGGCGGAAGAAAGTGACCCGCTTCAGCACGATTTTAGCCCCGGTCACTTCCGCCTCCGCACTGTCCCCCATGAGGGCGAAGGCGTTGCTGGCGGGGGTGAGGCGGAATTCCAGGGGCACCCCATTGAGGAGCAGTTTGTTGGAGAAGGCCGCGTCAATGCAAAACATCCCGGTCAGTTCCACCACTTTGCTTTCCGCCGTGTATTTCGCCCGCACAGTCAACCCTGTGTTGGCCCCGGCGATGGCGAACACATCCATGGAGCCGGCCATGTCTTTGTAGTACAGTCCCGAGGTCAAGTAGGATTTCTTGGCGGCTGGAGTATAGTTGAGGAGGGTGTTGAGGTAGGCTTTGTAGGGGTAGGTTTTGGTACTCATGGTCATCCATTCCCCGTTCAAGGCCATGTCTACTTGGGACCAGAGGGAATGAAACCAATTGTTGACGGGTCCCAGATCCAAACCGGCGGTCAAATTCCCTCCGCCGGCTTTCACGAGGTTGACCGTCACCTTGAAGTAACTTCTGGGCAGCACGGTGTAATAGGGACTGGCCGGGAGGTAAAATTCCACGGGCGACCCGGGCAAAAGGGCCGATTTGGGAGCGTGCTCCGACCAATAGCCTCGTTCTTCGACCGCTTGGGCCAATTCCTTGCCGAAAAAATCCAAATGAGTGTTGTAGCCGCCCATCATGTTGGGCAGAGGCGGCTTGCCCATGCCAGCGACCGTCGCCATCAATAATCGTCGTCAAAGATATCTCTCTCCACACGTGCACGCTTGACGGTCGTTGAAGGAATGAGAGAGGGAGACTGTTTTTGCTTTCTTTTATTCTTGTTGGTCGGCTTCTTCGTCTTTTTCTTTTTCGGCGCTATCCCCGCTATCTTTTCCAGGCCTTGGATCAACGTTTTGCTGGTTTTCTTGCCGAGCACACGGGCTGTCCCTTTTTTCGTGTCCTTCACGATTTGTTTCACCACCCTCTTGCCAAATTTCGATTTCAGTTTAGCGAGTATCTTTTGTCCTCCTTTTTTAGCCACCGCTCCCGCGACGGTCCCGGCCAACGCTTTGCCCGCCATGACGGCCAAGGGGGCTAGCGCCAAGGGTAAGAGTCCACCCTTTTGATTGGTGACCGGCTCGTAACGGCCGAGTTCATTCCAACGGATAGGGAGGAGTCCGCCACCGCCTTGCTGTCCGCGACCCCCCTGGAAGACAGGAATGGAGGAGGGCATGCGTCGAGTGGTGGGGGGTGCGGGTTTTGCACGGAACACAGGGATCGAAGACCCTCCGCCAGCCATGTCCCCCATAGATGACTCCAGTGCCATAGATTCCGCAGACGCTCCATTCATCCTTATCTTTTCAGAGCACGCTTCACAAATTCCAACGTCGCCACCACGGTAGCTGTTGAGGCGAATGAGAGGCGTTGGCCGGACTCGTCGGTTATAAGGATTTCCAGTGTGTCAAACACCGTTTTGGCGAGCGGGAAGTAGCGCATGACCGGAAAGTCTCGTTCCACCACCTTGTTGTACGCAACCTGGGCCGACACGACACGCAGCAAGGGTGCTTTCACATCCCCCACGATATGCGGCTCGATCAGATCGCAGTACACGTACAAACTGCGTACGGGTTGGTGTTTAAAATCGCGGGTGAGCAGGTAGGGGGTGGGCGTCCGGAATTTTAGACCCGAATAGTAGGTGGACCAACACTCGGGCTGGTACCCCACCAGGGGCGTGTTGTCGTCCACCGGATAGTGTTCGGGCTTTCCTTGCCCAAACCCAAACAGATTGGCCAGCCAGGGGCTCATGGCAATTTGGGTCTCCTCCTTGAGTTGAAGGGTCAACATGGCGGTTCCATTAGTCTGGTACCAAAACCATAACACATCAGGGGATTTCATCGGAAGGGTAGCTTGGACGGCCATGAGGTTCGCGTAGTTCCCGGTCGGTACCACAAAGGATTTTGCGATCTTGCGATGGCCGGTAAACAAGTTAGCGCCTTTGCCCGTACTCGCGTTAGTGATGTAGTACACAGTTCGTTCTCTCTCCAAAACCGAGGCGAGGATCAGGACGGGTTTGACCCACTGTGCCTCCCCTACAGTCGTCTTCACGAAACTGGACAACAACGGTGTGCGAGGGCCCGGTTTTTTCAACAGGTGTGCAGGATGTGCGGTGGCCTTTTTGGGATCGTCCTCCAAGCCGACCATGTAGGCCAGTTTAGGGGGGAGGACTAACATGTAGCCGCCCGTCGCGTTTTGAGCCAATTCCAGGACGGTTTTACCCATGGCATTATTGGAAGATTCCACCCGGACGCTAAATGTTTTCATGATCGAATAGTAGCCCCCTTGCAACATCGCCAGGCGCATGGCTGTGACCAGTTCTGTGACCGTTTCGAAAGACTGTGGAGTAAAGGTGATGTTCGGGAGGAGGTCGTAGGAGATTTCTACTTCTGGATCCAGTGTTTCGTGGATCATCGAGAATTGGCGGTCTTGCACTTGGGGGAACAATTCATCCCAGGCGCGTGGAAATTGCAGGTGGCAGAGGGCCATCTCCCACTGCCGGTCCAAGACCAACATCTCCGGGAGCCGGATACGAAAATGGGAGCCCGTGTTATCGGGAAAGGTATCCCGGCTGGCCACGCTAGGCAGCGTCATCCAGATGCGGTCGGGGTTCATGCTTTCCGGAAATGGAGGGTCACTTCCACCTTGGAGGTTTGCGGAAATGAAACAAGTTTCCCTTGCTCGTCGGTTATAAGGATTTCGAAATCCTCAAACACCGTCTTGGACAACTGTCTGTAGTACAGGGGGGCAAAGTTACGTTCGTAGACCTCACCGTCCCCGGGCCCTGAAAAAAGGACTCTCAACAAGGGGACTTTCGTATCCCCCACAATACTGGGTTCCACCAAATCACAGTACATGTACAAGGTCGTCTTCTTCTGGGGACTGGGGAAGACCAGAGTCGTGACCGCCATTTCCCAGTCTCGAGACAACGTGTACATTTTATAGAGGTGGATACGGAACCGGGACGGTTCATTGACGTAGGTGGAGACATAAGACTTCACCCCGTGGGTTAAGGTAATGTAAAATTCCTCCTCCTCCATCCTCTCTTTCTCCACAATGAAGCCGTCCGTCGGAACAACAAACTCTTTTATTTCTTTTTCTTTCACCCGTACGTTTGGGTCTGGAGCTGAGTGACCGGGACCCAGCTGTTAAATTTAGAGGGGTACCCTTCCCATTTCACCAAGACTTCTTCCTGGTTCTTCTTCTTCTTGCCGGGGCGGCGTTGCAACACCTTTTCGATGATAAAGAGACTTTCTTTTTCCACGGCCACCGGCGTCATCTCGCTTTCGTAAAACGTTCCCCGCAACCCCTCCCCGCTCAAGTCCTCCAACCGGTAGACGGGAGGGGTGCGGTAGTCCAACCGTTTTATCACCGTGAACACTTCCTCCGACCAGTTGGCCAGATAGCTTTTCTCAAAATGGCCTTTGGTCTTGCTAATCCGTACCGTATCGCCGGGACGGTACAGCGGTTTCTTCGGTTTCCTCTTTAGCGGCGGTCCCTTTTCCCGGTACAAGACGGCTCGTACCTCGTGGTCGTTGAAGGGCGTGACGGTGATGGGGGCGCGTCGAATGCTGCTGTGAACGGCTCGGTTGTACCCGAGCACCAATTGAGGGAGGACTTTCCAATACTCTTTCTTCCCGGTGGCCGTGAAATATTTGTACATGCGTCCCTTGAGCGTCCGGTTGAACCGCTCGGCAATCTGGGCTTTGGTCTCATTGTACGTGACGAAAAAGGCCACGTCATTCTTTTTTAAAAAGGCCTGGAACTTGCGGTTGGTAAATTCTGTCCCGGCATCGGTCTGCAACCGCAACGGTTTCCGTTCGCGAAACACTTGGGTAAAGGCGCGCACCAATTCCTCCCCCGTCTTGTTCTTCAGGGGGACCGCCCACGCGTACTTGGACAACACATCGATGATGGTCAAAATGTGTTTATAACCCTTGTTGAAGGTGCTCGTGGCTTGCATGTCCACCAGATCTGCCTGCCACTGTTCATCGAGGGCCAGCACGCGCACGCGCCCTCGCAGAAATTTTTTTCGAAAAGGTCGATGCAACGTAAAGGTTAATTGTTTTTTCAGCCACGCTAAAGTGGTGGGGCGCGTCACCCCCACTTCGCTAGCCGCTTTCACCAGACGGGCAGCACCCCCAAAGGCAGCAGGGCTGCTGGGGTCGTAATACAACGCCTCGAGCAGCGCGGAAGGACTCTTTTTCTTCGCCTTCTTGCGCCCCATAATCCTCAAAATGAGAGTCCTGAATAATCACTTTTCCTCCGCAACACGCCAAGAGACAACGGACACGTTTCAAAATACCATGGCACTTGAGGGACGGACCTCCTCCTCCACCGCAAGGCATTCTGTACTCTCCCCGAGTCTAGCGCGCGACACCTCCCTTATACTTTTTCCCCTAGAAAAGAGACAACAGACACCCCACGTTGTTCCTCTTGAAAGTTTTATTGTTTTTTCTAGCTTCGGCTATTCTTTCTCATTCTCTACAGTTGGCCTTGTAAATAGGTATATAGTTTTTAATTCTTTTTCTGTTTTTGGTGGAAAGGACACCTAGAATTACATAGGGGTGCTTCCGACCCTAGTGGGATATATTTCAGCGTAGGCTTGTTTCTCGTACTTTTGCAGGTATTGCTTGTGGTTCAAACCTTCCTGCATAGCCTTGAAATCCATTTCACATAGCCTATCATAGTACTTTTCTGTGGTTGGACTTCTTTCCTTCTCCAGCTTTGCGGCCAACTTATCCATATCCATGAAGTACTCGTCACTTTTCAGACCCTCGTCAAAGTGGATATCCGCTGCCCATCTCAGTGCTTGTTCTTCCATTGTCATTGCTTCACTGTCTTCCCCACGCCCCGGTACGGCTTATATTTATACACATTTCTTTTTCACATAAACACCATCTTGTAAGGGATGAGGTTTGTATGGGGGACGGTATACCCCAAGGCCACACACAGCTTGTAGACGATGCGTACGTATTCCCCGTAATACGTCCCCTCGTAATCGCTGATCACGTAACGCTTGGCATCTTCCAGGTTCATGCACCGCATCACTTTTCTATGGAAATTGGAATACCCCATGTGTGCCGTTTCAGTCACCGCCCCCTCGTGGGTAAAATAAAACTCGATCAGTAACCCCATGTCTTCCCATTGACACCGTAGGCGAATGAATAAAGCACCTCGCCTTTCGACGTCTTTTTAAAAAATCGACGCCCGCCGAACCCCTCCCGAACGCCCGACACGGCCCGACCACTCCCAGGCCTGGCTTGGACCGCCAAACACCTCTTTACCCCTGGCGGTGGCTCCACTTCCGGTCCAGCCTCGCTTGGGGGACAGGGTTTGGCGGCGCCTGTGACGTCATTCTAAGCCTACACGGACGACCAATCCCAAGCCTGGCTTTGGCCGCCAAACAGACGGCGCCACGTGCTGTGACGTCATTTTGGGACGCCACGTGCGTAATGGCGTCGTTTTAGGCCACGCCCCCCGTCTAGGCCAATCAGGAGCCAGGGATTGGACCTAAGGTGACTCCATTAACTACTACGGCCCTCTTAAATTTGAGCCCGCGGGACGATAAGTTTAGGACCGGCATTCTCGATTTACACGACACCGTATGCGTGCGTTATCTTCTTCCACGATTGACTGACGATGCATTACCCTCTTTGCAGTTTTGTCTTTGTTTCACCTTCTCGCACTGCCCCTCTTTGCAGATTGATCCAGAAATAGTACATAACACACTGACTGCAGTTTCTTAACCCACTTTATTTCCCCGTTTCTAAATGCTCTCTATATTGCTGCAATACATTATTAGTTACGTTCATCAATGGACATGTGTAGCTTCATCAAGTACTTGCCAGTTCATACGGCTTACTCAGCCGTTTCCTTCTTCTACGATTAATGTTTTAAGTGAATGAATGAAGAACCTGATCTATTATTTTAACACACTGATCTCTAAGCCACGTAACTCTTACACAAGCTCAGCACTAGGACAGTAAATATCCTTAATTTAAAAGTGCAAATGAACATCGTGAAAATTAAGTCGAGTCTCCTCCAATGAGGAAAAGAAATGTTCTGATTTTCTGATTTCTTCTTTGACAAACACAAATTACTGCTGTGTGCGCATCAGGAAATTTTGAACAAGGCATGTAACTTGGTGGCCGGCTTAATTTAGCAAATTATTTCGGCGCCGGTATAACCAGGGATGCGAGAATAGAAAGCGCCATCCATCATTTCGAAAGGATTTTCATAAGAGTTCATTTGCACTTATTTAATAAGTCTACGGTTTAATGTTTGCTTGACTGATATGGTTTCCCTGCATTTAAAGGCGTAAAAATTATAAAAAGATCAGTTTGATTTCAAGTTGTCAGTTATGTAGAGTTTCTTAGTATGGCTGAATTGAAGAAGTCATTACAACTGAGCTTGCAGTGATTGTACAAGAACTGATCGAGTGCGTTGAAATGATAGACTACCAGAACTTGTCTTCTTCGTTCATCTTCTCATTCGTCTGTACCTATGAACAAATAAAATAAGTCATAATAAATTTATTTCAACAACAACATTTGCAATATTTATTATCCACACTTGCATGTAACTCAGAAATTAAAAGTCCAAAGCTCTTGTTAGTGGTCAGAATTACACACAACCAAGAATATCACCTAACCATACTGATGCATTTGAGCGAGGTACATGCATGCAGCACATATGTATACTTCAACATCCTTCCTTCAGTTGCCTGTCTCACCCTACTGTTAGTCCTTCCCATCTACCCATCCTTTAAGGACTTAATTAAAGCGATCGCCATATTCCCATGTCTCCATGAGTGCGGGTTATATCGGTGAGAATACGATATACTATACTACATGCCCTAGGGGGAGGGGGGGGGGTACTTACATGAAAAATGGGTATGTATGTGAGGCCAAGAGACTCAAACCCTGACCCTGTTTGACCCAATCCGAGCTCCAAAACCCTGATTGCCCCCTTTTTAGGGAAAAAACCCTTATTGCCTCTTCTTTAAATTGTTTTCAAAACACGGTCGGATATATATCCCGGCCGGTATACCGCGTACCGGGATTGCATGCAAAATACGGAACATTTCAAGTCGGGACGTGGTATTGGGTAAACAAATCAGCAGATTGAGTACATAGATAAGTACTGAAGTACGAATTAGCGGCGTCACAATGTAAGGGATTTATTTACCTCAGTGCTTGCATGTGGACAGGCGATCAAAATGCGGCAACAGAATGTATTTTTTTCGACATAGTAGCTAAAAAAACTGAACCCTAACTGCCTAAGAAATACTGAACCCCGACCCTGACTGCACCCAAATTATACTCCAATCCTGACCCTGATCTGCCCAAATCAGGTCAAAACCCTGACCCTACCTGCCCAAACTGAGCTCAAAACCCTGACCCACCCGGGCGGCACATACATAATACGTCACAAACAGGAGTACCCCCCCCCCCCCCCCGGGCTACATGCTATGACCCCGCTGAGGTAAGGCAATATAGTTACTCTTCGGTATGGTATTACTGTTTGCCACTTCAGATTTGTACTGTAATTTTAATAGTGTTGCGCTATTGTTCACTGGACGGCTGATAGCCTAGTGTTTTTGCGTTCCATATGAGGAATTTCGGGAACCGCGCTATATTTGAACGAAGGAAGAATGGGCGAGGATCTCACCAAATAGAACACCTTCACTGCATAACTGCATGGATAACAGTTACTAAAATTGCCTCATTCAGCACGTCGTATTTACAATGTTCATACCTAGCTTGATGAAGTCCAGCTTAAGTTTGTCCTGGTCACAACCTGGCCAGTACACCAAACTGACACCCTCGTTGGCATAACCATTATACGGATGCACACATTGGCCGCTGTGGAGATTCTTTAGGACTTGGAAGGAAGCCTTTGAATATTAAAATTAATTTTAGAAATGAGATTTATCATCATGAAAAATAATACTTACAGTAATATACTTACTGTAACCAGGCCACTTAGAAAACGAGAACCAATCACAGGGCCACTTCGACAACGAGAACCAATCACAGGGACACTTAGACAACGAGTACCAATCACAGGGCCACTTAGACAACGAGAATCAATCACAGACCACTTAGACAACGAGAACCAATCACAGGACCACTTAGACAACGAGAACCAATCACAGGGCCACTTAGACAACGAGAATCAATCACAGGGCCACTTAGACAACGAGAATCAATCACAGGACCACTTAGACAACGAGACTGAACCAATCACAGGGCCACTTAGACAATGAGAACCAATCACAGGGCCACTTAGACAACGAGAACCAATCACAGGGCCACCTAGACAACTATAATCAATCTACAGGGCTACTTAGACAACGAGAACCAATCACAGGGCCACTTACACAATGAGAACCAATCACAGGGCCACTTAGACAACGAGAACCAATCACAGAGCCACTTAGACAACGAGAACCAATCACAGAGCCACTTAGACAATGAGAACCAATCACATTGCAAAATAAAAACAAAGCATTCCAACTTACGGTTACTTGAGCCAATCAGGGAGCCAATCAGTGTCGAGTACGAGACAATATCATTTCAACTTGCTCGAACTTTGATCCAGTAAAAGGCAAATTCGATGGACTAGTTTTGAAGTCGAAGTATTTTGAATGAAGAAAATCGCGTGGATATATGATAAAAGCATAATTATTTATTGAAATGAGCTAGGATTCGTAAGTTAGAATGCTTTGTTTTCGTTTTGCAATGTGATTGGTTCTCGTTGTCTAAGTGGCCCTGTGATTGGTTCTCGTTGTCTAAGTGGCCCTGTGATTGGTTCTCGTTGTCTAAGTAGCCCTGTGATTGGTTCTCGTTGTCTAAGTGGCTCTGTGATTGGTTCTCGTTGTCTAAGTAGCCTGTGATTGGTTCTCGTTGTCTAAATATAAATTGCACTGTAATATAATGACAGATTTGAGGACACCGCTGGTAAACATTTTCTAGTTCACTGGCCCAGTTTTTAATGACATACTCCCACCATAGTTCTTCATCCTGGCGACTTCTTCAAGTGTCTCTACTATTTTCAATATATCGACTGAAGTTCCATTTCCTTGCAGATACCATGGGCAAGTTGAATATCAAAGAATAAATACTCAATATGATAATAAACGTTCTATAGATGTATACGTGATGAATCTTACCGTTGGTACT
Source organism: Actinernus sp. WN-2022 (assembly GCA_030867875.1). Lineage (NCBI taxonomy): Eukaryota > Metazoa > Cnidaria > Anthozoa > Actiniaria > Actinernidae > Actinernus > Actinernus sp. WN-2022. The sequence continues at coordinate 3,242,755 of JAOWCC010001368.1, read as the reverse complement.
TTGAGAGTGAAGGATCACACGTGTCCCTCAGGAGGAGTTTCTTACCCCAGATAGGGTTATTTTCTAAATAATAAAATAAATTTATACTCGTTTGAAGAAAAGCAAATTGGCATAAAATACAACATCTGATATACACAGTCAGTAATGAAGTTCCATTTGCTACTCAATATCAATTGTTTTTCAATCAATTTCAATTAACTTTATTTCGACACGGTAAACGGCTAAGTAAACTAACTTTCAGACATGCCGTGCATAATAATAATAACAGCAATACAGTTAAGTAATGATATAATCTACATAATTTAAATACATAGCTGAACTAATATACTAATACCTACATGTTAGTAATAATATACTAATAATATCCCTTTCCCATAAAACATTTTTTATAAGATAAAACATTTTTTATAAGAATAGATTGTGTTATCGTTTGAGGGCTCTTCTGGAGGTGGTCAAGCTGTCGAGTTCTCTTGTTTCATTTGGGGGGGGGGGGGGGGGGGGGTTTGGGGACACTTAGTCCCAAAATAATATTTGGGCACGGTCCTGGAAACTGAAATCGCTGTAGGATGTTTATGAAGGTGTATTTGCGCAATAGTTTTGATGACGTCACTTAGTTGTTGAGATCACATATAATCCTCACCGCTCAGTCATTTTCTTATATAATTCTCTAATTCACGTTTCTATAATTTTATTCTTAAAATTGCTTTGATCGAGTAGTTTTTTTCTCCAATATTTTCCCAAAATATCCTACACGTTTGCATTGCAAAATTGTGATTTCCTATTTTCAGAAAAAGTCTAAATATAATTTTGAGATGATAAGTATCCCTTTAAGAATTGTATTCCAGTCAAGAGAATTTCTAATGTGCGTACCTTCAGGACAAACGACTTTTCCACATGCACTTGTGGTGGATAATACCATTATAATCAAACAGAAAGTTCTGGTACGTCCGCCCGTGCAATTTAGATCTCCAACTTTTAAAGATCAGGTGATCTCCATCCGGTGGACTGCATGATCCACTGCTTGGCTGCACACAACGCCCAGTAACACTCTTTGATAGGGCTTTCTGTTGTAGAGAAATGCAACAAAGACCATTAGAAGGAGGTTTTTCGTGTGTTGAAAACAGGGGCCGCGCACAGTGTAGCCTACAGTAAAAAACTTCTGAATTTCTAACGGGACCTGAAGACAACCACAGGGCTGATCAAAGCCAGGACCCGGCTAATCCTCAGATCGAATTGTAATTTAGCGTGTTGGTTTTTGAGGAGGGAGGAAACCCGGAGAACCCGGAGAAAAACCCTTGGAGCAAGGGCGAGATAACAACAAACCTCAACTCACATGCAGTGCCGCGTCCGGGGAATCGAACCCGGGCCCACAGAGATGAGAGGAGAGGCGCTTAACCACTGCGCATTGCGCCACCCCGGCTCACCCCTCTCCTACGTCATCGAGTCATTGGGATAACTGACATTTATGATCATACTATTTTATATCTTCTGGAACGTTCACATCCACTTTATTTTGCTTAACTAAAACGTCGACTGGCAACTTAAAGAGAAAAAACATATATATTTGAATTATTTTTAAAATTCTTGTGTTTATTGTAGAAAAAAACTTCCACAGTCAAATACCACAAGGGTATGAAAATGTTCTCTACTATGATGACCTTTTTTTGTAAAACATGCTCTTTACCTTGCTTTTTGTCACTTTCTGTTTTTCAATGCTGGTGATCAATAATAAACTATTTTGACAGGTTCGTATCAACTTTTTTTTTAGAGTTATGTATCTATTCACCCCCCAGGGGTTGTTCTTCCTATTTTCGGCTGGTAGGTGGTAGGGGTGATCGTCGTATTTTTAGGGTTTGAAATCGGCGATTTAGTATTTTTAGGGGTCGTCCAAGCGAAATCCATTTTCAGGGTGATTTTTAGACCATGAGGTACATTTTGGGGTGGGAAATTGTTCACCGTTGTTTTTTAGGGTATTTTTTTTAGGTTTTCCAACGGTCACCCCCTACCTTTTTTACCTTGAAGAACCCCCCCCCCCCCCCCCCCCCCCCCCAGGATCTAATCATGGATAACGGAGTAACACAATAAGTAGCGGTACGGAGAGGAACGGTCCTATGATTCGTGGTTGCACAGTATGGACAAGGCGCGACTTACGATTTGCGGTTGCGGTACTTTCTTACCTGGGCAATAGTTACAGGATTTCTCCTCAGTGGTACTGACTGATGGGTTACACGGATTTCCTCCACATCTTGGTGCAGGGTTAGTGCACGTCTTGCGTCTCGTTTGTTTACCCCCCCCGCAACGCACATCTTATCACAGCGATCCCCACGAGTTCCATTCAGCGAGTCCTCCATGAACTGAGAACATTGTTAACTCATCAAATTATAAGAAAAAACGGATAAATTGAACTATAAAATACCCAACTGAATACGTTTGGAGAAAGTGTGGGATCTAACCTGGCTTCTTGTTAGTGTCACAGTCGTCTTCATTCACCCAGTACCAGATTGTTCCAGGATCCCGCATTCCGTCCCAAATCCAGTCAGCCGGATGTCGGTCTGTTCCAGCCCATAGTATAGAACCACGCGGGGTAGTGGGTGGGGCTATCAGAGGTCGTAAGTAAAGCCTTCTTTCCTTTCCCATCTTGTCAAACCAGGGCATTCGTTTGTTCAGACTTTTCCACCAGGAGTACTGCCATGAGTCGAACTTTGTTTGTAGAGTAACTCCTGTCTGTTTGTTGTTAGTGGCCATAAATCTGTCATTCAATAAATTTTTGTAAGATGGAATACTCCTTTTTCGTATTAGAACTTGGAAAACTGTTTGTCGTAATTGCAGGGCAATTGATAGGTTGAGCTGCTGCTCTTAATTTGTTCTAGCCTTGTAGTTCTTTAACTTACCTTTAGCTCTTGGTCCGGTTCACCTTACTTATTTAATTATAATTTTATCTTAATGTTTATACCTTAAGGGTGGGGGTGGATGCGTCCTTTAATTTGTATCGGCTTGTTAATACTTATTAATCGTTTGTTTGTGTACTATTTGGGATTAGCCTAGTTGGGACTTCGTGTCCGTTCGCTAACCCCTCATCAATCTCGTACTTGTCTAATTATCGTATAGTTTTTGTTTTGTTGTTGTATGCTGTACAACTGATGGAAACCTCTAAAGGAAATATCAACTGGCTCTCACGCTACACCACCGACAGAGAGGGAAGGAGGATTCTTCTCAAAAACTCCAAGAAATATCGTCAATAAACATTAGCAGTCCCAAAATGCGTCTTCATTTGCCGATGTCTGGTATTCCTTTTGAAAGGGTGAAAGGAGCTATGTCACGGGTGTGTCACGGTGTGTCAAGGTGGAGCTGTGTCACGGAGTGTCACGGTGTGTCAAGGTGGAGCTGTGTCACGGTGTGACAAGGTGGAGCTATGTCACGGTGTGTCACGGTGTGTCAAGGTGGAGCTGTGTCACGGTGTATCAAGGTGGAGCTATGTCATGGTGTGTCACGGTGTGTCAAGGTGGAACTATGTCACGGTGTGTCACGGTGTGTCAAGGTGGAGCTGTGTCACGGTGTGTCAAGGTTTATCAAGGCGGAGCTATGTCACGGTGTGTCAAGGTGGAGCTGTGTCACGGTGTGTCAAGGTATATCAAGGTGGAGCTCTGTTACGGTGTGTCAAGGTGTATTAAGGTGGAGCTATGTCACGGTATGTCACGGTGTGTCAATGTGGAGCTGTGTTACGGTGTGTCAAGGTGTATCAAGGTGGAGCTATGTCACGGTGTATCACGGTGTATCAAGGTGGAGCTATGTCACGGTGTGTCACAGTGTGTCAAGGTGGCGCTATGTCACGGTGTGTCAAGGTGGAGCTGTGTCACGGTGTATCAAGGTGGAGCTATGTCACGGTGTGTCAAGGTGGAGCTGTTGCACGCGTGTGTCATGGTGTGTCAAGGTGGAGCTGTGGCATGGTGTGTCAAGGTGTATCAAGGAGGAGCTATGTCACGGTGTGTCAAGGTGGAGCTATGTCACGGTGTGTCATGGTGTGTCAAGGTGGAGCTGTGGCATGGTGTGTCAAGGTGAGCCTGTGGCATGGTGTGTCAAGGTGTTTAAATGTGGAGCTCGTGTCACGGTGTGTCACGGTGGAGCTATATCACGGTGTGTCACGGTGGAGCTATGTCACGGTGTGTCACGGTGGAGCTATGTCACGGTGTGTCACGGTGTGTCAAGGTGGAGCTGTGTCACGGTATGTCAAGGTGTATTAAGGTGGAGCTGTGTCACGGTGTGTCAAGGTGTATCAAGGTGGAGCTATGTCACGGGTGTCAAGGTGGAGCTGTGTCACGGTGTGTCAAGCTGGAGCTATGTTACGGTATGTCAAAGTGGAGCTGATGTCACGGTGTGTCCACGGTGTGTCACGGTGTGTCACGGTGTGTCACGGTGCGGCTGTGTCATGATGACCTATATACTCGCAGTGCGGGCCGGACACAGTTCAGCGATTTTCATATGTATTGTCTAACGTGCACATGTGGGACGGTTAACATCAAAGCAAACATGCCTAACAAACTATATAAAGACGTAGTATTCAAGGAAAATATTCGGTATCATGTCAAATCCAAGCATCAAGGGGGGAGGGACTTTAACTTTTTGTAACCAATTAACAGTCCACTGATCGAACATTGAAGTGCATGTGACGATTAATGATCCAACCTTACAGATAAATCATCAGGCAGCGATTTCATTTAAATTACGTTCTCTCCAATATCTGTATGTAGCATTGGTGATGGTATAAGATTTTAATTCTACCGACGCGCATAAATGTTGCCCGTGATCAGTACGGTGAAATATATATAGAAAAATGTATAGCAATGTTTTTACAGGCGACGGAAGACATAACAGGTAACTACAAACTGCTGTTAAACATAAACAAGAACACGACTCACGTGTAGGCACGCGGTGCAGTCCACACTCCTCCCCAGTGCCCTCGCTGATTCGCATCCAGTTTGTATTCAAACGTGGCGTTGTTGCCCATGTTCTTGATTAAATCCGCGTATTTCAGGATCGAGTAGTCCTTGCTAAGCGACGGTTGGTTGATATTTCTGTAGAGAGAGGCGTTGAATACACATGCAAAGATGTTTGCGCGCCACGATTTACATCAACGGCATTTGATAATTTGTTTGGGTGAAATTTTAAGCGAGGCCTCAGCATCACGTGCGGTCAAATTACAGAGTTACGGTACAGCAAGTTAACGTACGGTTACGGTAAGGTTACGGACATGCCGTAGGTTGTTCCACTCATACGAAATCTTCTCTAGTATCTGAATCAGCCTGATTCGTGGTTTTGTTATAAGATTGTCATAGTACAGTGATCCGCGCCGGCTGACAACCATGAAGAGCTTTCTTTTAACTCCTCCCAACACCAACATTTCCTTACAGCAGTAACTGGTTTACTGTGTGTTATTAAATGACACCTTTACCTTTCAGGGACCTGGGCACGAGTCCAGCTGTTATGACGACTGGTGACAATCAGAGTGAACGCTCCTGGCTCTGACGTCATATCACAGAAGACCGGGAGGTACTGGGACTGACTGAGCAGACGAATCATGTAGAAGCCATCTTCGTAGGTTTGTCCTGCTCTCACACCATGTACCTTGATGTCGTTACAGGAGCGTCTAAAAAGATACACTTACGTTACATACCTTGAAATGGTCTTTGTATAAGTTACATTTCTGGAAGGCAGTTTCAATACTCGTTTTATTTCTGTCATTACCGATGCGCCCGTTCTCGCAATAAATTGTATTTTCAGTGTTCCGCTGGGAACAGACACATCTCTATCATGCTGGGTTAAGAAACAAAAATCTACTTCAGTAATTTAAATATTTACGGATAGTAATATTTTTCCTTGCATGGATATTCTCTGGTCCTGGAAGAGAGCGATGCTCTCCATATCACCAATCACAGAGGAGAGAAGATATTTGATGGATTATAACATATACCATAACTTTACAATATGACTCTGAGATCTGCATCAGAAATGAAACAATAACCAGGAATCCATTTTAATAGCATGGAATCATGATTCCATTATTTAATAATATCGTATTCATTGAGATCGAAAATTCTTTCTGAATATTTAACGCTATAATGCCACACTGCCATACCTTGTTCCTTCTCTCATCCAATACCTCACCACACCTGGATAAGGTTTCGTAGTTGGAATGTAAGATGATGTTCCGTGTGCTCCTTTGTTGCAGATGATCGTGCCTGATGCATCACTTGCAGATGATGCGGTACTGAGGAACATTTGCGAAGACAAACCCAGATAAGGCATTCGTTTGAAAAGGTTTGTCTGCGTGCTAATGCTGTTAAAGTTCTTCACGAGTTTGATGCCAGTTTGTTGGTCACTTGTTGATGTAAATGAGTATGTTCTTGGTGCATCCCAAATACCGCCGTATTGATTTTCACCGTCAGCCTCGATACGATACTGAAAATAGTCCTGGAACAACACAAATAAAACGAAACAACAAAAATAAAACAATCAAAGATGTATTAGGGCGTAGTTAGTTTCATTCCATATTAGTTTATCAACGAGCATTATGACGAACCTGCAATGCTACTACGTTTTATTAAAACGGGTCCGGTGGTTAATGTATATCTGGTCATTCTGATTAATCCTTGAACGAAATGTATGATACATGTACTTAACAACATTTCGATAAGAGAAATAGCACTGTCCTCTGGTTTATGATTTCTGTGAGATTTCGTTGGCCAGTGCAGCTTATACAAGTAATCAATGCGTTCGATCTTAAGTTAAAGTGCAAGTATCATAAAAATATATCCAAAAAAATATTGTACTTAATTGTGATTGTTTCTCGCAAAAAGGTATTAATCTTGCAAATTTTGTAACATTTCTGGCATTTAATCCCTAATTTTTGTTACTTTTCATGGATCCTGTGAAGTCATAAGATGAATCAACTCCCGCCCTAGAGAAAACTACTACAATAAAATCCCGTAGGTTTTCATTGTGACATCACAAGATGAACAATCTCACATAGCGTAGCGTTTATTCTAGTTTAATTTCTGCTCCTGCCTCTCAAAGAAAACTAGTTGGACAACTGAAGTATATCAAAAATACTATTTGGGTCAAAAATAGTTTATGCTGTTTTATGGCGCTACTTGCACTTTAAGCTTCCTACTCAAAGACAGACCTGTGAAGGGTCAATATCTTTGATAGCATCAGCGTATCCCAGTATGGAGTAATCAGCATCCAGTGATGGAAGGTCCACATTTCTCTTCTTTACATTCTCTGCTGTCCATCCGGTGTGACTCTTACTCGTGGCCACCAGAGTCCATCCACCGCCATGACTTGTCAGGTCACAGTGTGTCTTGACTTCGCTCTGACCAGGAGGCTTAATGGTGTACATTCCACCTGGAAGAAAAGAAGGTGCCAGCAGGTTATTGAAAACGCTTTACTCTATATATCTGAAAGCCATACACTACAATATGCCTTCAGTTGTGTCGCTGTTACCAAGTCAGTCACCTTATCGGCCTTCAGCTGTCGATCCATATCCTCCGAACTTATCACCTATCACTAGGAACAACAGTGTCTTCCGATCTTATCAGCTTAATCACTGGGTTCCATAGTCTCCTCCGATCTTATCACCTATCACTGGGTTCCATAGTGTCCTCCGATCTTATCACCTATCTCCTCCGATCTTATCACTGGACCTATCACTGGGTTCCATAGTGTCCTCCGATATTATCACCTATCACTGGGTTCCATAGTGTCCTCCGATCTTATCACCTATCTCCTCCGATCTTATCACCTATCACTGGGTTCCATAGTATCCTCCGATCGTATTACCTATCACTGGGTTCCATAGTGTCCTCCGATCTTATCACCTATCACTGGGTTCCATAGTGTCCTCCGATCTTATCACCTATCTCCTCCTATCTTATCACCTATCACTGGGTTCCATAGTGTCCTCCGATCGTATTACCTATCACTGGGTTCCATAGTGTCCTCCGATCTTATCACCTATCACTGGGTTCCATAGTGTCCTCCGATCTTATCACCTATCACTGGGTTCCATAGTGTCCTCCGATATTATCACCTATCACTGGGTTCCATAGTGTCCTCCGATCTTATCACCTATCTCCTCCGATCTTATCACCTATCACTGGGTTCCATAGTATCCTCCGATCGTATTACCTATCACTGGGTTCCATAGTGTCCTCCGATCTTATCACCTATCACTGGGTTCCATAGTGTCCTCCGATCTTATCACCTATCTCCTCCGATCTTATCACCTATCACTGGGTTCCATAGTGTCCTCCGATCTTATCACCTATCTCCTCCGATCTTATCACCTATCACTGGGTTCCATAGTGTCCTCCGATCTTATCACCTATCTCCTCCGATCTTATCACCTATCACTGGGTTCCATAGTGTCCTCCGATCTTATCACCTATCTCCTCCGATCTTATCACCTATCACTGGGTTCCATAGTGTCCTCCGATCGTATTACCTATCACTGGGTTCCATAGTGTCCTCCGATCTTATCACCTATGACTGAGTTCCATAGTGTCCTCCGATCTTATCACCTATCACTGGGTTCCATAGTCTCCTCCGATCTTATCACCTATCACTGGGTTTCATAGTGTCCTCCGATCTTATCACCTATCACTGGGTTCCATAGTCTCCTCCGATCCTTTCACATATCACTGGGTTCCATAGTCCCATCCAACTTCATCAAAAGCTGATTAAAATAATCGAATCAGTGACTCCCACCATGTTTTAATCCTCGTCTGGCCGACGTTGATTCATAATCCACTTCTCATCAACTACTATATTTTAAGTATTTTCTTGAATCTATACTTTATCATATGTTCCATACATGATTGTGGCGTGTTGAGAACATATCCTCTAAACTGGACCTCCGCGCACGATCTGGGTAAAACCCACGGTCCTTCTCTCACCCAGTACCAAATGTATTCTGGCTGTCGTTCCATAAGATACCCATTTATCCATGGCGCAGGATGGTAGGACTTATCATCACCTGCAAAAAAGAATACCCAATGAGTAAGGTGTATTCAATGAAATATGAGATCATAAATCTTTTGTCCACCTCACGACACCTACGTGGTACTATTCCACCATGCCTGTATACCACTAGAAGTTCAGATATGCTACCACTAACCAGTTATTGTTCCCCACCAATTTCTTGTAGCACTACCAGATGTAGTCAGTCTTGCTCCAGATATCCAAGGCATACGTTTCTCAATGGAATTACTTTGATAATTCCAGTTATCAAACTTTCTTACGAGTTCGACGCTAGTCTGTTTGTTGTTTGTGGCAGTAAACGTGTATGATATGTCCGCTTTCCAAATTCCTCCCCATCGACCTGAAAACAATGAAAAGTAAATCTGACTCGTGAAATATTGATACGTAATGCCTATAACGAGACAAACAAGAATACTACCGTGAATATTATCTAACAATTAATATTTTTCTTGACCAAAGGTAACTAAAATACGTAGAAGTCAAATACATATATGGGTAATTTGGTGCTCGTACGACTTACCTCGGCTCTGAGCCTCCAGTCGATACTCAAACGTTGACCCCTTGATGTTCATGTTCCTTTTTATGGCATCGCCATGCTTCAAAATCGAGTAGTCTCCAAACAATGCAGGAGAGCCAGCATTCCTCAGCTTTAAATTATCAGCAGTCCAAGTGTTGGTGTGACTCGTGACCAATAATGTCCATCCACCGCCGTCACGTGACATGTCACAGTAGGTCATGATGGGATAGGATGTAAAGCCGTTAGGAAATATCTTGTAAACGCCATCCGGGAAAGTTTTTTTGGTTTCCTTGGCAATCGATTGAAGATGGCGGCAGGAATGAGCGGCTGAATATTTAAGCAGAGATTAGGAAATTGTCATCAAAACGTTTTATTAGAAAACTAATTTTAACATTTACAACATGTTCCGTTCAGGTCTCTTAACTTTTATGTTAAATAAAAACACATATCCTACGCTCTTGAGTGTCACAGTTGGAATTAAGGTGTCGGCAATAGTACGTGTTATCGTATTTTTCTCTCCGTAAATATTACAAACTCATCATTATATTGACCACAGTATAATTCATTAATATCATGCACTTGTTATTTTCAATTTGATGAGGTAACTTTCAAATTAGGCATAACTGTATCTGGTTACAACGTTCTTTCTATTGGTAAACAAGCTTATTGTATTTCTTGTACCTGGACAGGGTTCTGTGTTACATTTCTCTTCTTGTAATCTAACACCCTGACAGTCCTGACCGCCGTGAAGTGAGATCGGGTTGTTACAGAACCGATGTCGACTTCTTTTTCCACCATTACATCCCTTAGTACACGCTGACCAACCTGACCAATCACCGTAGCCACCATTACGAGACTGGAGAGCTGGGGGAAGAAATTGAAAGAAGGACTAGCTATAATTAAATAACTCCGGGATTGTGTAACTCATAAGCTTAGTCCGATCATTCGCCTTATTCACGCGGCCGCCATTGTGTCTCAGAACAATACATTTTACGTACCAAGCCTCGCATTGACAAGTGTCAGAACGAGGTTGTGTACGCAAGAACAAAGGTTTTTATTCTCCTGGGATTAAACATGTCCGCCCCATGAATAAGATGCATTACATAAGGCAAATACAAAAGTAATGAATGTTGCCATCTCGTCCTCAAGCAAACTGAATTACGATTAAGAAAAAAACGAAAAATGATGACATATTTGTATGTATTTATGTGACAACTCTGATGTAAAGTTTTGTCTTAAAAATCCTGTGCGAGCCGGTGAATTAGCCAGGCATTTGTAGGCCTTTCTGTTGACTATATCCACTCTCTCTTGTGGAAAATCGTTCTGAGTGTGCTATCTTTTAATATTTCATAATTTTCACTACGCTTTACTAACCCAACTCTTTCGGTTAAATAGTCATGTAAATGAGCTGTCAATCAACTCGTGATCATCTCGCATGTTGAACATTACCTGTGTTGCATGCAGTGTTAGGATCGTACCCGACAGTGCAGTGGCAAACCTTTTGGTTCGTACAAACCTGAAAGAACATCAGACATTTAATAATGAAAGCCTACAAAAAAGACAATCACAGAAAATTGCCTGCATGTAATTTGAGTAAAACAAACAGCGCGCGCTGAAGACTGACAAATGATTCCCTTGCGTACGAGCGCGCGACTGAATTGACGATGGGATGGAAGGGGTTTATTGCATTTTTAAAGAAAATAGTGGAAAGTTTGAATTTCCATGGTTTTGCATACTTCCAACGGATGGAAATATGTTGAAAATACCATGGCATTTTATTGGAAACTCTAATTCCCAAGATAATTACATGGAAGAGGTGCCGTTTTTCCTGTGCTAATAGCTGGGTGCGTGGGTCAACACACCGTGTCCGTTACGTGGGAAAGGATCGCGGGTGCACAGAAGCCCCAACGGCTGAAAACCGAGGTTATAACTTACCCCGCGTTCTGCACATTCTTTGTTGTTTACTTTGGGGCAGGAACTGATGCCAAGATAAGAGAACGATTTGCACTGGTAATTTCTACACATCTACAAAATAAACCAAGAAAATATATATATATATATAGTCGTTCACTACAGGATTCAGTAACTGAGACATACGCCTCCTTGCAATTTGAAATGGATATCATATTCGTAGGTTATGCTTTTTTTTTCAGGCCGGATAAATTGACATTCTTCACATGATTTTACCAGTCAGTCAGCAAGTTACTGGACTTTAACAAACAGGTTTTGCTTAGTTTTTGTTTGTTTTGTTTCAATTTCTTCCTGTTTTCCAGTATCATCCGTAGTATATGCATCATCTAACTGATATCAAATATTGATTTCGCTGTATTACCTTCTTGTCTCCACACTTGGTCCCACTTGCTACCATTCCAGTTCCCATTGAGTCCTTTCTTTTAAGTGCAACAGCGCTAACAAAAGTGATTCAAAGCAGTAAACTTCACATTAAAATATACTTACAAGGCTTCATCTTACTAAACCAGTGGTCTAGAGTATAACCATTGTATGTACCTGCATTTCTGTCCACTTGGCAGAGTTATTTGTTTGTAGCTCCACCCATAATCTACCACAGGTGTTGTTCTTGTGTCAGTGCACTGTAGCTGACCACACATGACATCACTGTAATGAATAAAACAAGTAACAGAATAACACACTAGCAATCTCACACACACATGACATTGCTGTACGTAATGAATAAAACAAGTAACAGAATAACGTAACACACTAGCAATCTCACACCTGCACACATGACATCGCTGTAATGAATAAAAGAAGTAACAGAATAACACACCATCAACCTCACACCTCTTTTCACTAAAGAACGTTATTAATAGAAAGTGAATTAATTAAATGTCACTCACGCTGCAGCACAAGACGAGTTTGTGGCCGGGTCACATGTTCCGTATCCCTTGGCTTCTACGTTGAGTTTGTCATAGCATCCATTTGTAGCCTTAGTGCCAGCTTCACAAGACAAAGAAATCAATCAATCAATCAGTCGGTTAGTCAATGAAATGAAATACTCAAATGCATGAATGAAAAGGGTTATCTGCCTTGTACTTACTTGGACCCCATAAGTCTTTACACTGCGTGTCACGAGTCTCTTGACATTTTCCCAGGTAGCAGTTTGACTGAAAATCAACATATAAAATAGTTAACTTTATGAGAACTAAATAATTGCGACAAAAGTAAACGTCAATAAACAAACTGAAGCTCAGCGGACTCTAGAGCCATACACATTTTCAATCAACTCGCCGCCATTTTGCCAACATTCTTTTTTAACGTCACCTAGAATGCAGCAGTATGTCTGTTTGATCAAATTGAATTGTGATTAAATTTTTGGTTGACTGTAAGCCGTCCCTCTATTCCTCCTCACCCTCCACCCACCCATCTCCACCCCCCCCCCCCCCCCCCTGGGGACTCTGGGCCACAGCGGACAGGAGAGGAAAGGAGGAAGGCTCGCAATTAGCATATGTAAGTAAACAAAGACTAAAAGTTACATAAACATTTGACTGTACAATTATACAGTGCTACTCAACAACAACAACAATTTATTTATCCTTACATTAAGACAATAGAGATAAAAAGAAATATAAATACTAGGGGGGCGCTGGCTTCCCAAAATTTCCATATAGAGTAAAGGAACCAGTTTGTGACGAAATTTGACTGAACAGGCTCATGTATACTTTGTAAGTAATAGATACAGAATGAGTGGCCGTGTTTTATCGACTCGAGTTAAACTTGTAAATCCGATCAAACACGGATACGAATTCTGTATAGATGTATAGAGTCTAGATATTACGTTAGAATGAAGATCTCCACTTTCAGTGTAGCCTGTCCATCGCTGACCATCCTGACTATAGTAAACATAGTAGCCGCTGACCCACTTGTTCCAGGTCCCTTGAGTAGCGATCGTGGAAATAGTTTGAACCTGTAAGAAGTGTTTTAAAACAAGTTGACAATACCAAGAAAATGGCTGTAATGGATGATGCGATAGGTCGACTCTGTGTTCTGGTATCTCATTAACGCCTGGTTTTCAGTAGCGACAAAAGCATAAGCACAATCAACATACGCAGACGCAGTAATAACCCACTTTGACGATGTTGCGCACGCAACTAGAACAATGCACATTTGAATAACAAGAGACTGGCGGGCCACACAGACTATTTGGCGGGCCAAATCTATTGTTTATTATTATAAATAAACAGTTGCGAAGCGCGCGCCATAATTGGTCGGTAGTTATGTGTCACGCAACAGTCATTGCGTATCGTGGCGTACTTCTTTGTTCTCGTCACGTTGTAACGTTATCTGTGTATATATACGAGTTCAGACGTATGGCAAGAGTCACACCGCGGCAAACCGTCACGCGCATGCGCTTACGTTGAGCCGGTCGCGCGCGTGTCTCCCCAGTTTCCCGCCGAAACCAAAAGAAAACAGAGGCAACCACCCCTGCACGTACGCGTACATAGGTGAAACGTTGTGCAAAAACAAAAACTACCTGAAAGCTAAGCCTAAGACTTTAACAGGTTGAAGTTTCCTTAATTTGTAATTCACTGTGTGTTTACTAGGAAACTCCAGAGCCTTGGAGACTCCAGAGCCTTCGTTCTTTCGGCCAGCGGAGCATAACGGTTTGCCGTGGTGTGTTCATATGTTTGTTTCTCATATCAGTAATTATATAAGCTGAGTTGTATGTAGATCAGCAGAAATACCTTTCCAAGATCCACTTGAAGATATTGGGTTTTATTATTTTCCTTAGAGCACCAAATCTCGTTCTGGTTGAGTCTGGCAAAATGAGGCAGTTCATTTGTATTTCGCGATGAACTTGCTGTGATACTGTTGTCTGGAATGATATCTTTCTTTTGCATCCCAAGCGGGAAAATGCAGTCTGAAATAAAGCAATGGCGTTAAAGGAACGGTCCTTATTTATGATTTGGGAGGGGAGGGGCTTGTGAAAACACGGAGGGGAGGGGGTAGATCTGCGAGGCCACCAGCTCCCTACCTCTACCCCTAACATATTATTCAGATTTTTGTTGTTTTGGCGTAAATATACATCTTCATGACAACCATGAACTGGATAAAGCACAAACCTGGTTTCAGAAACCAAAATTCCAGTCGCTTAACATCACAGCCGCTCCACAACACGAGCTCTCTGTCGTTGCCAGGCCAACCGCCATTTGGATGGACACATTTGCCTGTTTTCTTGTGCTTTAGAGATTTCCCTGAGTGAATCAAAAGAGTTTAATATATATTTAAAGCCAAACTCGTTGCATGGCACTACACAACACACGCTATGACGTAGCTAGCGTCTTAAAGCGTCTATTCTTCATCATTAAAATCAATTCTACATCAAGCAAATATGTGAATAGTGAAATATTTCTTGATTTGAGTCTAGTGTTCAATGTATGAGTTACAGAAGTTTTTATTTCCAATATGCTTATAATTATGTGATATCACAGGAGGCCTCATTTATTATACAAAACGTGCTGGCAGATATATATATATATACTTTTTTCTACACATCCATGTTACATTATAGGCACAATATCAGTGATTTTACCAAATATTTTGTATAAATCAGAAAAAGTTTCATTCACAAGGAGAAAAAAATAACCTTTTTGTTGGTCACTTATTAGCATATTGGAAATAGAAACCTCCACAACTCATAACTCATAAACGCAACACTCAAATAGTTTACTATTCACCTATTTACTTGTTGTAGGATCGATTTTAATTATACAAAATTTGGTCTTATAGGCAGTCTAATGATATGCAAGACTTGGCAGAAGAATGGACGTATTTTAATTAAACTGAGTAATCTATCTTCCGAGGCCTTTGTCTTTTTACAGAAATCTTCTTGAATTGGTACCAAAGACTAATCTCAAGAATATCGTTAATGCTATTGCTTTTGTGCAATATGCGATAGATAGATATCATTATGCAGTGGATCTGTTCTCTTATAGATGCACAGATGACGTCACAACGTGACGAGGACAACAGTCACGTGTCTCGACTGCGTCTCGTGGCGCACTTCTGTGTTCTCATCACGCTGTGACGTCATCTGTGCATCTATAAAAGAACAGACGCACGGCAGAATGAAATCTAATTTGTTACATGGTTCCATCACAACACTAATCGTTGTACTGATTTACAAGATTTACGCCAGAAGTCACTTCTGTTTACACTTAATCAGAACATCGAGATCCTTGACCTCGTCCCTTGAACTGACTTTACTGCATTAAGGTAGCTGTCACTAATGCGGATTTCACATGGGCAAGTAACGGCAATAAATTGTTGCAGGTCACTGTACGACATGCCGTGACGTTGAAATGGTTTCCCATTGTTTTTGTCTTTCTCGTCCAATCAAATTACAGAGTTACGGTACGGTAAGTTACAGTACGGTTACGGTAAGGCTACGGACAAGCCGTAGTTTGTGCCACTCATACGAAATCTGCTCTATCCCTCGGTAGTCTCATCATACCTGCCGTTCTCTCAAACTTCGAGTCCTCGTCACTGCAAGAACTACTTATCACCAGTTTTACTCCATTCCAGCTCGCTCCATTCTCGGGACAGATCTTCTTCGCACTGCAGTGATGTCTAAGAATCCCATTCTCACCCAATGTAAACTGCATATAGTCTGATTTACACTCAGTTCCAGCCTTGTATATGAGGTAGGTATTATCATTTGGGCTACATGACGCGCTCTTGGGTAGAACACAGTAATCGCTGTAAGCTTTCATAGGAGTAGGTGATGTTGGCATTACTGTGGGCACAAGAAGTAGGCTGAATCAAACTATCATGGTTAAACAGTTATAGGGGTGTATTTTTGGAGGGTGAGGAAGGGTGAGGGAGGAGAGTGCGTAACTAGATTCACTCTCAGGATTAAATGGATACCAGTGAGTACAACTTTGAAAATGATTTATTCTGTCTTAGGCTGCTCCCGAGAAACAGAAAAAGTACCGGAGATAGATCTGTCGCTGGAGGATGGCAACCGATCAATTTGTTCATCCTTTTTTCCTCGCTAAAAATCATGCTTTTATCAGAGATCTGTCAGAAAAGATATTTTACTAAACCAAAGAGACTTCCGTGAGGTTTCAATTTTGATTAAGTTATTAATAGGACACTGCCAATTGAATTGAACCTTGTCTGAAACGTTATCCAATATATCTGAGTAGTTATTTTGTCTTTCTTCATGTGAAGGTTTATTATTTGGGCTGACATAGCCCCTATAATTATTACCTTCATTGGATGAACATCCGTAGAAATCCATCCTCATGCAGATCCTGTCTTTCCAGTACTGAGGGTTGATGCGAATGTAACGAGCCTCGATGCGAGGTGAAAGAAATTTCTTCACGATACTATGGTAGTTGGTGTTACCCAGAATAAGCTAAACATTAACAAGCGAAGAGACAATATTCAGTGCCGTAATAAATGCGTGCTGTAAAAACACACAAACAGAGTAACTACTCCTATTATGGCCCGGCTATCCCGATTCCTTGCCTGGTTCACATTAGCGTCGTAAGCATAACCACAAGCAACATACGCAGACGCAGTGTCGTGATTAATAACCACAATTAGTATATATCACACAAGTGAATAGTGCTTTTCCGGCGCGCTCTGATTGGCTACTCCGGAAGTGAATATCCTTTGCTATTCACCTCCACTTCGGTGAATAATTGTTCATTAACATATGACCCGTACGGCACCGCGCGCGCTTTCCTTTCAAAACCATCTACTAAAGTCACGTGATGCGGGCCGTAAGAGGACCAGAAATAGCCGTGCTGCCCTGCTCGATGTTTTGATTGTTATTTTCCATTATTAAAACAAACTAAGTAGTCATATGATAAAAACGTATTGACTGAGTTAGGTTGGGTTAGGTTAGGGTTAGGTTAGGGTTAGGGTCACGTGATGCGGGCCGTAAGAGGACCAGAAATAGCCGTGCTGCCCTGCTCGATGTTTTGATTGTTGTTTTGCCATTATTAAAACAAACTAAGTGGTTATATGATAAAAAACTTATTGACCGAGTTAGGTTGGGCCGAATGGGAAAATATTTGGTTCTCGGTCATTTTGTACGTCATGACTTTGATCAAGAGCCCATAACCAAGAGCGAGAATCTCCCAGACTATCTCTATGCTACGGCATTTTCTTAGTTAGGTTATATTTAGAACGGTTTCCCGCTATTATTGGGTTGCAAGTATATTCCTAAGAGAATAAAATCACAAAAGTGTAGCAGACGTGTAGTTGTTGGTATAACAAAATAAGCTAATGAGGCATCTTTGTTCCGCCACTGGTGTAACCCACTATTTGGCGGCAAAAATAATCTAAAAATAGCCCAACTTGTGAAACCGCCGTAGCATCTATATATAAGAGATATGGACGCTCTTGGTTATGGGGTCTTGCTCTGAGCCAAATGTTTTCCCGTCCAGCCCTCCCTCAGTCAATAATAAATACCTAGTACGGCACCGCGGCAGCGTATATTGCTTGAGCTTTTAATGGATTTCAATGTACTGCACGTCAAAACAACGTTCTCTTCCAGTACTTTAATATTAATGTGCCAGTTTCGACGTATTTTGATTAGAAATACCCGAAATGTTTTTTTCTAACCTAACCCTAACCTCTAACTCTCAAATAAAGAAATTATGGGATATATCTCAGACAAAGGTATTATGGGATCGAAAGGCCAGAAAAGTCAGAGACTGTCATTTGTTCTTTAAATAAAATACTGGAAAGCGCGTTATTACCTCTTAAGGTGAACAAGCACACAAGATGAAGCATGTTAACACGAAAGGATCGCGCGGAGCCTTCTTGCCTAAGGCTCTTTTTGTGTTAACGTGCTTCATTTGTATATCCAAGGGAGCGCGGGTTGGGTGGATAGTTTCCCAGAAACAGTGATTGAGCTGAAAATTGCTCGCGCGTAGTGTAACAGGTCCTTTAGGTAGCAACGCACTCTCCAGAACCCCACACAGCGGTCAAACGTCTGCGCGTGCGTATTACGGTCAGTCTGGTGGGCGGCCGCGCGAATTTCCCGCGCAAAATTTCCCCTTAAACATATTACAGTGAACTTCTACCCCCAAAAGTTAAGAAAAATACGTGAAAGTTAAGCTTTTTATTTTCACAATCGACGGTAAATTGAACAAACTTCAAACTGTGAGTTTACCCAATTTTTTCGTAATTTACCAAAAAAGTTCTCAAGGTTTGAAAGCGGGTGTGTGAACAGTGACGGTCGCCGGCTCGCTTTGAATTTGTTTTGGAATATGTTGTTGTTGCAAGACTTTTGACGCATGCGCAGACGTTTGAACGCTGTGTGCCAGAAACCAAACTTACATTATTTGTCCTGTTACATGGATATCCGTCTTGTATGTAGGTATCAGCCGGACACTAAGAATAAATGTTACTTCAGTCAAAACCTCACAAAGAATATCTGTTGAAACCTGTACTTTGCCATCCATCTAAATTTAGAGTCAGTGCCCGTTTTTCTAGTCGTGCGTTTTTACATGAGCCTTTGGCTCGGGAGGCTGGGAAACCGCTACCTGTGTTAACGAAATTATCCTTATCATTGTGTTTCTTAGGTTTAATTTTAACGACGTTTTCTTTCATATTAAGCAATTAGTTGAGCAAAATATCATGCATGATTTGTTCGTAGCGAGTTGTCAGTTGTATGCTGATGCCGAAGGCAGGCAAACAATAACTTTATCGGTCAATAGTGGACCGCAGCAACCAGTTATTTTCAGGTGAATCAAGAAATCAGAATTTGGGATGGGAATAAGTCGAATGATAAATACCTCTTATTAACCGAGTGCGGGATCCGTACCGTAAGTTATCGACCGCGTTTTCCCGCCTTTTTATATAAAATGGAGGACGAGGATCCATAACTTACGGTACGGCCCGAGCAAACGAGGTTAATAACATGTTTATTGTTTTGCTTCTTCATTTTATTTGAGACCGGAAGTGGGCGGAAGGTCCGTACCGGAAGTTTGGACCGACAATTGACCAATCACAGCTCGCGAAATTACTTATTCATAAAAACTGTTATGTATGAATATTAAAGCGCAGTACAGTCACAATTGTATGTATGATCAAAGAACATTTATCCGGATGTAAGAAAAGTAAAACTGACGAAATTCACTGGGATAATTTGATACCGTAAATCTCTATTTGATTACATACAGGTATGTATTTACAGGAAAAGCAGTCGTTCTTTAAAACTCAACTCATGTCAGTCCTGCTTATCGTAATTAATATCAAAACTACGACGCACATTACTTACGTCTCTGACACACACAACCTACGTCTCTATACACATTACTTACGTCTCTGGAGTCTCCTGGACAATATTCAGGGACATCACAGTCACTCTTTCCAACTCTACACAGCGTGCCTTGCTTTTTAAACTGTTAAAACACACAGTACGTAAAATGACAAAGAATTGTAGAGAGGTTAACTATACCATACCTAACTGAAGAGAAGTGAGAGAAAATATCACTTTACTAAATTAGTCTTTACAGCAATATACCGAGTGTCTTGCGTTTTAAACTATTATAACACACAGTACGTAAAGTTACAGAGAAATGTGATCTCTTCTCTCCATTTGGGTATAGTATAGTTAAAGTTCTACTATAGACCCATTCGAAAAATGGTGTCACCAAACTTGGGTTGTTAGAAAATGTTGGCGCTAAAATAAGCACTGCCACTTCAGAGAGCATGCAAAAATGAGTAAGTTTGTAAAATTTAAATAGCATAGCACCAAGTGTTGCGAAGTTACCGAGGTTTAAAATAAGAGAGTTTTGTATGAGATTCAGGACATCAGGACTGACTAGCCTCGTTTTCATGTTTCTTGAGAGTTTCAAACGCTGATTGCTTTGTCAGGATATATTCTTCTGTTATCAAAGTGCTACATGTTGCTAACGTGAACTCGCTCTTTCACATAGGCTAGTTTATTCTTAAGACAATATTGAATATCAACATTATGCAAATTAGCGGCAGCCATTTTTCGAATGGGTCTATACCCAACGGTGTCGTGAAATGTTCCTCTTAAAGAAACATGTCCATTAGGAGCAATCCTTTATTTTTCATATAACAGATTTGAGCACATCGTCGTTTATCTTTGGGAACTAAATAAATATAGACTCATGTAACAGGCGAAGCACACAACACCATTCCTCGCCGTTTTCGATCGAGGTACTAGCTGACGAACTGAAGCTAATTAATTCTTACCACACAGCTCCCACAACACGAGTGATGTAAATCACTGCATTGTGACGAAGACTTCAGACGGCACTCGAGTGGCAAACAGCAGGGATCTTTGGCCAAACACATCTGATGAGTAAATAAGGCATGTTCACAATCAGTCACATTTGCTTGATTGTTGACTCGTACGGACTCGCGTGCTAAGACACCAATATGATATACCCAAACTAGCTGAACCAATCATTGATCAAGTTATAAATAGAAATATGGTCACCGTAATCTATTACCTGAACAATTAGCTCAACTAGCTCAAGGTCATAAAAGAAAATCGCAGTTTTATACTTCAGTAATAATTTTCCTTCCGTTATGAACACGAGAGGGTGCTAACCATTTTTTTAGTGACTTAACTTTTTCAGATTTCTCGTAAAGTTTCCACTGTTGGGATTCGTGTATAAAGAGCTTAAGGGACTGGTGAGGTTAGACATCCCCCCCCCAGGTTTGGACTGAACTGTTAACGTTGTCATGGGAGATTCGATGCTTGAGAGGTTCACGTACCTCCGGTGTACCACAATCACACTCTTCATTTCCTTCACGGATGCCATTACCACATCGAGCGTTCATTGCCTACATTAGAAGAGAGATTCAACAATGTAGGGTATTAAAACTAGCCTCCCATGCACACAACTCCCAAGGTAATACGAAATTTGAATCATCTGCCTGTGGTCTGTGGTCCTCTAGATGACTCAATTTTCGTATTACCTTGGAAGTTGCGTGCGCGGGAGGCCTGTAGTTTTAATTTCCGTCAGTATACATCAGACAAGCACTCATAATTCAAATTCATTTGTTTAATGCGGCTCATAGAGCAGTTCCATTTGATTCAATACTTTAGTTAAAATAGCAATTTTTAATATGTTTCCTTAGAGACCTATGTACTTATTTATCACTCGTATACATTTCAATTTCCCTCTTCCCTGTCGTGAATTACTCCTGTTTGACGCGTAAACAACAAGACATTTCTCGCGATGGTTAGAATAACGTTTTTATGTTTAAGTTCAAAACACAGATGTTTGGCAGTAAAGGAGCCCATAACCTAGGTTCGCACTAGTGACTCAAGCATAAGCACAAGCAACATGGGCAGACGCAGTGATGTATTTATCATTAGTGGTACTTGTTCTACTCGCAGGAGTGAGATAAGAACAAACAACATACACAGACGCAGTGCTGTATTTATCATTAGCGGTACTTGTTCTACTCATACTGGTTCACACTAACGACTCAAGCATAAGCACAAGCAACATGGGCAGGCGCATTGATGTATAGACCAGTTTACGGTTCATGCGCAGAGGTATTTTGTTTCAACTGGCGGGCTACCATTGTCTAACATCTGGTGGCCCGCCAAATAAACAAAGGATCTGTACAATTGCGTATGAACCGCAAACTGGTCTGATAGACCAGTACAACTGCGTATGAATCGCAAACCGGTCTGATAGACCAATGCAACTCCGCATGAACTGCAAACTGGTCTGATAGACAAGTACAACTGCGCATGAACCGCAAACCGGTCTGATAGACCAATGCAACTCCGCATGAACCGCAAACCGGTCTGATAGACCAATGCAACTCCGCATGAACCGCAAACTGGTCTGATAGACCAGTACAACTGCGTATGAATCGCAAACCGGTCTGATAGACCAATGCAACTCCGCATGAACTGAAAACTGGTCTGATAGACAAGTACAACTGCGCATGAACCGCAAACCGGTCCGATAGACCAATGCAACTCCGCATGAACTGCAAACTGGTCTGATAGACAAGTACAACTGCGCATGAACCGCAAAGTGATCTGATAGACCAGTACAACTGCGCATGAACCGCAAACCGGTCTGATAGACCATTT
The DNA here is from genome assembly GCA_030867875.1 of Actinernus sp. WN-2022. NCBI lineage: Eukaryota > Metazoa > Cnidaria > Anthozoa > Actiniaria > Actinernidae > Actinernus > Actinernus sp. WN-2022. The sequence goes on along the minus strand of JAOWCC010001368.1, from coordinate 3,220,127 downwards.
TACGGTTCATGCGCAGTTGTACAAATCCTTAGCGGCGCTTGTTCTTATCTTACGATTACGGCACTGGTCGGCGTATGTTGCTTGCGCTTATGCTTGCGTTGCTCGTGTGGTGAACCAGGCTTACATCGAGAGGCATGGGAGGAGGATTACCTTCGTTGGCACATTGTAAAAACACTGGTCATTAATCTTCGTCAGTCCTATCATGCTACAGTTAGAGAATCCTGGAACTCGCGTCCTGTTGATGTGTAATAAGTAATTATTGGACGGACTGAGAAAAATATGATGATTTGTTCATGGCGAGTTGTCAGTTATTTGCCGGTATATACTTCATGGTAGTGTTTCGTTCCATATAGTCTCTTTCTCTACTGTTTTAGTATTATGCAGGGACACTATATGGAACGAAACACTACCATGAAGTATATACCGGTATATACATGGAGAGATCATATTTTTCGATGGCCGAGTTGAATAATTGTTTTATCATTCGAAAAAATGTAACTGTACCTTCTGAGTTTCGAAACTGGATATTTAATTCACCAACAGCTCTGTCAATCGAGCTTGCCATAGTTACAAAACGGTGCGGTCAGTAGTGCGCATTCTAAAAACGTATTTGCGCGCAGTTAATTGTAGGTGAATAAACCAATCAGAATTCGAAATTGGAACTACTGGAGTCGAAAAATAGGTGTCTTTCTTTATTCAAGTCACGATGCCGTAGGTTTTCCATACAGTTTTTTCTTCTGAGATTTTTTATAAATTACTTCTCTTAAGCATAATTTAAAGCACGTCTGGTCACCGGTTAGCTCGGTGGTTTAGCGTCGGTCTGTTGCATTATGGGAGGTCGAGGGTTCATACCTCGGCCGGACCAACACTCAGGGTCTTAACATAACTAGTAGAATGTACTGTGTTTGTGAAACAATCTCGTTCTCGAACTGCAAATGGTTAGACCTGACGTCTTCTCAGATAAGGATGTAAAATCATAGGTCTCCCGTCGGCCTGAAGGTTATCAGTCTCACCAGACTGTCACGAGTTACCGACGTTAAATAAAGTTACTTTACTTTACTTTACTTTACTTTAAAGTGTAACTCGACAAAATTGTAACAAAACTGATCAACGATTTCTGATTCACAAAAGTGGATTTTTGTGGAGACGCTTGTTTTAATCAACTTCACGGGACCTGAAACAACCATAAGAGGCTGATCAAAGCCAGCACCCGGCTAATTCGCAGATCGAATTGGAATTTAGCGTGTACGAGAGATGCCTGCAGAAAAAGCCGACAGAATATGACTCACAGCACTTACTTGTGACCGCCCATTATGCATCCTTTAGGCGTAAGGCACTTGCATGTTCCTGTATGTGAAGATAGAATAGAATATGTCATTTCGCTGTTTGATAATTAGCCGTATATTTTCGGCAAGCAAGCACAGCAATCGTGTTTCGCTGAAGCTAAGTACCGAAGGAATGTTATAATATCGTAGAGCAGATTTCGTATGAGTGGGACAACCTACAGCACAGACTACAGCACGGTTACTGTACGACATGCCGTGATGGTTTCCCTATTGTTTTCATCCTGCTAATCCAATCAAATTACAGAAATACGGCAAAGCACGGTTACAGTACGGTTACAGTACGGTTACAGTACGGTACGGTTACAGTACGGTTACAGTACGGTACGGTTACAGTACGGTTACAGTACGGTTACAGTAAGTCTACGACATGCCGAGGTTTGTCCCACTCGTACGAAATCTGCTCTGTCGTACTCTTCAATGTCTTAGCTCGATTTGCACGACAAGCATTTCGGTATGCGTACCATTGTTTTTTTTGGCTCAATCGGCCCGGTTTCTGGGAAACTACACACCCACCCCTCCCTTGGGTATGCATCGTTCTATTAATGATTAACCATTAAAGGTTAGGGTGAAGTGTGGGGGAGGGGTGGGGTTAGGGTTAGGTCCCTACCCACCCCTCCCTTGGATATGCATCGTTCTATTAATGATTAACCATTAAAGGTTAGGGTGAAGTGTGGGGGAGGGGTGGGGTTAGGGTGAAGTGTGGGGGAGGGGTGGGGGTTTCCCAGAAACCGTGATTGATCCGTTTTTCTCGGCACGACACCCTTATCTTTGTTGTGCGAGTGGAAATTTTCCCGGCACGCGTGTCTGAAAATCTAGGGATTCCGAGACCCTGTGAAAAGGTTGCTAGTGCGCATGACAAAAGCGCTTTTCATGTAAACTGGGCTTTAGCTGGGTGGGGCTGTTTTCCATCCAATGAAATAAAACTGAAAAATAATTCTTACCACAGAATCGGTACACTACTTTAGCTGTTCTAGTTAACAGCTAGAAATAAGCAAAAACTAGTTCTTCTCTCTCTTGAGTCAGTTCGTTATCATACCTGAATCGTGGCTAAAACCAAAGTTGTGTCCCATTTCGTGGGCAACTGTCACGTAGGGACCAATGATACTAGAAAAGTCCCACTGGAAGAACCAAAGATGTTATCATTAGAATGCACAATACACAATGATAAAAACCTTGTATGCCCTTCTCTTAACTGTTACGTAGGAACCAATGATACTAGAAATGTCCCACAGGAAGAACCAAAGATGTTATCATTAGAAGACACAATACACAATGATAAAACGTTATTGAGGAAAACAAAATCAGTTTGTGAATAATTGTAAGGGTTTCATACAAAAATGCTTTTCAAAATGTAAGTATAAAGTACTTTTTCGTAGTAAATAACATTATACAACTTTATAGACGAACGCTGTTACATGAATAAATACCTCTCTTATTAAGCGAGTCCGAGGTCCATACCGTAAGTTATGGACCGAGATTTCTATCTTTTTTTATGGCTCAAGCGCGAAGCTTGCGACCGAGAAAACGAGGTTAATAAGATGTGTAGTATATAGCTTCCTCATTTTCTTTGAGACGAGAAGTGGGCAGAAAGTCTGTACGGGAAGTTATGGGCTGCAAATTGATCAATCATAGCTCGCGAATTACTTCGCTATAAATATATAATAACAACACTTACCGCGTTAACCCCGCACGAATTATATCCGCACATGGTACGGACATACGCCATGCCTGCACAGTCAGTCCATTATATAATAACAACACTTACCGCATTAACTCCGCACGAATTATATCCGCACATGGTACGGACATAGGCCATTGCCTGCACAGTCAGTCCATTATACAATAACAACACTTACCGCGTTAACTCCGCACGAATTATATCCGCACATGGTACGGACATACGCCATGCCTGCACAGTCAGTCCATTATATAATAACAACACTTACCGCGTTAACTCCGCACGAATTATATCCGCACATGGTACGGACATACGCCATGCCTGCACAGTCAGTCCATTATATAATAACAACACTTACCGCATTAACTCCGCACGAATTATATCCGCACATGGCACGGACATACGCCATGCCTGCACAGTCAGTCCAATCCTTGTGGCTGAAACCATAAAACAAAACAAACTAGTTATTTACCATGTGATGAAGCACGAGAAGTCACAGTCAGTCCAACCCTTGTGGCTGAAACCATAGAACAAATGTAGGACATAAACTAGTTAGCATGTGATGAAGCACGAGGAGTTTATGAAATAAAATGGGATAGGAAAAGAAGAAGGCCGTGTGCTAAATGTTTAGACCAAACCTAAATCAAGAATGCCAGAAAATGGTTGGAAAACAAATATTTTCTATTGGTAACTATTTAACAGAGAGATGTTATTCTGCCGTGCGTCTGACATCTTATAGATACACAGATGACGCCACAACGTGACGAGAACAAAGAAGTAACCCACGAGACGCAGTCGAGTGGCGTAAGTGATGTTCCCTTCGCGATTTGACGTCATCTGTGCAGACCCACGGAGAAAAGAAATAGAGAATAATACATGGCGCGCGGAGATATGGAATTTATCTTCTCGTGTTCAACTCGATATCTCACGAGTGAGCGCAAAATGCCATATCTCCAAGCGTCCATGTATTATTTTATTTATTTTATAAACAATACTTGGACCTGGGCCCGGTTGTTCTAAGCAAGGGTAAGCGCGTGACGTGGACATCGCTGATTGGTCGAGAGGCGATATCCACACACGTGAAATTATCGTATTTTTACGTGTGTTCAGACACGATGTTTCTCTGTGCTTGAAATCCTTGTAAAACACTGTATTTTATAGAATAAATATATTTATTTATACAATAATTAGCGAACATTCCCAACCAAATAGACGTCATATGTGCATCTGTACTCTGATTGATCATGGCTATCGACCAATCAGAACCAGGCAGCTGGTTCTTTCCAACGCTAAATTAAACAGCGGTATACCCAAACACCCAAGTCATTCCTGAGGCCGAGGTGTAAATCCTGAGTAAGTTCACACGTTACCTTAAGAACTGTGCGTTGTCATGGAATGGAAACTTAGTTGTCAAATTGGCCTTCCTGTAACTCCTGAAAGAACGCAGTTCGGGACCTCCCTTTGCTTGACGCTGCATTCTGTCCCCTGCAGTCCAGATCTCGAGTACTGACATGACGATACGAATGTTGATGCGTTGGTAGATCTGTAGAAACCAGGATTAAGTTGAATTAGCAAACATCCTATCGAAAGCCGTAAAGAACGAGGAAATATATAACGTTAAATTTTGGCAAATAGTGTATATGCATGGTTGAAACATGTAGATATATAGTTAGCTTTTACAACGCCATTTTTGAATATAGATTCCAAATAGATATATGTTTTATTCCTGAACAGAAGGGAAGGATGCTCCAAGTAATGTTTCAGATACTCGTCAAATTAAATCCGCATGAAATTTCAAATGCTGAGGGAGCACGTTCTACTGCTCATTACATGTGTTTTAGTAAGCATTTGTTTCTATCGTTTGTAATTAAGAGTATTGTTGGGCTATTGTGTAAAAGCTATCTCGCTCATGGATTAGTAGGGAGCTTTAGATTCGAGTACGACAACGAGTACGACTTTTCACAATCGACGAACAGTTTAAAAAGATATATGAACAAACACATACTCTTAGTAGCTTGTTCTCGTGTCTGCAGCATTGCTTGGCAGAAATGAAAGATTTGTACTTTCTTGCGACAGAGATATTTTGAGTCTAAAAGTCGTACTCGCGTAGTAAAAGTCGTACTCGAATCTGAAGCTCCCTATTATTCATTTTGGGACCGGAGAGTTCAACAAGCGATTCAGTCTGTGGTTGTGAGATAGTTGGTTCTAATCCCGTTCAATGGGAGACAGGTATTTTTCTTTCGATGTCACTTCACCTCTGTACTGTTGACATGTTAGTTTCCCAGCAGTGACGACGAGAAGAAGTAATGATAATTTATTTATTTTGCGCAAATATCAAAATAAATTTTCAAATGCGCATTATATCAGTGACTTCTGGTGCTAAAACATCAGCAGCAAAGATGTTAATACAAGCAACTACAAGAGACCGACAGATATGAAAACATAATACCATTGATATATCTTTGTATTAATCCAAAGCGTACATCTGACAAAGAAATCTTAAGGGTCTTTCTGGCTGTCTTCCTGAATCTAAAACAAACATAAATAATTTATAAACAGACTCACGGCATCAACTGCGTTCACCAGGGTGATGACTCTATCAGTAACTTTCTGTCTATCACTGCCGTATCTTTTGTACTGCAAGACAAAGATTGGAAATAAAGCAATATGGGTGTGGTTGAAGAACAATAAAGTGATATATATGGTATTGGTGTATGTATTCGGCTCGATCATGATAGCTCTTACTCTATAACAGCGAGAACGAGTGCGTATAGAAAGCATATAGAGTAATAGTTACAGAATGAGAAGCCCTATCGGATTTACAAACTCGAGCCGCAGGTTTTGAGGTCATCTGTGAATCGATGAGAGGACGCGCGCGCATGCAAACACACGGAAAAATGAGATTTAATTGATAATTATTGAAGCCAACCTCAGTTCCTTGAATTGCTATAATAATAATCTTTTCAGTAACCTCCTCCAAACTATTTCCCGGTCTTTCCAAACTATTTTATACGAGACAAATGAAACCTTGATGCAAGTATCTTTAAAACAACCGTGCCATTTGTTTCGCATTGCAGCTTAAAAAAGGCACTGAGAGAAATAGCGTTTTCTTGCAGTTTCAATTAAGAATTTAGTTTGGAAAAACGGGGAAATAATGGAAGAGATTTTCAGTTAATTCTTGACCTACCATTTCGTGGTCTACTACGAGTATAGAATTTCATTATATCTCGTCTCACTCGTGATAAAGAAAGGAAGGTAGACATCACCACAGCGCAGTGAGAACATTAAAAGCACTTTAGTGTTATGGTCTTAGGCCAGTATATCATCGATTATCTATATCAGTAACTTCTTATTTCCTTCGTTTGACGTTTATTACTAATAAACATTTTCTTTTTTACCTACCATTTCATGGTCTACTACGAGTAGAAGTTCGTTGTATCTCGTCTCACTCGTAGTAAAGTAAGGAAGGTAGACATCATCAATATTTGACACACTGCGACGGAACTTGAATAAAAATTGAAATTAGATTAAAATAATTTATCTCTTGGCGTACGTAAGTTAAATATATAGCGATGTTTCGTGTTTATAAACATTACAATTGTTATGCTAATATTCATCCATGATTTCAAAAGGTCACTTTGTGTCAGGAACCAATCACGTTCTGGTTGGCCTACTAACTAATAGATCACGTGCATGAAGTATCACTATAGGACTTTAGTGCGGTCTTATATGAGTCACATGATATTCGTCTATGTCGGTGGAGAGTTCAGATTGATTATTCAACTTTTGAACCATAAAATGCAGCTTTCGTTTGTTGAAATAATAATAAGTACAACTAAAATTAATTAATGGATAACTAGTTCCGTAAAACTTAGTGAAGGTATGCGGCATCAGCAGGGAGTAAGGCATGCTAAAGTGTGACGTCATAGGGTCAACGCTCGAAATGTCCCTTAATCGACATTTAGTTAAATCAACCAGTGTTTAATTAACAAATGAAAGATGGTTCTGCTTGTTCGATAACAAAATAATGCACGCTCGAGGTCTTGAAAAACTGCGGATGCACGAGCGGAACGCGATTGCATTTAGCAGCTTTTCAAGACCTCGATAATGCATTATTTTGTTATACTGAGAACAAGGAGAATCATCTTTTATTTGTTTTATTATATAAACTTAAATCTAGACGAAGGAAAGTAAGCTATCTAAAGGCCCGTTTACACAGGCCATTTTTTGTGTATTTTTTGTTGCAATTTCCACTGCAATTTTGCTCGCCAGCGAAGTTGCACTTTCAAATCGCGCGTGTTAACTAGTGGCGATTTTGATGCAATTTTTGTCGCCACCAAATCGCACTGGTTTCGAGCATGTTCGAAACTTGATGCAACTTGATGCAAATTTGCGGCGAGAAAAATTGCAGTGGGACGCGACAAAAATTGCATCAAAAATCGACTTGCTGGAGGGGCTGAATGTTTTCAGTCTGTATGGTAATACATATTTAGAAAGCTAATAAGACATTTGCTGGCACCATGGTAACGAATTGTTACACCAGTTATTAACTGGTTTGACAGAGAGCTACTCAACTAATGATACATACTCTTGAAAGCTTCTTGTTAAAGTGTGAACTATCAGAAGCGACTGTGTGCTCGTCCGAGTTTCCTGAAATGTAAGAGCGTGGAGTTAGATATGGTCAATATGGATTGACGGTAGTGTCTTCAATAGGCCTTTTGCAGGAAACAGGCACGTGCTGATAACCAATGAATTGGGCTTGTGATCCCATTGGAAAGGCTTTACTGGATGGAAATCAAACTTCTAAGCGCTGTTTTAGAAACATCGACGATCGATTCGAGGTGGAAAATAGCATTTACAAACTTAGATACCACTACCTATCTCGTACAAGTGCCTTTTAATAAATGAAGTTAGATTTTTTTGCCATCCAGTACAAACACGTGATAGCATAACTGCAAAAGGCCCATTCTTAAGGGAAATATGTTTTTGCTTTGGTTTCTTTCTTTCAAAATGGCTCACATTGAGGAATGCGCAATGGAAATCAAAGAATGTGTCTGAATGGTTTGTAGACTGAACGATATGGGGAACTCGGGCGTTTCTTTCCAACATCCAATGCTAGAATTAGAGATAACGAGACATGGGGAGCGAATTTCTTGGAGGATTCACGTTATTTTATGGGAGCTCACTAAGCATCATGAATACGCAGCACGTTTAGTTTCAGTTGCGCCACTTACGACGCGGCGGTTAAATGAAAAACAGGAAGAAATGCGTGCAACTCAATTATAGATTACCGCATCTGTGGCCACTAAATTCCTCGTCATCTGCTCGATATATTTTGTGTTCTCCTGAAACCTTAAAAAGGAAAAGAAGAGATAAAAATTAGTTCGAGAATGAATCACGGGTATTTTTCCGCTTTAAGTCTTTAACACGAGCTCCCAAGGAGAGGAATCGCTCCGTAATTAATTCATGAAATGACAATATAAACTAACTAAAACCCTACCCCGAACCATAAAATAACCCTAAAGTTAGAGTTCTCAAGAAAAATCTCTCAAGAAAATGGTGGGGTAAAAAAATGTAAGAGATTTTCTGGAACTCGAACCCCGCTCCTGGCAATCCCTTTATGTAGGACGACACGAATTTTTACCAAAAATGCAATAGAATACAACACAATACAACAATAGAACGCAACACAATACAATGCAATAGAATACAATTTGGTAGCAATTCGTGTCGTCCTACATGAAGGGATGGCCCCGCTCCTTCTACTCGTAAGGCAAACGTCGCAACCACTACACCAAACAACCCTCGTCACTCAATTGATGTAATTTTTTTATATTTTCAATCTACTGCTAATCTATGTATTTTTAGTCAATCAGAATGATTGAGCGATTTCTCTCCTTAGAAATTCTGGTCTTTAACAAGAAAAAAGACAATGAATAGACCTTACCGCATTTTGCCCCGCGCTACACAGAAACGAGGCGATTGGGTAAAGCGAGCTATAAAAATCGCGCTTCTTTTGTAGACTCTCATTCGTTTTCCTTGCACAACTACGTATACTAAAGTAGTTTGCCTCGTTTCTGTGTAGCGTCGGGAAATATTCGGTAAAGTCCATCGAGGCCTGGGGTATTTTGCAGTGTCTTGATAAATAGTTATAGTTAATTATTGTTTTCCATACCTTGTAATCTTCTTGAGGTTCAACGTAGTAAGTGTTCTCGTTATCATCAATAACACCTCTAAAAATGAATAGTAATAAAGCTTTTTCCAATTCTTTTTTATGCTCATTACACAGATAGAGATACTTAATACACACATGGAAGTATATACATTAATAATAGCACTGGTCGTTTACAAAATGCATTTAATTGACATTAGAGCCTGGGAGCTAAATAAACCATAAAGTTATCGTCAAGTTCGCCCCCCAGCATTTTGGGTCTACTATAAATGGATATTAGGGAAGCAAAGAGATATAAAGCTGGACAGCATAATATAGAAATAAGTTTGAATAATTGATATAGCGGAGATATGAAATATTGACTCAGGTGCGTTGCTCTGATAGTAAATATTATTTTACATATTTTTGAGAATGAAAATACAGTTAGTTTGTTAAAGTGAGCAGGGAGTTTTTGCCACATTTCAGTCGCCATGTAAGAAATTGTTTGTTTTCCAGTATTTGTTCTAACGCGTGATTTGTAAAAATTCTGCTTAGCCGCGTACCTAGCGTTGTGGAGTGAACATGGCTAGCGTATTGGAAGAAATCATCGAATATAGCTGGTAGTTGTCCTTTGTGCCATTGATTGGAGAATTATAGTCAGTGCTTGTAAACGATAAACATTATTTACTATGAGAATGTCTAGGAGATTAAGCTTGCGTAGGGCGCTTTCTGTATTCGTCCCAAATGAAACTGCAAAAAATATTATCCTAACGATTTTGTTTTGTTTTGTTTGTACGTTTATAGGACTGATTTGTAGGCGCTACCCCATGCTGTATAGGATTGTGTACGAAATAAGGGGATATATTAGGTTGTAGTACAGTTGTTTTAACTGTTGTAGAGATAAATAATGTCTTAAATTAAAAAAAATAGAATTTATTCCAGTGTTTTGGGATATGCGAGAGCAGACCCCTAAGTATTTGATGTGTCGTTTATGTCCAAGACGCGTCGTCCCGGCTCTTCGAATTGCGGATTTGTATATTAACATCCATATCCTTTTTTCTTGGAGATTTTACAATCATAAAATTTGTTTTAGAATTTGATAATTTGTTTATGTCGCACCATTCTTTGACCTTAATTTCGAGCTCTGAGTTAACTAAGGATTCAAGGATTTTTAGGTCTCTTGCACTTGCTGAAGCGAAGAAATTTGTGTCGTCTGCAAGTATTTTGAAAGCCAAAGTCTTATAGCAGTTTGGTAAATCATTGATATATAACATAAGGGGCCGATCATTTGACTTTTGAGGGGGGGGGGGGGGGGGGGGTGGGTGTTTTTGAAAAAAAATAACCTGCAAGCCAACGGTGGCGAAAAAAAATATCCTGCAAGCGGAAAAGCTTTGTTCTGGCTCCGCTTTTTTCGCAAAAAAAAATTCGTGCAACAACACTACTAAAGAAAAAAAAATCGAGCACAGACAAGAACACCCACCCCCCCCCCCCCCCCCCCCCCCTCAAAAGTCAAATGGTCGGCCCTAAATAAAAGTGGTCATAGTGAGATCCCTGGGGAATACCACAATTGTTGATTCAATATTCCCTGAAGCTACGTATTGGTGTCTGTTTGTGAAACTCTGAAACCGTTTCAGTGGTACCATACCCCCGAATGCAATAAGCCTCTAGTTCTTTTAGAAGGGTGTTGTGATTGACGGTGTCGAACGCTTTCGAGAAATCTAGGAACACTCCAGAGTGTATAGATTGTTGTAAATGGCTTCTCTCTTTATTTGTCAGTTTCTCACTAACATTCTTCCTGCAATCTGATTGGCTCTTAGCCATTGTTAATGTTATAAAGTACGGATACATGCACGATGTCTTCCGTACCATTACATGTCACCTCAGACCATTACAAGCGTTGAGTACTACTGTAGACTCAGGCACACCTCGTATCGATCCCTGGTAATGACAGTGATTATAACCTGTGATACCTCCCTAACACTAGTGTACCATAACTACTTGTAAGTGACTGTGATATGTAGTATAGATCTCACTTTAGACGATTACATTAGTGTTGAGTACTACTGTAGACTCAGGCACACCTCGTATTGATCACTGGTAATGACAGTGATTATAACCTGTGATACCTCCCTAACACTAGTGTACCATAACTACATGTAAGTGACTGTGGTATGTAGTATAGATCTCACCTCAGACCAGTACAAGTGTTGAGTACTACTGTAGACTCAGGCACACCTCGTATTGATCACTGGTAATGACAGTGATTATAACCTGTGATACCTCCCTAACACTAGTCTCAGGGGCATTAAGGCATGGGTCTCAACTATTTCAATATGGCCGCCGCAAATCAAGAGGGGGTGGGCTATCTCTTCGTGCTTGTTAGATATAGTATTTGCACTTTTACAGATTCCATAAAGTCACAACCTGATACCTTGTTGTGGAAGTTTCCATGGAAACGTGTTATGTGACCTTTGAACTCTAATTTTAAGGAAAATTGGGAAAAGCCTCCTGGAGGTCGGTAAAAGTTGTTAATATAGTGGATATTTTCATGCAAGTGAATCAAGGTTAGTGCACACGTTCCTGCTCCAATTTGAAAAGTTGGTTATTTTAAGGGAAGGCAATTGTGAAATTTGATATCCTCAAATTTCCACCGAATTAACAGACATTCCAATGATAACCAACTTTCAAATTGGAGCACCGAAGTGTGCCCTAACATTGATTTATTGGCATGAAAATATCTATTATATCAACAACTTTTACCGACCTCCAGGAGGCTTTTCCCAATTTTCCTTAAAATTAAAGTTCAAAGGTCACATTACACGTTTCCATGGAAACTGTCACAAACATGTGTTAAGGTTGTGACTTTATCAAATATGTCAAAGTGTCAAGAATATATCTCACAAGCACAAAGACATAGACCACCCCCTCTTGATTTGTGGCGGCCATATTGGAGACCCATGCCTTAACACCCTGAGGTGTACCATAACTACTTGTAAGTGACTGTGGTATGTAGTATAGATCTCACCTCAGACCATTACAAGTGTTGAGTACTACTGTAGACTCAGGCACACCTCGTATTGATCACTGGTAATGACAGTGATTATAACCTGTGATACTTCCCTAACACTAGTGTACCATAACTACTTGTAAGTGACTGTGGTATGTAGTATAGATCTCACCTCAGACCATTACAAGTGTTGAGTACTACTGTAGACTCAGGCACACCTCGTATTGATCACTGGTAATGCCAGTGATTATAACCTGTGATACCTCCCTAACACTAGTGTACCATAACTACTTGGAAGTGACTGTGGTATGTAGTATAGATCTCACCTCAGACCATTACAAGTGTGAGTACTACTGTAGACTCAGGCACGCCTCGTATCGATCCCTGGTAATGACAATGATCTGGAGCATCCTGACAGGAAGAGTAAAAAACGTGTTTATATTTATACGAGAAATAATATTATTTTATTAGTCATGTTTTGATATGCAAAATGAGAGAAATTCCAATTCGACCATGGAGTTCGTCGGAATACTTAAACATAAGCCTCTGGCTCGGGAGTCCTGGTAACGGCTTCCTGTATCTTCGACGTAAAATAAACCATTCATTATCATTATTTTAAGCCTTGTCTCCTTCACTCAAAAGGTTCAAAGTTGAACATTTCACCGATCGCACGGCATCGTCTTTACCATAAACTTTGAACTTATACTAATCGCATTTTACTTGTTAAGAGGTTACCTGGGAGATGACCTCAGATCCATCGGAGTTAAAGTGCCGCAGGGTGAAAGATGGAGAAATCAGGTTCCTGTTAAGCGAACAAATTACGGCTTAGAAACCGGGCCTAATTATAGCCTTTTTAATCTTAATTCTTAAATTTTTGCACTGAAACAAATTTAAGATTTTCGAATACATTCTTTGACGACAGAGGTCCAGTGGACTAAGTACGACGTATTAACTTACTTGTTCCGTTGGGTGTCAAGGATGAAGTCCTTCTTGAAAGTTTTCAATGAAAAACTTGCCTCGTCTTCATGCCCACCCTGTGAAGATAAGTACACTAATTTACCAAAAGGATTATGGAGGTACTAAAGGCTGGTTCTCATATAATCGTTCCGATCGTCCTGATCGCTTGAACCTTTTGTTCGGTGTGAATCAAAGCGTAAATTAATATGCAGAACAAAACAATCAAGCGATCGGGACGATCGGGACGATCATGATATGAGAACCAGCCTTAACAAACACTCTTGATTGTAAATTGCACGGCAACACTTTGCGCCACAATATCAGTCCGTATCGCATATATCCCCTCCTTTGTGAAATGTATTTTAGTATATTTATATAGAATGTGCATGCGCTATATAAATAAATACCTTTTTAAAAAGAAACTAAACCAAAAATGGTTTCTTAGAATAGAGGGGTTTCAAAACGTATATGAAACAGGTGAAAATACATGTACAGTGAACCCCTTACCTCCCGCACTCTAGACAGTGCTCTACCAACTGAGCTAACCAGTGAACCGCGACCTCCCGCACTCTAGACCGTGCTCTACCAACTGAGCTAACCAGTGAACCCACGACCTCCCGCACTCTAGACCGTGCTCTACCAACTGAGCTAATCAATGAACCCCTACCTCCCGCACTCTAGACCGTGCTCTACCAACTGAGCTAACCAGTGAACCCCTTACCTCCCGCACTCTAGACCGTGCTCTACCAACTGAGCTAATCAATGAACCCCTTACCTCCCACACTCTAGACCGTGCTCTACCAACTGAGCTAACCAGTGAACCCCTTACCTCCCGCACTCTAGACCGTGCTCTACCAACTGAGCTAATCAATGAACCCCTTACCTCCCGCACTCTAGACCGTGCTCTACCAACTGAGCTAATCAATGAACCCCTTACCTCCCGCACTCTAGACCGTGCTCTACAACTGAGCTAACCACTGAACCCATGACCTCACGCACTCTAGACCGTGCTCTACCAACTGAGCTAACCACTGAACTATGACCTCACGCACTCTAGACCGTGCTCTACCACTGAGCTAATCAATGAACCCCTTACCTCCCGCACTCTAGACCGTGCTCTACCAACTGAGCTAACCACTGAACCCATGACCTCACGCACTCTAGACCGTGCTCTACCAACTGAGCTAGCCACTGAACCCATGACCTTACGCACTCTAGACCGTGCTCTACCAACTGAGCTAATCAATGAACCCCTTACCTCCCGCACTCTAGACCGTGCTCTACCAACTGAGCTAACCACTGAACCCATGACCTCACGCACTCTAGACCGTGCTCTACCAACTGAGCTAACCACTGAACCCATGACCTCACGCACTCTAGACCGTGCTCTACCAACTGAGCTAATCAATGAACCCCTTACCTCCCGCACTCTAGACCGTGCTCTACCAACTGAGCTAACCAGTGAACCCGTGATCTCCCGCACTCTAGACCGTGCTCTACCAACTGAACTAACCAGTGAGGCGGTACATGTTATGTTTTCCATTTTCTTTATATTATTAGAAAACGCTTAACTAAACTTAAGAACTTTAAAAACATCTTGCAAATATTGGTTTTCATATTCCTCCACAAATCACCAACAAATGAGTTTCTCTCTTTTCCCTGTCCATGAATGAACGTTTTTCTACTTGTTAAATTCCAGTATACCTTCACATTTGTGGATAGATCCCGTTTGTGGCGATGACTGTTTACTCGTTCAGGAAATATGATTTCTAAATTGGCTGAAGACAGAAAAAGAAAATTCAGGCAGACTTGATGAGTGGAGGGGATGGGGTGGGGGAGCATGGTGTTTTTGGTGGCAGTGAATCATCTAATGTGTGCCACCGTAGAGTTCGACGGTGATATTTCTATTACTGAAATGACCATCACGTTGTGTAGTTACTACTAAGCCAACTCCTTGATGAACAAGTTCAGGCGCAGGGCGCTGTGGTAAAATTGATGGCCGCAAAGTTGGTGGGGCAAATACTCATTCTGGCATATTGATGAACGATATTTGCTTTTCTCTCAAACGTCGTTGGGCAAATGCCCACCTGCTCACACGCGCCGCCCCTGAGATAGATAAACTGAAGACGAGGACCTGATCATCCAATCGCAATTATCTTACCTGGAAAATTGGCCCATGCAAAATGTTCCGATGCACATAGCCAAAACAACAAGGAAACTCCCTGGTAGAGAAACTTCATCGTGTTCTCTGTACAGATTAACTAGTCAGGAGTACAGTGTACTGCAGTGTACTGTCCTGATTAACTGCGCCAACAGTCTTCTTACCAGTTTACTACGTGTCGGATAGCGGCTTTCTGTGATCATTAGTACCTTTTATCTCTTTTCTATGGTTACTTCACACCTTCTTACACGTATTCACTGTTATTTAATATCTACAGAGATACGTCAATGTACATCACAAAAAGTAAACAAAATTTAGGACTGAAATGAAGTATAATTTCAGAATATTACAACGATTCTTTTTAAGAAAACGCGCAAGGGTAAAGGGGCACTGTCCATCGAATTAAACTTTCAAGTTTCTTTAAAACAAAACTACAAAAATAACACTCTAAGATCGAAGAGAAATACTATGTGAATGCCTGATATGCTTTTCAAACTTTTCCGATCAGAGGATAAAGGACGACGCTCCCCCCCCCCCCCCCTCCTTCCACTTTTTTGCCAAAATTATTTTTTGCCTAGTTACTTCTCAGTCAGTTTAAGACTATAGTTTGGTCATACCGGCTCTTCAATGACAATTCCCCCCCCCCCCCCATTTTTTAACCCAAAAAACTTTTGCTCCGCCGTCCTGAGGCAGAGATTAAAGTGGATTACGAAAGGTTATTCTAGAAACTTGAATTCGGTTACAGCGAACCAATATCAAGTTGCTCTTTCTCCATCCACTCGAATCTTTGCCATCCTTCGTCGAAAATTTCTCAAATTTTCTCCAGTAGACCTGGAAAGCATACTCTTGTGATCCGAGTAGTTATTGTTGTCTTTTATGATGAGAAAGTTTATCATGCATTAACTTTCGATATATGATAGAGCCGTGATTGCAGAAAACCCGTGAAACAATTAGTAGACTAATACACAGTAGGAAATACTAAATCCATTGTTTTCTTTTGTTTTATTCAGTGTACTAGATACTGACTAGTAGATTTTCTCACATCACTTAGTAAATTTTCGTTTGCTTTCGGAAGCTCGCAGTACGCTATTGTATGCCACTACGACGCCCAATAAATTACATTGGTCAACTATCATTCGAAACAACAACCATGTTTTCTTTAGAT
Source organism: Actinernus sp. WN-2022 (assembly GCA_030867875.1). Lineage (NCBI taxonomy): Eukaryota > Metazoa > Cnidaria > Anthozoa > Actiniaria > Actinernidae > Actinernus > Actinernus sp. WN-2022. The sequence goes on along the minus strand of JAOWCC010001368.1, from coordinate 3,203,662 downwards.
TTGTAAATTTCCGTTTTCTTTCCCTAAACAAGCTAAAAAACAGCAATTATGTCAATACTCTGTGATTTTAATAGTGCGGGACATAGAAGTTAAACAACTTGATTGTTCTTCCCCGCTGTTGTTTTCCCAGAGATTTTATTTAAACAATAAACGAAGCCCGATATCATAACAACGGATTTCAATTAGATTTCAAATGCAAGTTCAAACATTACGACGTTTTACAATAGAGAAAAGAAGTGCATTTTTCTAGTTATTTCATCACCCGACTGCCCTGAACTGAAATGTTAAGAAGAGAGAAGACTGTGCGAGATAATGTGGCGCTGATTCCGGTGGGTCAGCGGACATACATTTAAAAAATAGATGGCGGGCTTTGGAGACAACTCGAGAGTGAAGGTTTGTTTTCAAATATCAGTCGTTTTTTATATGTTTTCTTCAAATTCAATGTTATCAGTAACAAAATAACACTTGTCTTTCTTAGGGTGTAACTATTGTAAAGCCCGTCATCTACGGGAATGTATCGAATTACTTCGGAAAGAAACGCGAGTCAGATGGACACACACACGCGTGGACAGTTTATCTCAGACCGTTCAAAATGAGGCAAGTTTTACGTTATGCCACCATTAAACAATGTGCGCCGTGGTAAGGTTAGAGTAATGATAATGTTAGTACTATTCAATGTGGTAATTTCGGCATTTCCATGTACTCCAAATATGAACGTTGAGACCACAGGAAGCCCAATAGGTAATACATTAACACCTTTTCTTCCTCGCTACTTTATTTAATAGGACATGTCAAGCTACGTCAAGAAAGTACATTTCAAGCTCCACGAGAGTTATGCTAATCCACTCAGAGGTAATCTCATTTTCAGAAAAAATAAATAAATTCAACATGAATACTTCCTTGCTGTAAATGGTTTTGCTCTTCCCCAACCCTACATGTAAAATCTTATTCTTGTGTTGCAATCATTCTTGAAGGTGATGTTACATGAGGCAGTTTTTAACAATGATTGAATATTTGCGTTGATTTTAATGCATGTTATGCGGGTATCAGCGGCCATCCCGAGGGGGCGGCCCCCGGGCAACCCACGGGCAACCCACGGGCAACCCAGGGGCTTAGTAGGGGATTTGTAGCAAAAACATGCCCCACACGCGGGGCATTAGAGTGCTTTTGCGTTTTCGTCAAAATACCCCGGGGACATACCCACGGGGTTTGCACGTAATCTGCTGTCTCAACGTTCAGCGGTTTTCGCCACAGGACTCGTTTGATCGATCGACGTTCTTCGATTTCTTTGTCCTTGAGGTAAGTCATATCATTATCATTCAGATTAAGAG